>CM047884.1:7927375-7976319 GCA_026212405.1 Petrea volubilis
GTATTTTAGTGTAAGTTTTGAGAATTTCAATTACATATTTGCTTTTAATAATAGTGTTTATTTATTTTAAGTAATGACGTGTTAAAGATACCTAATCACCTCGCCGGCAACAAAAATCTGGCAAAATTCGGCCAATCTCTAGTTAAATCTCACAATTCAAGGTGAAAAGTTTTAAATGTGTTAAAATTAGCTAAATTCATGTCTTAAAATTAAAGTTGGAGAAATTTGAGTTCTAAATTTAAAAAGTGTGTAATATGTGGTTTTAAAATTATAATTTTGCCAAATATTTAAGGTCTGAGTGTTGAGAGTGGAGATATGAAATTAAAGTATAGAATACGAGAATCTCTATTTTTTTTTCTTTTAAATAAAAGAGAATTGAAAGAATAGATAAGTAAGGAATGAATACATTACAAAAAGGAGCGTAGTTAATTAACTCATAGATTTTGAGTAATTGAGTAAGTCAAGACAACTATGATGCATAGAATAAAAAATATTCATATTTGAGGGTTAAAAAGTCATTAATATTTTTTACTAATTAAAAAAAATTAAATTCTAAGAATTAAAAACTTAAACAAAATTGAATGAGTGTAGTCAAAAGAGCCCCTTGCTATATTTGGGGGTTTGGAGGGGTGAGTGTGGGTGGTTTTGGATTTGATTATATTTAAATCTTTTTAATTTATATTTTGTATTTTTATTATGGCAAAATACACTTAGTTTCTCTGAACTATGTTTATGTAACATTTACCCCTCTATACTAAAATAAACTTCACTTAACCCCCTCTATCTTAATCCGTACACAAACAAGACGTTAACTACTACATGTAAAATATCTATTATAATCTTTCACTCATTTAAGTTTTAAATAATAAAATACTCATTAGTGTAGGAAACATAAATTGTAGAACCATAATTATTTTTTCATCTTCTAACATTGTCATAATGGAGATTTGAATGTGTATAATAGGCTTTGAAGTTTTTATGGGAATTTCTTTTATTTTATTTATTAATACTTTATTGGGTGTTATGTAATACTTATTTTATTCTAATAAAAATCGAAATTAATTTATTTTAGATACTAAAATTATTATTATTATTATTATTATTGCTATTATTATTATTATTATTATTATTATTATTATTCTTATTATTATTATTCTTCTTCTTCTTCTTCTTCTTCTTCTTATTGGTTGTTGTTGTTGTTATTGTTGTTATTATGCTTATTTAATAGTTCATACTTTCTTTTATTTCTTTCAAATTTTGAAAGATTGTTACATAGAAAAACAATGTCTACAATTTTATCTAATGTGTTGAACTATAAATTGATTAAAAGAGTTGAAAATTGCCTAATAGTTGAGCTAAGTTTTTGGGATCAAAAGATAAAATTATAAACAACCGAAAATTTACATTTATGGTCTTCAATTTGTAAAGATAAAAGTGTGAGATTGAAAAAAAAAATTGATTTTGACACTTTCAAACACTACTAGAAAAACTGCATATAGCCATGGATTTTAGCCACAGATTAGCCACGAATTTTAAAAAAAAAATACAAAAAAATGTAGCCACGGTCAGGCCGTGGCTAATTTAGCTACGGCCAATCCATGGCTATTTTTGGTAGCTAAAATTGGCGTGAAATTTGGCTTCAATTTTTAGGCACGGATTAGTTACGGCCAAATCATGGCTAATTTAGCCATGGTTTGGCCGTGGCCATAGCTAAAAAAAATATTTGATAATTGTGACGACCCAAATCATGGCTAATTTATCCCTTTCTTAGTACTCATTTTATCAAAAGATACGTTTTCCCACGATATAATTCAACCTAATACGAAATCCAATAGATGTACTAGAGGTTTTAGCAACTTACATATACTAATATCGGTTGTTGGGCATTGTGACACTAAAGATGATTCCTATAGGTGCAAGAGGTGGATTTCACACATGTAGAACTCAAGTCACATAATTCCATCCGTAGTCATTTGAAGCTATTACCAAAGAAAATTTGCCTTATTCTCAAATTGGTCAAGTATTCGCCATTTAGGGGAACAAAGTATGGATTGGTCGGCCGCCCCAACCACACTCGCCACCCCGCATGTCAAATACCACCCACGGAAATTCATCCTTAATTAACCTCGTCGAACCTAGCCTATCTCCAATCTAATCTGAAATCTCACACCGAGGATCCTTACCTAGCACAGCTTGGGTTTAAACCCAAGCTCTGATACCACCTGTGACGACCCGAAACTATTGGCTAGATATTGAAACATACTACTAATACTTTTATTATTACAAGCTGAAAATTTTTCCATAAAAGACTTTTATTACATAGAAAATCCAAAATACATAATAAGAGTCCTGAACATATGATAAAATAACGAGGACTCCTACGACTTCCTCTAGCCAAATGCTTCAAATCGTCCCTTTCCTTCCTCTTTGTCGATAACTTCGTTCTCATGCCCGGCTAAAACATTAAATATTAACAATGTCAACAATCACGTTGAGTAGCAATTTTACTTAACATATAAGGTGCGCGTGTGTGACTTGAATGTGCATATGTTCACATACTTGCATCAATATAAACCACATAAAGTTTTAGATTCATAAGAATCATAAATTGCACACTTTTCTATCGTTTTCCACCTCGACGGGCAGCTACCTTATCTCACCGAGCCATAATTCAATTACAACTAATACTCTCACCCAACCAAACACTCTAGTGGTCATATCCCAGGTATATGCCGAATTTTCTACGACCCACTTCAATACATGGAACACTCCGTCTATGCAAGGTGGGATTAGACAACGATAGATGGCGAGAATGTTTAAGACCGGCAAGCCCATTGTCGCCCAGTCGAACTCAGCCCCATCTACCCCTATCACTTTTTGGGCCCATATACACAATTTTCAGTATAATCAGTACAATTTTCAGCACAATACACACTGATTTTCAGCACGTTGCGCAAAATTTCAGCATAAACACAATTTTCGGCTTACACGTTTCAGGTTGCGAACAGAATTTTCAGTTTGCGAAATACTCGAATTTCAGCTTAAAACTTACTGAAATTACACACTGGAATTTCCAAATTTTCAAAATAGATTTTCAGCTTATAAAACTCGAATTTCCAACCTTGAAAAATAGGATTTTTCAACTACGGGAACAGTAATTTCACTTTTGAAAACAGAATTTTCAGCTTTGAAACCAACTATAAATTTCATCTTTAAACACTGAATTTTCAACTTTTAATACATAATAAAACCCTGAACACATAGATAAACCCTAAACAAGCATAAACACTAATTTTCCAGCACATAAATCCAGCAAAATGCTCAAATTTCCAGCAGAATCATTCATGAACACATATCATGCATTTAGCCAAACTATTATGAAATCCCTTAGGACCAAGATAGTAACCAACTTGTGGTTACATCCCACGCCCTTATAGGGAAATAATATGCTCATGCCATAAGAAAACTAGCTCATGTCTTAAGAGAAATCACTACCTTCTCTAAGAGGATTTTCTTCTTTTTCTTTCTAGGTTTTGAAAAATAAATGGTGCAAGAAGGAGAAAGGGTGAAATTGGGAGTGAAATGAACAAGCAAGAGGGAAAGGTGGGAGTGTGTGTGTGACCGGCTGTTGGTGTGTGTGTGTGTGGTGGTTTTGTATTTTCTTGCACATTTGACTACTTATAACTAGTGGTAGAAGAAATAGAGGAATTGGGATTAAAACAGAATTAAGTCTTAATCTAATTATGTTTACTTTACAACTCAATATCCAACTAACAGGTCTAAGGGCGCTTAGTGGTGGTCTATGTGTGCTTAGTGGTAGCCTAAGTGATTCTTGACCATACATGTAGGTATAATTTTAGAGAAGTATAGAGAAGTATACACAAGTGTATCTACAAGTGTCCATGGATGGTGATTGGTGGAAGATTAAGACCTAAGGATTAATATCTACCATGTATTGAATATATATATATATATACATAAAATTTCGTTCCCTCCCCCTCCTCTTTCTATATTTTTAGGATATTTTTCCACGTAGTATAATTATTCTAATGTTTATAATGAAAAATACCTATAGAAATGAAAATATAATCTTATATTATTTATGTATATAAATTTTCTTTCTTTAAAATATATACATATATAATGTAAGATATTTATATATATGAATCATAGCCTTATAACCTAGCATTTAAAAATAATTTTCAAAATAATTATTATAGTGTGAAATAACACATTTTAGTGAAAATGACAATATCAGGAAAAATAATCTCACCCTTATATATATATATATATATAAATTCGTGTATATGCATATATATATATATGTGTGTGTGTGTGTGTGTGTGTGTTTGAATTTTATGCATTTTATGATTACGAAATGAAGTAGAAAATAATTCCAATAATTATGCTTTTTGTAAATAAAAATAGGCATATATTGCAAAGTATTTATGGCAATAGAAATTAATCATATAACATTTAAATAATACATATTTAAGTATCAATTACTATATATACATATCTACATCATCTAAAATAAAAAATGACCCAGGATATATATATATATATATATATATAATTTCGAAAATATACATATATATATATATATTTATATATACTTCAACATATAAAAATAATATATATATGACTTTATTACAAATAATTCCTATCATTATAACTTTGAAAAATTTATGTATAGAATTATATATGTATATATTGATTTTTATGCATATATGTAGAATTCAATAGTTGGTATAAAAACATAGTAGTTATTATACATTTAACATATAAGATAATAAAACACGAAATAATTTAATCACATAGTTTACATATAAACTAATAATCACATAAAAAATAAATAATTTAATCATATAATTAACTTTTAAAATACCTAGAAATACTGGGCCATTACAATAATTATTGGTGATTGATGTAATAGTTTGAACTTCATTTGGGAGTATTGATATTTGAAGTAATAGATTAATATGTAGTAGACTGTTCCCTGTAAAAAAAAAAAAAAGACTTATAAATTGTCAATTGAATCAATACAATTTAATTATTAAGATAAATTATTACTAAATCTTTTTCTGAATCAAAATCTATTTGTTACATCAATTATAAATAATTATAAAAAACAAGTATTATCTATACAGTTAATAGTACCTTCCCAGTTGTAGGGCCAAGGGCACCTTAGCATTTTTTGTTTGGAGTCTGAGCTGCTTCATTTTTAGTACGTATCTATACTATTATATATTTGAATGAGGTCTTTTGACCACAATGCACAATTTTGATTAAATTCTTAATTCTTAGAATCTTGAATTATTTAAAATGAATTATTTGATTGGTTGGCATTAATTATAAATTTCTTAACTCTCTTTCCTAATCATTGAAACCTACCAACTATTCATAATGATATTTTTAATATTTTTTATACTCTCTCCCTCTCTCATAAATATTTAATAGTAGCTTTCAATAAAAACATATACATAAAGAAAATTCTAATTAAAATATATATTACATAATACCATTAAATTAGTTATGATTAAACAAATGTTAGGAATGTAAATATCAACATAATGTCCATCATAGTAAGTTTCTCCTCAAATTGTTTTGTTTTTTAAAACGTAACATTCAATTAAAATTTAGGAAAAATTACAATTTTCGTCCGCTGCCTATTACATTTTTGGTTTTTGGTCCTAAAAATATGCGTTGTTCAATTTTAGTCCTATAATTTTAGAAAAATTGTCAATTTTGGTTCGATTTTGTAGGAGTTCAGCGACTTGCGCTGATGTGGACAATAAATTTGGGGCTTTCTGGCGAATTCGCTAACGTGGACAAATTTGCTGACATGGCGGACATGTATGTATTTACACATGTTTTTTTTTCAAATATCCATATATATATATATATATTTTACACAATTTAAAAATAAATTTCTTAAAAATAAAATTTTCACCCAAATAGAAATAAAAATATCCACATAAAAATTTGAAAATTAGACCGTTGCTGAGTAAGGCCGTGGCTAAATAGCTGTGGCTAAAATTGGCTATGCCACTTTTAGCCATAGATAAAACCCGTGGCTAATTTTCTGGCCACGGATTTTTGCCAAAATCCGTTGCTAAATCTGTTCTTTTTAGTAGTGAAATCAATAAATGAACAACTGTTTTTTTATTTTATATTTTTTATGAGTAATCTTGACATGTAAAACACTAAAAGGTTATAATAGGTATTTTATATATAATAGTTAAGCCCGTCCGTATATAATTTATTTGATATTAAGATAGAAAGGTTGACTGGAACTTATTATAGTATAAGGAGGTAAAATGTTACATAAACATAGTTAAAGGAGATTAAGTGTATTTTGCTCTTTTTATTATTTAGTTTATCTATTTATCTATTTCTTCATATATATATATATATATATATATATTAGATTATGTATATTTTATGTAGATGAATATATCAGTCTTTTATACTGAATTGAGTTTTTTATTATATATTTGAAATATTTTGATATAGTTTTTATATTATTTATATAAAAATTTTATATATTATTTTTATTAAATTAATTAATCTATATATGTATGATTTTGAAATCTTGAGGTTATTTAAGTAAGTGCGTAAGTGGATAATTTTATTTAATTCTATTTTACTATGTATAAAATTCAAATATCTTTTATATGAATTCAAATAAGTATATTCATGATTTATGTTTTTCCAAAAAAATCCAATAATTATTAAGTGTTTAAAATAAGAAGGAATAAAATTTAATTCAAATAAAATAAAAAAAAACTCAATATCTTATTATTATAAAAAAAAAAAAATCATTCAACATAATTTTTTAAAAACTTTTGTGGCTTAATTATACCAAATTTAATATTGAACTCAAACATATTTTATTATTATAAATTTTTTAATATATTTATTTATCAATTTATATTATGAAAAAACTAATATTTATTATTTATTTGAGGATACTAAATTTTATAATACCAATTTATGAAAATGTATATGAGAAAATATTTATTTCTCGTGCCTTGTCACAGATTTAAATACTAGTTATTTTATATTTAATATTCTAAAATAGATTACTACAAAAGTTATGTCATTATCTAAAAAATCATGTTATAAATTAAAAGAAAAATTATAATTTGAGGATTGTATGTTATACCCTCTAACAATTTTAGGACAATAACTTTTTCATTTGCAATTTCAAGAAATTTATTTTTTCATTTGCAATTTGAGGACATAAATTTAAGATTTTGTGGTACATTTAGGACCTTCACTTCAAAATTGCCAACCAATTTTGTCAATTTTCCAACAAATTTGCAAATATCGAGGTGAGAAGTTCTAAATATGCCACAAAATCTTAAATTTATATCCTGAAATTGAAAATGAAAAATTTAGTATCCTCAAATTGTTAGAGGGTACAACATATATTCATAACATTATGATTTTTCCAAAATTAAATGCCTCATACGTTACCAAAATAGAATAAAGCTAACGCTAACCCCGTGCCTAGGCACAAGATATATACTACTATTTTAGAGTACAACAAATAATATATGATTTTTACAGTAATAGAAAGAATAATAAATTAGAAATATATAAGTTTGTAAACAAAGCTAAATTAGAGTTTGGTGGACAATTGTTAATGCAAAATATTTTGTAGTAAACTCAAAGTAAAAATTTTTATACATGAACAAACTTATATGAATGTATACTTTAGTTGAAATATGATACCAACAACCATAATCTCTAGTATCTAACAATAGTTTTCACTATTTTTTAAGGATTTCTCACTTCGAATTTAGAAATTGAAATAAAGTGTGTTGACTCCATGTTGTAAGAGTATACTCAAAGGTTTAAAGTCTGTAATTGTATCAAAAATATTATTAAATATATATCAAGTTAATGTGTGATATTTTTCTTACAATTACAATGACGACATTTATTTTCTGTAGTTTATCACCTTTTGTATATAATTGGAAAGTTCTTTTTTTCTTTTGCATTGTTTTAAACTTACTAAAATTTTTATACTTTATTCTTGGAACTTGTGAATTCCCCTTCCATATTTACTTAGAACACTTTTTAATACTTTATAAACTTGTAAATACATTATAAAAAATGTTAAGAACAAATTTAATCAAATAATTTCTTAGAGGAAGTTTGGAAGAATCAAATAAAAATGAATAACTACCATAATTATTGAAAGATAAACTTTTAAATATATATTAAAAATCCATAAAAATGTCTTCTTTATCTAGAATATCATCCCACTCAAAAAAAAATCACTCATCAACAAACAAAAATATGTACACCATAAAATTCAAGAAATTTATTCTTATTATAGTACTACGAACTAAATGAATGAAAAACATAATAATAAATCAAACTAAATTAAATTATTAATAGGAAATTTGAATGAAACAATTAGTAACGGACCTGAAAAATAAAACAATGAGATAACATAAATGAAATAATAAAATGCAGAAAAAATGGCAGAAATTATCAAAAAAGCTAATATGAAAAAAAAATTATATATTAAATTTTGTTTTAATAAAAAAAAGGTGGAACTATATATATACAGATGAATAAAATATATAGGAAGAAGTGACAAATTAAATGGAATGGAGGAAAGAAGGTATGCAATGAAATTTGAGAATATCCTTCTTATTATCTAGCAACAAATTAAATGAATGAAAGTAATAATAAATGCAAAGCAAACTAAATCAACAAATGCTGGAAGAAACAAATTAAATAAAAATTTGAAGAATAAAATAATGGGACAATATAAGTACCAAAACAATGCTAGAAATGATCAAAAAAATTATTTTAAAAATATCATCAAAAATTGAAATATGAAAACAAAATGAAATAAGAAGTGAAATATGAAAAAGAAAATGAAAAATATGGTGCCATGAATATGAGAAAAGAAAATAAAAGAGAAAAAGAACTTAGCACACAATGAAATTAAACGGCAAATAGCTAAACGAATTCAAAATGTTTTTGTTTTTAATACAAACACTTGATGATTATGAGGAATTCAAGCGGTAGCAGAGTTTGTAGAGAATATTTAAATACTAAAAATATTAAATGTAAAAAGATTTTAAATTTAAATTTAGATTTTGAAAAAACACATATAGGGATATATATATATCAATATATATCAATATATATATTCGAGCGATTGTAATAGATTGCCTTCATTCAAAAAAAATATATTAAAGTTAGAAAAGGTTTCTTATTATAGTATAAAAATTAAATGAACAAAAAGACAAAAAAAAGAATCAAACTAAATTTATAAGAACCTAATAAAATGAATCAATAACAAATTTGAAGAATAAAATAATAAAATATAAAGAAAAAACAAAATAAAGAGAAGTGGCATAAATTATTAAAAAAAAGAAAAAACTAACTTGAAAACATCATATATGAACTTTTATGAGGGGAAAAAAGAGCTTAAGTTATACATACAAATGAAAATATTTTTTTAAAAAAAAAATGCAACAAACTAATTGGGATCCTTGAAGCAAAATATTCAAAGAAGCTTGAAAAAATTCTTCTTACTATAGGGCAATAAATTCAATAAAACAATAATGATAACAATTAAAATTTCAGAAAAAAAAACTTGAATAAAACAAAATAACAAGTTTCAATAACAAAATTATAAGAGAACAAAAACAAAGAATAAAATGCATAAAATGATGGAAATGATCAAAGAATTAATTTGAAAACATCACAAAAGGTGAAATATTTGTAATGCATATATACAAAATAGAGAAACATATGGGGAAGAAAGAATTTACGTTCAATAATCAATAAGAGATGGGTAATGGCTAGACGAATCAAGAACGTTTTTCTCGTAGAGAATAAATAAAAGAAGAAATACCGATATAAATATTTAATGAATAGGAAGAATCTAAATTGCTAGTGTCACTTATAGCTAATTTTTTGGAGAAATTATTGATCAAAGTATTTATAATATAATCTTATCTTGAATGTTGGTTCAAGATAATGGACCATATATACTTATCCAAATTTAAACTAAAATAAATAATAAAATTCCACATGTGGCAAAATAAAATTCATTGAAACCATCCAAATATGTGTATACATGGCGCTAGTATTTAAACCCGTGCCAATGCACGAAATATATATATATATATATTCATAAATTTATATTGTAAAAAATAATTTTAGAAAAATAAATTAGCTTTTTTGGAAAAATAAATTGATAAATATATTAGAAAATTGCATAAATATGTAATATGTTTGATTTCAATATTAATTTTTGTATAATTAATAAGGCAATGAAGTTTTTAAAAATTTATGTAGATCAAAAAAATTTAATTATTAATAAAGTAAATGATAAATATTGTTAATAAAATGTTATTTTTTATTTTATTTTATGTGCATTAAATTTTATCCATCTTATTTTAAATACTTGATAATTGTTGAATTCTTTTGGATAAATATAAATTACAAATATATTTATTTAAATTCATATAGAAAAAATATTTTAAATTTCACACATGATAAAATAGAATTACATGAGACTATATACATATACTTACTTGGATAACCTCAAGACTTTTGAATTTTATATATATATATATATATATATATATATATTACAGTTCGATTATACACTTATTTTGAGTTGGTGGCTACATCAGACGCCACATAGTGACTAAGCTAGTAGGAACTGCCACATAGACTTAGTGTTCGGATAAGTCAACCCATTTCATAAATTCGAGATTGGAAATTGCCGATGAGATCAAATGTGGCGAATTTTAGTCTTATTGAATTGCGATTAAAAATGAAATTTTAATCCAGATCCATTCTCCTCCGCTGGCATGTCAACACCGAGAATCAAGACGGAGGCGTGCGTCTCGATGATACAGAGAAGAAAAATGACGAGGAGGCGCGGTTTCTGAATCAGTTGAAGGCAGCTAGGTTCGAGCCATACTTTTGTCAGTGTTAAATGTCCCACATCGATTAATTACAATGATGTGGTGTGGTTTATAATGACTTGTGCAATCCTCCCCTCATGAGCTAGCTTTTGAGGGTGAGTTAGGCATAAGTCCATTCTGTAAGAATATTTTGTAATCGCAGGATCGATACACCATGAATTTAGAACACAATATATGAATATATATAAAGTTAAATTAACGTACCTTACACCAATGATTGATAGTCGATCATTATGGATGTTTAGACAAACATCCTTGGCTAATTCTTCCTCTCCATCTCTCACCGATATTGACAGCTTTCAATGGGACAAGCGATTATCAGAGTGTGGAGTGGAGAGGGGACCTAGCCAAATATGTAATGTAACCCTAGGGCCCTCCCATCATGGGCTTTCTAGGATGGGCCTACACCAACTGTCAGACCATGTCTGTTAAAATCAAAGCCTTAACAATAGTGGGTCAAACAAATCAGGCCTTATAAGTCAAGTCCCATTAACCGTATTAATTTAGCCCGTTTTTATTTTATAAAATAAAATATCCAATTAATAGAAGTCCAAATTAGAATAAAATTCTAACAATCTCCCACTTGGACAAATATTAATTGATGTTTTAATCTCCCAAAAATAATTTATTTGAAAAATGACTCTCTGGCTAAATTACAAGTTTTGACTGTGGCCACATTTTGAAAACAACAATATGGCAAGGGAACATGACTTCTGCAATCCGGTCCAGTGAAAATCACTAATATTGGATCATGGCGATAATTGCATCCTTAATTGACACAAGACCTTCCATGGTCACAAATACCAGCAATTCCACCGACATGGATTCAGACATGGTGGTGTAGCAAGAAATAGCGTCACAACATGACCCAAACACATGCTATTTCATTGTGGGTCCTTTGATTTTCTTGTAAGATATGGATTTCTGTATCAATATGAAATCCCAAGAAAATCTGATTTTCTTGCAAAATATGAGTTTCTAAAATAATATGAAACTCCAAGAAAATCAATATGGATTTCTTGTAAAATATGAGTCTCGAGGTCAATATGAAACTCCAAAAAATCCAACGTGATTTTCTTGTAAGAAATGAATTTCTAGAACAATATGAAACTCCAAGAAAACCCAATTACTTCTTAGGAAGTCATATATGTCTCGATCGATAATCGGATAGCAACATGGTGTCATTTATGAGACATACCCATCTCTTAAGGCCAACACCAAGCCTTAAGATATCAAAAAATGTGTGCACACAAATATTGATTAATCCAAGAGCTTTATATCTTGATGTGCATAGTCCAACTTAACCCTCTAACAAAATGGGTTAAATAATAATATATGAACCAAGTTAAATAGCTCCCACTGTTTCAATATGCCAAGACTTGATTGCATATACACGTTAAAATTATGTATATCCCACTTGATGGATATCGACTAAACCATCAACTTTTCAGCAACTGGCCCAAAAACTATGTGATCTACCACAATGTTGCTTATCATTGATCAAGTCTATACAAGTCAGAAATTTAACTTCATATATCAACATATTTGAGGATGAATAATCTCATGATCATGCTATAAATAAATCCTCAACCAAGAATAGATAGAATCATCAAAGATATATCGTGAGACAGCATTCATCAAAATCTACACATATAGTGCATTAGACCCAACACACAAGTATTAGCCTTGATTTATTGAAGCCTTCAAAATCCTTCATAATAATTTTCCCAACAATTACTTATTCCACTCAAGTTAATAAGTAATTCAATATTAGAAGAATCAATCACTCCAAAATGAGTCTCCTCTATATTAATTTAAACTTATAATGATTGAATTAAGAAAATATGCAACAATAAACCCCCCATCAATCATAAAAGCACATCCAAGCCTAATGATTCAATGATCAGGCCTACTAACGATGACCAAATGTAGGCAATTTTAGAAATCAACAATCAATTTCAAATCTTATGGGCCAAGTCATAGTATCAAGCAAGAGTTTATTTCTCCAAGCATTCCATGAAAATAATAAGACATTATTGTGCTTGGATCATGAAATAACTCAGACACTCAACAATTTATTGACCATTTAATATTTCAATTTGTCCAAAACAAGAAGTTCTATCTTTAAATTTTCAATCAAAATTTTACGGCCAAAAGAGAACTTGAATGCTACAAAAAATTAGAAATTTAGAATTTTCAAGTTCATCCTATTATTAAGAAATTTATTTGAAACAAGGAGAGTAAATGATTTATCCTTATCGACATACACCCCCTTTTAAATAAATTTCTTACCCGCAAAATTTGACTAAACCATTCACAGAACTTCTCACTGATCAAATATTTTCTCACAATTGACAATTTTGAATAATGATCCATATCTATGACTCCCACATATCATTGTGGACTATAAAAAAAGTCCATGTATTTCCAACTTAAAAATCAAACTGAAAACTAGAAACTATATATATTAGTTTCCCAGGATCAGTTAAACAATTCAATAATGATTACTTTCGCAACAATCAAGAAACACAAAATATCTTTCTCCAAAATCAAAATAAAGATATCTTTGCTATATAAAATTTTCAAGTATTAGATCCTAATGTGATATCGAAAGTGATTATATCAATTGGATTTACATTGAGAAACGTAATAAGTTGGGCAAAAATTTTTTCTCTTTTAACTCTTAAACACATAGACTTGGGTATACAGAAAAGAATATGAATTTGCTAAATCGCTTTCTCATGAAGTACTAGTAATAAAATATAGGATCAATATTTTTAAATACTGCACAATAAATCCCAATTGAAATCCCTCATTAAGATTTCAAATAAACTCTCTATTAAATACATAAACTTCACCTTTCTTCAATACAAGAGGAAAGCCAAGGACAAAAAACACAATCAAAGAAGTCTCCCAAGGTATGACACCAAATATTATTCATACCAATTACTCAGAACTATCAGGGTGATAAGTAAAATTTAATAATAGGTACACCTTCTAAGATAAATGCGGAATTTCAAATATGTTCTCAAATATTCACAATCAGTATGATACTTCACCATTTGAAAAAGAATTTTCCAAATATATTAGAGTCATTCTCAAGAAAACAACTTGCATTCTAAGAAGACAATTACGGTGAAATAAACTGAGTGTAAATGCTCACATGAACCATGAATCGTTCCTCTTAAATATTATGGAAAAACTATTCTCAAATATATCAAAAGATTAGAATGTGAAAGCACCGTAGCCAATAATTTGGTCAAAAATTTGAATAATATTTATGAGGCTAATTGAAAATGCTAATTTCAATTAACAATGTGATTATTTCCACTCTCAAGTGACCAAAGCATTTCGTCACCACATGAAAGAATTTCTCTTTAATATATTTATGAAATAACTTTATCAAGAGGAGGAACTCTATAGTATTCATGAAAATAATTACACAGTACATATGACAAATACTTTGGAAAACCAACAAATAAGCTCTTTTGTTGCTTCTCATGGTCAAAAGAAACAAATCATATTTTATCAAATTGAATTAAATTCAATTTTCAAAGCTACCAATGGTAGTCGTTTCATTTAAGTATTCCTCACATATGGGTTAAACAAGCCCATTTGTCTAAAGGCTTTTAGCCTATTGGGTCTTTACAAACATTAACCCCATACTAAATGTTTTATTTGACCAAATAATGAATGAGTCTAACTTTCATGACCACAGTCTATTGTAGAAAATCAAGTTCTCTACTTATCGAAAATTAATATCTTCTATAATTCCATTCATACATATGACACAAATCCTTATGTTCAAAACTCGTGAGCTATGAGAATGATTTTCACATAATCAAACTCTAGGAGAATAAATTGATAATGTACATCATTCATATCAAGTATAGAGATATTAAACCTTAAAATTTGGTTTAAACTTTTAAGATGTCTAGAATCCTCCAATCATAAAATGTTTCTTATCGCGAAATCAAAAGCAATATTTATGACATCAAAATCACGGAATAACAGATTCTTTAGACACACAACTCCAATTTTGTGCTCAAATCAAATAGATAGAACCAACTCCCACAATAGTCGGATCATTGCTCATTTGCTTATAAAGTGGCTTCTTCAACAATTAGGAGACTCAAGTGATGATTCTTAGTATTCAAAACAAGGCATTCTAGGAAAGCAACAACTTTAGAGATTTTATTAAACTCAAGGCTATGTCTGTATTGGTAAATCTCACGATAAATAACATATCATGTCCATATCATATTGCCTTTTAAAGTCCGAAATAAACTCACTCTTGTTGAGTAACTTAGAACAAAGGCAAATATCTAACAATAGACCATTTTATTCCACATAGGGAATAATAAATAAAACAAATTCAAATATGCTGATATATATAAAACATAATATCAGCTAACAAGATCGACCTCTTATGTGATAACAAACTCCCCTTTGGGCGGAGTATGCTACACACAAAAGCTCTATTTTCCACGAATATGATTAACATGAATGCCATAATAGTCATGTAGTGTGGGGAGAATTAGTGAGAATAAACTTAAACCAATGGCGCTTATTTAGTAAAGGATCTAGGCACACTATGACAAAACTCTCCTTTGGGCAGAGTATGTCATCCACAATAGGTCCCTACATGCAAGAACGAGCAAGAAAATATCCTGATTTTCGAAAAGTTGACTCCTTTGGGAGAACAAACCCTCTATATCAGTACATCCCCATCAATATGTTCTTACACTACCACCATTTAAGTTCATAGTAGTAGTCCAAATCAACAAGAATACAATAAATTATTATCAATAGGCAATTAATTAGAATAAGCTTGAAACAATATAGCTTTATTCCTCTGAGAGTCCAACATGTCATGACAACTCCCCTTTGGGCAGAGTAGTCACACATGATAGGTCCCTCCGTGCAAGAACGGCATAGAACTACCCTGGTCTTTGAAAATTGCCTCCTTTGGGAGACGAACTTTCTAAACCATTGTACCCTAACAATATGTTCCGCACCAACAAATCAAAATTACCACACATATCATACCCCCTTTGGGCAGGTAAGAATGCATAATAATTTTATCAACTCGAACTATGCATGCCACAAATTTTACAAGTCTCAATAAATAGAACACTTTGGTGTAACTATCTATCTCAACTCATAAAATTAGCACATGATCGAGTTTAAAAATAATTGTCTAACTTGCATACGAGCAATATGTATGCAAGACTCCCGCCACATTAAGTACGAGAGCTATATGTACTTTAGGGAGTTACAAATATAATTCGATACATTCAAACTGTCCACACTCTAATACGCTTAACTAGTAGACAAATAAGCCGAGCAAAATTAAATCTTTAAATATCATAATAAGAATAAGAACGACAGATCATGTTCACAAGTGGACCATGCATCAGTATCCATCAAATTATAAGCCAATGAACTATAGTCACCAAAGCTTTCCACGCAAGATCATCAATCACACACAAACAACTTCATAATTGAAAATTATAAAACTACATCTATTTAATGATGACCCCATTTGTTTGTGCATGCATGTTTTAAATTGAATCGAAAGATGAGATGAGACAAAATTAAGCTTAATGGCAAAGCAATTAGCATCATCGATCAGTCAGGCCGGATCAGCTCAACCATTACTAAAAGAGCTAAAGCTTTCGGATTAATTCGGTGAATTTATTCGTTGATAATTTCACATGAAAAAGAAAATTAATTGACTTTTTCAAAGAATCCTTAGTGGTTTTTTTTTTTTTTTAATTGCCAGTGCCAATACGCAATAGCCCCCAACCTTTGACATGAATATGGTTAAAATTCAACCATTTCGTGCCCAATATATAACCTTGAAATATTAATTAATCAATTACATATTCTTGTTGAATGTTAATTAAGCTTCCCGAAAAAATACCTTGCGGAATTAACATTGTTATGTTCGTCTGAAAATAGACTAATCTTTTAACTAGCCTTCGTGCCATCTAACCATGAGAATTCTCAAAATTAATGTTTTGATACTATAAAAATTTAGATATTACATATTCATTAATTACCAAACTCATGTGAATATGATGGATTTTCTTGATTATGCTCTTTCCCAAATTATATCAATCTTATGAATTGATAGATCGGAATTTCAGAATATACAAGTCATGATCAAATAGGGTTTCCGATTAAAATGTTCAAATCACACCATCACTATGTACATTGACATGTAAATTTGATTGGCTCATTATTCATACAACAATCCATCCAAAATAAAACTTCTACAATCAAAGTTAGGGTTCCAAATTCATAGAGTGTCCTGCTCTGATACCAACTGTAAGAATATTTTGTAATCGCAGGATCGATACACCATGAATTTAGAACACAATATATGAATATATATAAAGTTAAATTAACGTACCTTACACCAATGATTGATAGTCGATCATTATGGATGTTTAGACAAACATCCTTGGCTAGTTCTTCCTCTCCATCTCTCACCGATATTGACAGCTTTCAATGGGACAAGCGATTATCAGAGTGTGGAGTGGAGAGGGGACCTAGCCAAATATGTAATGTAACCCTAGGGCCCTCCCATCATGGGCTTTCTAGGATGGGCCTACACCAACTGTCAGACCATGTCTGTTAAAATCAAAGCCTTAACAATAGTGGGTCAAACAAATCAGGCCTTATAAGTCAAGTCCCATTAACCGTATTAATTTAGCCCGTTTTTATTTATTAAAACAAAATATCCAATTAATAGAAGTCCAAATTAGAATAAAATTCTAACACATTCTTCAACATGGTATCAGAGCAGGCAAAGATCTTGCATTCAAGTCTTTCCACCCGCAGATGTTCATTCCTGCAAACTTCACGCTCCGGGTTTCCGGCTTGTATCCGGCCCTGGGCGTGAGGGGGGTGTGTTAAATGTCCCACATCGATTAATTACAATGATGTGGTGTGGTTTATAATGACTTGTGCAATCCTCCCCTCATGAGCTAGCTTTTGAGGGTGAGTTAGGTACAAGTTCATTCTTCAACAGTCAGGAAGATTTGACCTGTGAAAAGCCCCGGGGTGAATATGTTATCCCCAAATTTTTCATCAATATGCATGCCCGGATATTCAAACAATACAAAGACCGCGGGTGGTTCTCTCTCTCTCTCTCTTCATGTTTTCTAGTACAACATAAAAGCTTCTTGATCCATTTGTGTTTTTCAGATCTGCTTTCAAGTTTTTAGATCGATGCTTTCATTTATAATGTAAGTGAATCGAGTGTTTTTCGTAATTTCCCTATTCCTAATCACAAAATGTTTTCAGTTTTCCAATCGTCGCCGGGAAGGATTTGGGTTCTATCAAACACTATAGCTACGACGAGTTGACGTAGATTACCGATTCGTTCAGTAAACGTAATTTTATGTTCGAGGATTATAATGGAAGGCTGTTTCGAGGGACAATCCAGAGTCATAACGACGTCGTTGTCAAAACATGAGATTCCTTCTTTCCCCTACGTGTTGGTTATGGTTTTCATACGCAGAGAATCCCTGCATGAATTCACCTCCATCTTAATTACCATTTCACTAAACTGTTTTAGATTTTAATAATTAATGCTAGATATATATTTGATTATTTTAATAATTAATTCCGCCAAAAAATTTAAAAATTATTATTTTTTACTTTTTTTTTTTGAATTTTTGTTGAAATTCCATTGAAATTTTTCAACGACATATTCCATCGAAAACTTTCGCCGAAAATAGCATTTTTGTTGTAGTGGAAATGTGAGCGATCTGCGCGAATGACAGGTGGGCGGACATAGGTGTGCGTCACTTGTCAAAAGTATAACTGACATACCGGTAAGACACTCAAAAGTACGAAGATCATTGGTAGTGGAGGATCCAGCTGACGTGGCCTCCACATGCCCCCTATGATGAACCTACACATTTGGGACGATCTGTACGACAACTCTCTTCATCACACATCTACTCATAGTGAAGACGAGCTGAACAGTGATGATATGCCGACTAAGACTTCCGATAATAACAGAGTTGACGGGAAGCTGGTTATTTTTCCATGGGGACAGGAGTAAGTTTATTTTTTTTATGTTATTTAATATATAATTATTCAAAACTCTATTGTTGCTTAAATATGTTTTCTATTCATTAGGTTCAATAATGCCTCAGAGACCGTGAAGACGATCACCCACATTTTCACAAACGAGTTGGAAGGAAGTCCCTATACATACTACATATGTGGTTCTCTGAGTTCCATGTAAGTATTGATATACATACAAATTTTCTTACATGTTTTTTCATTTATTATTTTATAAGTTGTACATTTTTTATTGTACAGAGAGTGTACTATTGGAGATATAAGCAGCATAACGTCATTTAGAAAACTTTTGAACACAAGAGATCGGAACTCCTAAAGAATAAGCTTAATAAAGCTCGCTATAAAGGTCTCCATCTCTACTCTTATAACGATGGAATGGGAACCTAAAGTGGTTTGATGAGAGGGCAGAGACCTTTGTGAGTATGCATTATGTTTCAATTTTGACATGGGTAAATTCCATAAACCACCCTTGTGGTTTGACGAACTAGCTGAAAAACCCCCAGGGTTTAAAAAACGGCTAAAACCCCCCTGTGTTTTTCAAAATTTGCTCACTTTTCCACGCCGTTAACTCAGATTTAACGACGATAATTTTTTACATAAAATGCCCGTTATACCCCTCCTATTAGAAACCATTGGATCTTTATCATAGAAAATGAACGGCCAAGATTGATTCTTGATTATAAAATATATATAATATATAAAAAATTATAAAATATATTAAAAAATTAATATTTTATATATACAGATTATATATTTATGTAAACAAAACTAATTTATAAATAATATATATTATAAAAACACACACTTACACACACTAAAACATGCACACACACAATAAAATGCCACAACACTTCACACACACACACACACACACACACACAGAGTAAACACACACATAGCACTTCACACACATAGTGATACATATATAAATACACACACACACACATATAGATACATAAGCACAAACACACACAGAGATGTATATATATACACACACACCACACCACACCACACCACCCAGAAGCTACCACCGGGCTGTCACCGTTGCTGGCCGCCACCGCGGGCAAGTCGCACCATTTTTGGCGGATTCATCTCGATATGTCCATCAATATTCCCAATTTAATTTTTCAAAATTTGCACTCTTCTTTCATCAATTTGGGATGTAAATCAAAATCACCACCACATCTTTACTCTCAAATTTCACTTCTTTCAATTTGTATTTCAATAAATTAGCACTACCAAGAGTCCATACACCACTAAACCACCATTCTCCAATGATTTTCTATTGAAAATTCATCACAAAAATATAAAACCTGCTACCACATCCGCCACAAACCTCGGTCTTATATTTTTCACCACCAATGCTCGAGTTTATTTCTGTATTTGTGTTCTACTTGATGAGATGAGCTTAATGGTATATTTATTTGAGGGATTTGGAGATGAATGAAGAAAGATTGAGATCCATTACAAACTTTTGGGTCTTCTATTTTTCACCACCAAAGCTCGAGTTTCTTCCTATATTTGTGTTCTACTCATCGAGAAGAGCTTAATGGTATATTTATTTGATGAATTTGGTGATGAATGATGGAATATTGAATTTGTGTGTGTTAGTGTGTGTTTATAGTGAAGAATAGATAAAGAAGAAGAAGATAGGTGAGGAGAGAGAGAAAGATTTTTTTTGGTAATATTAAATATAGGCAAAAATGTAATTTTAAGACTGTATGTTGTCAACTTTTTTATTTTAGGACTTTAATTTTTGGCGTTTTAATTTTAGGACTGTAATTTAACCATCATTGCATATTTAGGACAATTTACCTCGAATTGCTAGATTTAGCCGGAAAAGTGATTTCTTTGGCCGGAATTTGTAATCGGCGGTGCTAAATACATCACTTTTCCAACCAAATCTCGCAATTCGAGGTAAATTGTCCTAAATGTGCAATGATGGTTAAATTGCAGTCCTAAATTTAAAACGTCAAAAATTAAAGTCCTAAAATAAAAAAGTTGACAACATACAGCCCTAAAATTACATTTTCCCCTTAAATATATTTATATTAAGGGGTAATTTAGTCTTTTTTAATTTTTTAAAAGTCAAAAGGGTTAAAAATAACATGTATACATGCATAGAAGGCGCGTGTATATCACTCTCCGTTATCTGGGTGGAATTAGCAGCGTTTTTAAAAGCTTGGGGGATTTTTAGTTGATTTTTAAACCCTGAGGGGTTTTCAGCCAGTTCGCCAAACCACAGGGGTGGTTTATGGAATTTACCCTTTTGATATTGATGTTTCAACCTGAAATTTTGTAGAATGCATGGAAGGAGAAGTGGGATGAGATTAATTCCTAGTTGTCTTCTCAATCTGATGATGGCATGGCCCTACCTAAACCATCCAAGCTTGATGTAAGTCAAATAACTCGACATTCATGTTATAATATTATATATAGATAGGAATGCATATTCTACAAGTTATAACTATATTTACTTTTATAGGTATGGAAAGAGATAGTGGCTAACCGAAGAAGGGTCGGTGGTACGGAGTTCTAGGTGGACCATCGCGTAGTACGGGGACTTCAAGTTCCTGTACTTACTCCGCAAAATGGAAGGATCCATCGACGATTGAGTTGAGGCAAATGTTTAACAGGTTTGAGGAGAAATAAATCTCTGAATTGACTGAAATGCGACACATGCTCAATGCCTTGCTTCAGAGCATTCAAAGTTTATCCCAATGCAGTTTCGTGTTTTCGCCAAATTAGCTACACCCGTAAGCCTACCCCTAGCCTACAAAGGGGTTCTCATGGCACTTCAACAGGAGGACAACGATACACCTTCAAAATAACGAGCATGACGATGATGGTATTGGACCTTGTTAGATATTGACTGTTTGTTATAAAGTTACTAACTTTATTATGACTTTTAAACGTTAACATTAACTACTTTGGTGTGTAATTTGTGTTGCTACTTTAGTGGGTATTTGATTTTTGTTATAATTGGTATTTTGACGATCCGTTATCGTTGTTTTGAATGGATGTGTTGTGGTTTTGACTAGATGTGTCGTGGTTTTGAGTAGATGATTGGTATGAATGATGTGTTATTTGGATAGTTGTGGTTTTAATTGGAAAAATCAGGAAGCAAACTGGTCATAACAAAAACAAGTAGTATGTTGTCCAAAAACTAGCAAATTAGCCACGGAAAAACCATGGCTAATTTGTCACATTTGATACCAACCAACCACGACCTTTCTGTAGCTATTAGACACGGCCTAGCAACATAGCCACGGATTAGCCATGGACCACCTGTGACTATTAGTCACAACCTAGCCATGGATAGTCTGTGGCTAATAGCCACGGATTGCCACTTTCCAGCCAAGATGACCAATGTTCGCCACGACTAGTCCATAGCTATTAGCCACGGCTTGCCTGTGGCTAAATTTAGTTACACCACTTTTAACCACAGAAAAAATTCGCTGCTAATCCATGGAAATTTTATTTAGCCATGGATTTTTCCCAAATCCGTGGCTGAAATCGAGTTTTCTAGTAGTGGTTAAGGTTGATTTTCTGTGTTATTATCATATTAAACAAATTATTGTTAATAATAAGATTACAATATTTATGCACTTAATTATTTATTAAAAGAAAAGGCCTCATAAGTTACTTTCCTAAAAAAAATATTATCATTAGTCCTACATCGATAAATATTTTAAAAAGTTATTTGAAAAAGAACAGATGAAGATCAACAGAGTTGTGTACATTTTCTGTGTGCGATTAGCAATATAAGTCAAATATTATAAAAATTATTGATTTATGGGAGTTATGGAGTTTTAATTAAATTTTTTCGAATTGATATAAATTACCTTTTTTTTTATAGTGATGTGGAACTTAACAAAAATAAATTTAACTAAGAAGAAACAAAAGCAGTAGTAAAGTTACAATAAGAGATGGATATATCATTTTAAGCATCAATTTGATTTTGATTTTAAAATACATTTTAAGCATCAACTTGACATCTTAAGAAGCAATTCAATTTTACTTGATATTTTTAATAAAAAATACATCTAATGAAAATTGATAACACATTACAACAAGGAATTTGTTGAAATTAATATAAATTATACTATTTGTTATCAAAATTCACACATTAAAATGCTTTTATATGTTATTAAAAATTCACACATGAGGAATGTTAAAATAAATGTTAAAATATATCTAATAAAAATTGCTAAATGGTCCCATTAAAAAAATTGCTAAAAGGAAAAGTTAAATGATGAATATTGATTGATTGGATATAATAGATTTAGTGTAATAGACCCTAGAGCTTGTAGGTAAACAATAAATAGCAAGTCACGACAACCTGCATTATAAGTTATAGGTAAATGTAACCTGTAAAACAGGTAACAGGTACTCTAATAAAATGAGAGTACCTAACGTCAAACTTTTTTCACCCTACCTAATAATAGATAAACTCTTCTAAGTTTTAGTATATTTCTTTTAAATGTAATAGCTAAACTTAGTGAGATTCCATAGCAGATGTGCACATAAAACCTATTAAAAATTATGTAAATTTTACACTTATCATGATTGCTAAGGGTGAAAATATGAAAATGTGGAACATGAGAATCTCTATGTTTTGGATAAATAAATATATTAAAAAAATTGTATAATAGTAGAATATGTTCGATTTCAATATTAGGTTTGGATAATTGAGGTAAGGAAGTTTTTCAAAAAATTTATGTAGAATCAAAATTATTAATTATTATTAAAGTAAATGATAAATATTGTAAATAAGATATTAATTTTGTTATTTTATTTTAATTAAATTTAATCCAACTTAGTTTAAATACTTGATAATTGTTGAATTCTTTTGGATAAATATAAAAAAAATATATACTTATTTAAATTCATAAACAAAAAAAGTATTTGAACTTCATATATAGGTGGCAAATAGAATTAAATGATGCTATCCACATATATATGCACTTACTTGGATAGTTTCAAGCCTTTTGAACTATATATATATATATGTATATGTATATATATATATAGATTATTTTAATTTTTAATTAAAAATGCCAACTCATATTATGTGTAATCAAATAAATGCCCAAGTGTTGGTTCATGTAAGCAACTTTGGAGGAAAAATTGGATGTTTGAAGAAGACAAAATTGCCACATCAACATTTTTTGGCCACATTACTTGCTATGTCATTAAATTTTTTCGGATTTCGGCGATTTGTCCTAAATGTGTAAATATTTTTGAAATTACGGTACTAATTTTACTAGACCTTAATATCAATACTAAATTTGAAATTAGTCAACCATACGGGGGTCAATAATATTTTTTTTTTTGTATATTTTTGCTTTTCTGTTAAGTAAGTACATATATTTTATTGGAAATTGTTATTGGCACTTTAAAATTGTTATTGACACTCTATTTTTATTTTTTGTATTGAAAAATTGACTAAATTATTATTCATCTTTAGAACACTATTTTTTTTTATTAATTTCAATGGCACAACCTTGTATTTATTGTTAATTATTTTCACATTTTGATGATAAAAAACACACGAGTTCACAACCTTAATGTAAACTCTTTAATTTTTTTTTTGTTCCACTTAATGCAAAATATATATTACTAACAAAATTGTCAAGTCATACATGAAACTTCTAGAATATATACGAAATTATTAAATAAAAGAAAAAAAGTTAAATATATAAAAAAGTTGGGTGATAAGAAAAACAAAAATATTGTATAATTCTATTGATATTCATATATACAAAATATTAGGTAAAAAGAAATAAATTGTATATAGCCACTAATTCTATTTCTTTTCAACATTATTTAACTTCAAATCAACAAAAGTCTTGCAAAATAATAATAATAATAATAATAATAATAATAATAATAATAATAATAATAAAAGAAAAAGAAAAAGGAAAAGAATGTAATGATTTCATGACTACAATCTTTAAAGCATGATATCCCATTCAAAATTTGCAACAACTTGTTTGCTCCATATATTATTCACACACACACACACACACACACACACACATATATATATATATATGCCAATATGAGTAGAACAATTTGCACATCAAGGGAAAACTTATATTACGTAAGTGTATGTATGTTGAACTTAAAGTGAGAGTAAAAAACTTAATGAAATAATATAAAAAGTATGAAAAAGAAATAAATACATTTATTGCTATTAGATGGGTTGCAAGAAGGTGGATATTTTAAATTTGCTCAATACTCTTAGCATTCACAAACTTTATTTTCTTCTCTAACTCAAAAATCATTGTTGAATTTTCTAAAATATTAGTCGCCTTCATTTTTAAGTAACAAAAATTAATATGAAAAAAAATAAAAAAATATAATGTAAAATATGGGCAAAATATTACACAAAAGACAACAATATTAGAAAAAAAACAACTTTGTCAGGTCATCACCAACATAAAAAAAAATTGAATAATAGTCTGTTAGAGTTTTTTGTCCAATAAATCAAATAAAATTAATATTTAAAAATTAAAAAGGTATATTGGTCAATTGATAAAAATTATAAAATGAGAAAAATTGGCAATAACAATTTTGGAGTGCCAATAACAATTTCTTATTTTACTTTTTATTTTATCACTATTATTGATTATAAAAAAAGCAAAAAAAAAAAAAAAAAAGCAACAGCGAAGGTGAAGGGAAGAAGCCCAACATGGAATCACATACCATTACGCTCAAGGACAAAAAGGTAAACTCATTAGCGGAGAGCAGAAGCCTAGATGTGATAGATATTGATTACCGTTTGAAGGTCTTATTTATCCAGATCCGAGGAGAATGTCATCACCAAGGATTAAGGAGGACGACGTACGTCCCGATGATACAGAGAAGAAAAATGACGAGGAGGCGCAGTTACTGAATCAGTTGAAGGCGGCGGGGTACGAGCCATACCTTTTTCAGGAAGATTTGACCTTCCAAACGCCCCGGGGTGAATATGTTATCCCCAAAGAATTCACCAGTATGTTTGCCTGGCAAATCAAACAATACAAAGACCGCGGGTGCTTCTTTCTTTCTCTCTCTCTCTCCCCCCCCTCTTTTTATGTTTTCTAGTATAACATAAAAGCTTCTTGATACATTTGTGTTTTTCGGATCTGCTTTCAAGTTCTTAGATCGATGCTTTCATTTCTAATGGAAGTGAATTGAGTGTTTTTCGTATTTTCCCTATTCCTAATCACAAAATGTTTCTAGTTTTCCAATCGTCCCCGGGAAGGATTTGGGTTCTGTCAAACACTATAGCTATGACGACTTGGAGCAGATTACCGATTCGTTCAGTAAACGAAATTTTATGTTCAAGGCTTATAATGGAAGGCTGTTTCGAGGGACAATCCAGAGTCATAACGACGTCGTTGTCAAAACATGGGATTTCTTCTTTCCCCTACGAGTTGGTTATGGTTTTCATACACAGAGAATGCATGTATGAATTCACCTCCATCTTAATTGCCTTCTCACAAAACTACTTTAGATTGCTAGATATATATTTCATTGGTTCTTAATTATTTCAGGATGAACTCGCCTTTTTGAGAGACCAAGAAATACAGTCACATCCAAATGTGGTCAAACTAATTGGGTACCATTGTGAACGGAGATTGGCAGTCATATATTCTTGTGGAATACAACCAAAATACTACCTCCAAGAACTTATAGAATCTGGTATAAATAATGGAGATATTAATTTATTCTTCTTAATTTCCTGTTTGCCTTTTATGACTAGGCATTTTTTTTTTCCCTATATATCAGATGTCTTTGGATGGGAACATCGAATGAAAATGGCTGCTGAAATTGGAAGCTTGTTGAAATTGTTTCACGATAAGGGCATTGTGCATGGGGGTATCGACTCCAGCTGCGTTATCCTTGATGAGGTTGTATAAAACATTTACTGTGTCGACTCGAGTGTCTTTTTTCTGTTTTAATTGAATCGATAAAAGTTTCAGCTTCAATATTATCATTGATCATCTTGTTGTTTCTTGTGTAGCAATTTCGTTGGAAATGTTTTGACTTTCAGAAATACGCATTCGGCTATTCGATTACAGAGGCTAAGCGTTCTGTAGACCATGATGAACAAAACCGTAGGTCGTCTTCTTGTTAGTAGTAATTTGTGAGTGTGTGTGCCATTAGAATCCGTTTCATATATAACAAAGAAATGGCCCCCAGCCGATATAGTGAAGTTAATTATAAGTAAGAAGTATTAGAAGTTCATATCTGATCTTCCTTAGGCTCCATTTTCCTAGAGGATGTCTCTTCACACCCTTTCTTCAATACCAAATAATAGAAAGGACAGAGGATATGTATTAGCTTTTCATGCTTGGTGCATTAATATTTCACTACTACTGCATTTAAGTTTCAATACTAATTTGTTGCTATTGCGGCTCTAGTGTGGTCTATTAGGGAAGATATTTTTGCATATGGCCTTCTGCTTCTGGGACTCGCATCAAGACAAGCATCATTAGCTGTATTTTGGACTTGGGTTAACCATTGGAGAAGTACAAAACCCACTTTTGTTGTGCATGAATCTTTCTCAATTAGTGAGTATACTGCGGAGGAAATTACAGGATTGGGGTTTGATTGTTTGAGAGTGAAGGAGCCGGATGCAGAGCTAACCATTCACGATGCTCTAAACCGCTTGAGTGAGATTCCGTGTACCCCACCGCTCAAGAAACAGAAGTTGCATGATTGATGACTTTCTTGGATTAGAATTAGGGGTAGCATTATTATATATAGATTAATCAAATGTACTTGATTTGAAAAAGGAAATTAATAGTTTTTGTTTGGTACCTACATTATATTTCTAAAAGCCATTTGTAGAAATTATTACGTATTTGTCACTTGCAAGGTGTTTTTCTGTTTGTTTATAATCTATGGTAGAAAATTTTATTTATGCCAGTAAAGGAATATGGGAAAGTAAGGGTAATACTCGTTAGTAACATTTATGCATAGTAACGTAAACCACGTGCTAATTTAGGGATGGCAATGGGCCGGGTTTCTCGGGTTCCCGACCCGCTCGAGGCGGGTTTGGACTCGGAAAATCAGGTTCGATCGGGACGGGTTACAGGTCTAAAATTCTAGAGCTACACATGTTCGGGTCGGGTTTTTGGTTCACTTGAATCGGACCCGACCTGTATATATATATATTTAATATGTATAATATAAAATAAATAAATATAATTCAAAAAATCTTAAAAATTAAATTTGAAGTTGATTATTATTATTTCATTTGAATATTTTTTATTAGATTTTATGTACAATTTGAATGTTTTCTTTTATTAAGTTTCTTGTACAATTTAAAAATTATTTTCTCAAAAAAAGTTGTTAAAAAATAAAAAATTTAATTATTGGGATGGATTTGCGGGTCGGATTTGGCCGGTTGGGACGGGTTTTATGAACCCGGCTGGTTCAATAGGTCCAACCCGTTGGGTTTGGGTCTCATGCGGGTCGTGTCGGGTCGGGTTTGGGACCCACCAGATCTGGGACGAGTCTCGGGTCCAGAAATTTCTGGCAGGTCGGGTCTCAGGTTTGGCCAAACCCGTACATGACCCGACCAGTTGCCATCCCTACGTGCTATACAAGATGAATAATAACTTCTAGAAGAAAAACTCATTAGTGAAATGTTCAATTTTCGAATCATTCGTTGAATATAAAGTTGGATGTTTAGAGTGGAATTAAAATTAAAATTACATAAATGACAATGAAAGTAGAATATAACAAAATCAAAAATGAAATACGATATAAATCCACAATATAGATGGAGATACAAAAAAAGTAGACTCTATAGATGCGGTCTGGGAGAAAATAAAATAACACAGAAATGTGCTACAATTATAAGGTTTCATGTAAATTTATAATTACATTATTAATTGAAGGAAGTAAAGTCGAAAATGTATTTGATGAATTGAATTATGCCAAGTATTAATTTATAATGACCCAAATTAATAGGGTGTATCATACATATATATGATGTAATCCACCTTTTATAGTTTTCTTGAGTATATCGACAAAGCTCTAAAAAGTATATGTTAATGAAAATTTATATGACCCATTTTGGAAAGGATTCAAATTATATATCTACACACACATATATAAGCAATTATGTATAGAAAAACATAATAATTAAATGATTTGTTTATTAAGAACATAAATAATAGAAGACTCAAACAACTTATAGATATGTAAACAAAAAACTAAAGTTAAATGAGTAATATTCTAAAAGCGTAAAGATGAAAGACTCAAACGAATTATATAAACTAATTCATTGGGCACATTCGATGCATGTGCAAAATAAAATAAGGTATAATTTAATTACGCGTTTAAGATGATAGAAGATTATATATTTTTTTTATTCAAATATACATTTTAATGAGTCTAACTCATTATATATGAATATTCTGTAATTTGAACCGCGCGCATGTTACAAATCAATTTGTTGAGTGATTTATGTATAACCTAATTATTTAAAAGTTTCTAAATTTGTGGATATGTGATTTACCAATTAAATGTTTTCCAGAGAATAAAAAAATTAAAAAACAATTCCGATTGATCAATTATGACGCACTTAACCAATTTCAATGTGATTCAAAATTGGAACGATTAATTTATGAAACTTCATCAAATCCTTCGCGGCTAATCAATATTGGTTGGTCAGTAAACCACGACTAAATTACTTTTACTGAACAGTATTATGATTGCATTACAATAAACTAAATATTTTTCATGTGACAGTTTAGTATCATATATTTCTAATTAAAATAGTCAAACTGTCAACATTAATAAAAAATTTTCATTTCTATATTTTATTAGTCTTTAAAATTTATGATTCGATTAAAATTTTTTAATTTAACTAAAACGGTCAACATTCTGATAATTCAGCATTCAGTTACAATTGAACAATTGGGGTCAATTGACAACCTTTAAATATATAATAATACAGATAGAGGCTGGAAGTGTTTTGACTTTAAAATTTACGCATTCGGCTATACAATTACAGAGGCTGGCTGTTCTGTTGACCATGATGTCCAAAGCGGTACGTCGTCTTCTTGTTAGTGTGTGTGTGTGTGCGCGCACTTAGTGTTACTTGAATTCAATGTATGATAAGTGGGAAAGTGGAATTGTGGGGATTCATTTGTTTGTTTCTTTTATTTCTCGGGCAATGTGAATGTGATTTCAAAAGTTGGTTGAATTGTAGCAATAGGTAAAATCATTTTATTTGGTCCACAATCTATTTTATCTTGTAAACTCCTGTTTTGATGGTTATTCGTTATGTTCTCCCTGATGCTATTCTCAATCAATATTTAGTTTCGCATTTCTCCGTGAACTTGGATCTTCCAAATAGTTCCCTACTAATGCTTTCTGAAGGGTTTCTAAGCTGTCACTGTTGTTCCTCAATGAAAGATATGGTTAATATGAAGACATATTACCGTTCTGTCTTATATATAACAAAGAAATGGTCCCCAGCCTATACAGTGAAGTTATTTATAAATAAGAAGCATTAGAGGTTTATATCTAATCTTCCTCAGGCTCCATATTCCTAGAGGATGTTTCCACTCCCTTTCTTCAATACCAACTAATAGAAAGGAGAGAGGATATGTATTACCTTTTCATACTTGGTGCATTAATATTTCTCTACTACTGCATTTAGTTTCAATACTAATTGTTGCTATAGCAGCTCTAGTGTGGTCTATTAGGGAAGATATTTTTGCATATAGCCTCCTGCTTCTGGGACTCATATCAAGACGAGCGTCAATAGCTGTACTTTGGACTTGGATTCACAGTTGGAGAGGAAGAGAACCGGCACATTGTTGTTGTTTTTTAACACCAAAATATGATAAAATTATAAATTTGGTGGAATTATTTAGTTTCTCTAAATATAGGGCTTTCAACATATACATATTGTAACTCGTATGGATCTCTAACTTGTACGTTTTGCCCTAAAAGTTGGAATTCTATTATTTTTATCATCAACAAGAATAATATCATTAATATACGGCGAAAATTATTTTTGGCCAAGATTCACCTTTAAGTGTCTTACACTATTCTTTGTATATTTAATTATGATGAATCAATTTTATCTACTAATAAATTATTTTCGTAGGACTTATTTTAATTAAATAATTAAAATAATTAAATGCTCCTCATAATTGCTCGGCTAATTATTTCAATTAATTCCACAATCCTAACTCATTATTATTGGCCAATTCATTTTAAGGTTTTTGATTTGTTGGACACTCTTCCTTAATGAAAGGAAGTCCATATAAATTCAAAAATTGTGTAAATTTTAGGCTTATCATGAGTGTTGAGAGTGAAAATATGAAAATGTGGAACATGAGAATCTCTACGTGTTGGATAAATAAGTATATTAAAAAAAATTGTGTAATAGTAGAATATGTTCGATTTCAATATTAGGTTTGGATAATTAAAGTAAGAAAGTTTTTTAAAAAATTTATATAGAATCGAAATTATTGATTATTATTAAAGTAAATGATAAATGTTGTAAATAAGATATTTGTTTTGTTATTTTATTTGAATTATATTTTAATCGAACTTACTTTAAATATTTGATAATTGTTGAATTTTTTTGGATAAATATTAAAAAATATATACTTATTTAAATCCATAAAAAAAGTATTTGAACTTCAAAGGAGATAAAATAGAATTAAATGATACTATCCACATATGCGCTTACTTTGATAGGCTCAAGGCTTCTGAACTACACACACACACACACAGTATATAGATTATTTTAATTTTTTATTAAAAAAATGCCAACTCATATTATGTGTAATCAAATAAATGTCCAAGTGCTGGTTCATGTAAGCAAATTTGGAGGAACAATTCGATGTGTTTTTAAAAAAAAATGCCACATCAACAATATTTGGCCACATTACCTGCCATGCCATTAAATTTTGCTGAACTTCGGCGATTTGTCCTAAATGTGTAAATATTTTTGAAATTACAGTCCTAAGTTTACTAGACCTTAAAATACAATACTAAATTCAAAATTAGTCAAACATACGGGGTCAATAATATATATTTTTTTGTATATTTTTATTTTTCTGTTAAGTAAGTACATATATTTTACTTTTTAATTTATCAGTGTTATTCATTATAAAAATTAATAAAACACATGATTTCTAGTAATAATAATTATTATGGAACTAGCATGTACCCCGTGCTATACACGAATATCATAATTTATTGTATTACATAAAAAAAAAATATAACATTCATGTGAAATAATGTTTACTCTAACTAATTTTCAATACAATTCAATAATTAAATAAAATAAAAATATTTAATCATATTTAAAGCTTTTAAATTTAAAAAGGAAAAAGAAAAGTATTATCGTGTCAAAAAAATCATATCAAAAAAATTAAAATCTAAATATATGATCCAAATTAAATTTATAAATAAAATTTTTAGATATATTAAAGATTTGAATGTTAAACTATGAGCTACTCCAAGCTAACAAATCACAAAATAAATGAATTATTATTCAAATTGGAAGATGTGACACTATAATTTTTTTTAGACACCTAAGTATATATAGGTGTGAATCATCGTAAAATAAATTAAAATTAAAATTTAGTTTACAAAAAAAAAAGAATAATTATAAAAATATAAATAAAATAATAATTATAAAACATCAAGTGATCTTGATGTATCTTGGATGTTGTGAATCTTCTTTTACATATTCAAAGAAACATTTCGCACTAAACTTACATAAGATAAATCTTAGATATTATGAATATTTTGAATCTCCTTTCATTTCTCTCTCTTTGGATAATGTAATCTCTTTTTATATCACAATTCATTTTCCAATGAATATTTGAATTATAAAATATCATACTTAGTAAAAATAAAAATTCATAGAGAAGTAGGAGTACGTAATTGGATATGTTAATGGATAAGTAAGTAGATGAGTGGGATAATGAAGTTTTTAATTGTTGTTATTTTTATTTCAAAAGACCTATCCAATCAATTTTTTTAATTAAGAAATTCAAAAATTTGAGAGATCAAAATTAACTAAGATAGCTATCAAAATCATTTTGTGGCTTATAAGATGATTTTGGTCAAAAATCGTTGTATTAGATGTAAATTTTTTATAATGTAAATATAGTATTAAACTATATAAATAACAATAAATAAATAAAATAGGTTCGTTAGGAAGTAAAGAACAATAAATAAAAAAAAATTGAATATGTCTATAATTTAATACCAAAAAAATTAAAGATAAAATATATGGCAATGAAAAAAAAAAGGTTGGAAATAAAATTTCATGTAGTGTTAAATTATATACAATGAAATAATAGAGATAAAAGATGAAATAATATATCGTTGATAATATTATGTCCACGTTTTAATTTTTTTAATCCTTGTAAAATTATAATTTAATTTGGGATATGACATATCAAAATAAAATATATTTTTTCAAGTTTGAGTTGCATAAATTTTAATTGAACGCTCTTTTGTAAAAAAAAAAAAAATTGAGGAGAAATTTATCATAAAGGACATTATGTTGATATTTACATTCTTAATATTACTTAAATCATAACTAATTTGAAGGCAATACGTTATATTTTAATTAGAATTTTCTTTATGTATATATATATGTTTTATTGAAAGCTATTATTAATTTTTTATGAGAGAGGGAGAGAGAGTACAACAAGTATTAAAAATATCATTATGGATAGTTGGTGGATTTTATTAATTAGGAGAGAGAATTAAAAAATTTAGAATTAATGTCAACCAATCAAATAAATTATTTTAAATAATTAAAAATAATTCAAAATTCTAAAAATTTAGAATTTGATCAAAATTGTATATTGTGGTCAAAAAATCTCTTTCAAATATGTAATAGTATAGATGACTAAATATATAGTACACATTGAAGGGCCAAAAAGCAATAGCAAAAGCATAGGGCAGAAGCCCAACATGGAATGACATACTATTATGCTTAATGGCAAAAAAGTAAAAGCAATAGCGGAGAGTAGAAGCTTAGGTTTGCTTGATATTGTTACCCTTTGAGGAGTCGTTTACTTCAGAAGTCAGGACAATGCATGGGTAAAGAATCTGTGGTTTAAAAATTTGCTTGTACATGGTTATTAGGATGACACCTAATGTTTACTTTGCCCTTTTATGTATACTTTGTCATCAAGGTGCTTAATTTTTTGTTGACATAATTACTTGTTTGTCCTTGGATATATTTTTTTTTTTTATCAAAAACCAATCCATAGTAGGTGCTCCATCTCTCTCTTGAACTTCATCGAAGATAATAAACAAAAAAAATAAATAAATAGAACCAAAAAATAAAGAAAGAAACTAAATAAATGCACCAAATTAAAAAAAAAAAACTAAATAAATTCACCAAAAAATATGAAACAGAAACCCCAAATGAAAATAAACCAAAGAAATAAATAAATAGAATCCAAAAAAGAAACCAAACTAAATTAATTCTCTCTAAAACGAAACAGAAGAAACCAAATTATTAAATAAATAGAACCAAAACAAGAAAAAAAACTAAATTAATTCACCAAAAACGAAACAGACGAAAGAATTATTACAAACAGGAACAGAGGATGCGAACTTAATTTAATGGACAAATGAAAATATTCTAATTGCTTAAATCCAACACTAACCTGCTGATTGATGCAAAACCCATCTCAATTAAAAAATGATTTTTTAGGAAAAAAGCACAAAAAAGCTAGAAAATTAACACGATAAAGAAATAGAAATAATGCTCAGATCTATTAAATTGAGGAACAGGCAAAAGCGACTCAAATCATGCCATGGCTGCAAAATCTCCAATTCCGTGCAAAAATCATACACTGTCGGGTCGCACTGTAGAGATAAGGACCAAGTAGTTTCAATGCCCGATTCATCGGCTTAGAGAGAAATCACACACACCAAATAATTATCAAAACCAAGAACTCACATTCAAATCAAAATCCCGATCCAGATTTCAGGCTACGCGTAGCACTAACCAAGAAGAAAAGAACGTTTTTCTCGTGGCTTAACTCTTGTTTTGGGGGACCCAAGGGCAGGGCAATGTAATGTTTTCAAAGAAATTGAGGGCTTAACTCGCGTATCATTGATCATTGTGTTGTTTCTTGTGTAGCAATTTCGTTGGAAATGTTTTGACTTTCAGAAATACGCTTTCGGCTATTTGATTACAGAAGTTAAGTATTCTGTAGACCATGATGAACAAAACGGTACGGCTTCTTCTTGTTAGTAGTAATTTGTGAGTGTGTGTGCACTTAAATGTTACTTTAATTCAATGTATGATAAGCGGGGCAGTGGAATTGTTGGGATTCATTTGTTTGTCTCGTTTATTTCTTCAAAAGTTGGTTGAATTTTAGCAATACGTAAAATCATTTTATCTGGTCCACAATCCATTTTATCTTGTAAACTCCCGTTTTGATGATTATTCCTAATATACATCTGATGCCAATCTTAATCAATATTTAGTTTCGTCTTTCTTTGTGAACTTGGATCTTCCAAATAGTTCAGTACTAATGCTTTCTGAAGGGTTTATAACCTGTCACTGTTGTTCCTCAGTGAAATATATGGCTAATATGAAGACATATAATACTTCAAGCTTGCGGTGTCCTACAAAAGCAACATTTGTACCATTCCCTCTGTACCTTGAGCTGTTGGATGGAGACGTGTAATACTTCAAGCTTGTCATGTCCAACAAAAGCAACATTTATACAACTCCCTGTTTACCATTCCATCTCATATATAACAAAGAAATGGTCCCCGGCCAATATAGCGAAGTTATTTGTAAATAAGAAACATTAGAAGTTTATATCTGCTCTTCCTCAGGCTCCATTTTCCTATAGGATGACTCCACTCCCCTTCTTCAATACCAAATAACAGAAAGGAAAGAGGATATGTATTATCTTTTCATACTTGGTGCATTAATAATTCTCTACTACTGCATTTCAGTTTCAATACTAGCTAATTGTTGCTATTGCGGCTCTAGTGTGGTCTATTAGGGAAGATATTTTCGCATATGGCCTCCGGCTTCTGGGACTCGCATCAAGACAAACATCAATAGCTGTATTTTGGACTTGGGTTAACGATTGGAGAAGAACAAAACCAGCTTCTGTTGTGCATGAATCTTTCTCGATTAGTTAATATACTGCCAAGGAAATTACACATTTGGGGTTTGATTGTTTGAGAGTGCAGGAGTCGGATGTAGAACTACCCATTCAAGATGCTCTAAACCGCATAAGGAAGTCTGCATGTACCCCACCACTCAAGAAACAGAAGTTTCATGGTTGATGACTGTCTTCGGTTAGAATGTCAGGCAAGGTAGCTTGCTGATCTTACACTCTTTTTATCACATTAGATGTGCTTTTGCATTTGCTTCATCATGTAATACCTTCTGCTAAATACGGCACTTTTATGCATACTAACATAAACCCCATGCTATACACGGTAAATAATAATTTCTAGAAGAAAAACTCATTGGTGAAATAAAAGATAAACAAATTATATTTAAACCACTTAATATTAATTAGTTGTACATAATTGATTAATGAAGTATTTTGCTTCCAAAAGCACTTTAACCAAATTCACTTAATTAGTTAACATTAATTATTTTTTAAATTTATTATAATATATTTTATTTTAATTATTTATTATTTTTTATGTATACATGTTCTAATCATTGATTGGAAATTTATAATTAAGAAAATTGTTTCACAGTTTAAAATATATATTTACGACAAAAAAAATTCAAATCAATCATTTCCACCGACACTTATATTAAGATAATAAGACAAAGTACTTGCAAAACATAATAAAGGGTAATTTTGTCATTAATATTTACGGTAATCAATTTTAGGGGATAATTGATGTTTTTTATAGTACATAAGGTAAGTGTTACAAATGACATAGTACAAAGGGGTAAAGTGTATTTTGTCCAAAATTAAATAACACAGAAATGTGCTACAATTATAAGGTTTCAAGTAAATTTATACTTAGATTATAAAATTGAAGGAAGTAAAATCGAAAATATATTTGATGAATTGAATTATGCCAAGTATTAATTTATAATGACCCAAATTAATAGGGTGTATCATAGATAACATAATCCATCTTTATAGTTTTCTTGAGTAGATCGACAAAGCTCCAAAAAGTATATGTTAGTGAAAATTTATATGGACCATTTTTGAAAAGAGTCAAATTATATATATATATACACACATACATACATATGTAAGCAATTATGTATAGAAAAACATAATAATTAAATGATTTGTTTATTAAGAATATAAATAATCGAAGACTGAAACAACTTATAGATATGTAAACAAAGAAACTAAAAGTTAAATGATTAATATTCTCAAATCATAAATATGAAAGACACAAACCAATTATATAAACTAATTCATCGAACACACTCGATGTACGTGCAAAATAAAATAAGATATAATCTAATTATGGTTTAAATTTTAAAGATATAAAATTAAATATCAATTAAGTTTTTATTTGAGTATATATTTTTTACTATTTAAAATATTTTTATACATATTAATTATATTTATGAAAAACAAAAAAATGGTTTGAATTAAACTAAATTATATGACTATAAAAATAAATAAAAAATAAAATAAAATGAATTTTGAAGATATGAACATGAGAGATGAGAGAGAAAAAAGAAGAATAGAAAGCTAAAAAGTAATGTCACGTTAAAAATATGAGAGAGAAAAGTGAGGAGAAAAGCAGAGAGTGGGAGAAAATGTTAGATCAGAGACACAAAAGATAGTTATTTGATGGGTCTGACACTTTCTAAATAGTAAGATAGTAAAATTAGTGAATATATTCAATCTTCTAAAATGATAGAGAATAAATAAATAAATAAAGAATTTGAATGCGAAGAAACAAAATACATTTGGCCTAATCAACATGTACTCTGCCTTAGAAGGCGTGGAGAGTGTAAGTTAGGGTTCAAATCCTAGCAAGTGTGCTTAAGTTGGTTATGAAAAAAAAGAAAAGAAAAGAAAAGAAAAGACGTAGTGTGGAAATAAAAATAAAAAGTAAGCAAGAAAGTTTATTAATTGTTAAACAAAAAATATTTTAAAACCCCAACAAACCTATTCATATGTAGAGTAAGAAAACTACACAAACATAAATCAAATCCCAAAAGCAAATCAACAAATCAAGCAAACAAATAAAATATCTAAAAAACACAGAAAATAAATAAAATAAAACAAAATGTTGCAACGAGAGAAAAGGAATCAACAACGTGAATTTGTAATAATGAGAGGTCAGAAATCTCGTGACTGAGATTTAAGATGAGAAGATTATATATTTTTTAATGCATATCAGATGTGAATATTCTATAATTTGAACCGAATGTTACAAAAATTTTACAAATTCAATCAATTTGTTGAGTGATTTATATATAAATGCCAGGCGTTGGAATTAAGAATTTCATAAACTAGTTCTATTTATGACCAAGGTTTAATTTTGATTGCTTTTTTTGTTGTTTTCGTTCAATAATCTTGGAAATTTATTCATTTCTGCATAAGAATTTTGCTTTGGACGATCCTTAAAATTTAAAAAATATATCTAATGGTTTATAGTTTATTGAAGCGTTAAGAATGGAGGAAGAACGTCCCCATTTCCTTTTTCCAAACACCTCCACCATTTACAACATCAAATATGATAGGTACACATTTCACGAAAAAAATGTTTAATGATGTTATTATATTTAATTCAATAATTGAAAATGTTATTTAGAGTCCGTTTGAATAGGCTTAAAAAAGTGTTCTTAAGTAGTATTTTTTATAGTCGAGCTTTTCTTTTTAAGCAAATTTAATTTGTGTTTAGTCGTAATAATTTTATTTGAAGCTACTTTAAGTTATTTCTTGAAAAAAAAAAACTCCTTTTTGATTTTTTTCTGGCTTCTTTTTTTTTAAAAAAGCTCATCCAAACACAATTTGTGTTGCTCTAAAGTGTCTTTTTTTCAAAAAATAAGTGCTTCTCCTCTAAAAAAAATCCATCCAAATGAGTTCTTAGATATTCAAATGGATAATATCTCATGAACCCTTCTATATCATGTTACGAAACACCTCATTTAGACAATATATTTATATATATATATATATTGATACAATTAAGTCGAAGCACCCTATAGATGTAAACTAAAACCTCACATAAACACACACACACACACTCTCACCCAAAAGGGAAGGGAAAAAGAAGAGAGTGCTTGATCCAAAACTTTAATAGTGCTATGTTTGAGCACCTACGGCGGGGTTACAACACTAGTGGCAACTAACCAACCTATATAATTCCGATGCAAATTGGGTTTTTTTTTAAAGTGTCAACTTCTTTTGTTTAATTTTTGGGTGGGTGAATACGTAAGGGATTTTGCCACTCTCCTAAAATTGTACACTAATTACATGACAAGTGTAAAACACTCATTACAGGATTAGTCCCAATGTGACACATTAAAATATATTATAGTTTATTTATATGTTCTCGTTTGATTTATTTATATTATACTATTATATATATATATATTATATGTATACATGTAGAATAATAATGCAAATATTTTGGATTGATTCAGCCTGAAATATGCTAAAGAGAACTTGCATGAGATTGGACAATACTTAGAAAATACTTTGAAAACAATTAATATAATTCTAGAGGTGAACAATGGAAAGTTTTATTAACTAGCTAAATCTTTTATAACACCTAACAAACAGATGCTTGAGCATATTCAAGTAATACAAGATTAACGCACTCCAGCAACAATATGTGCCGACCACCAAAATATGATAAAATTATAAATTTGGTGAAATTATTTAAATTTCTCTAAATATTGGGCTTTCAACGTATACATATAGTAACTCGTACAGATCTCTAACTTGTACGTTTTTTCCTAAAAGTTGGAATTCTATTATTTTATCATCAACTAGAATAATATCTTTCGTAGGACTTATTTTAATTAAATAATTAAAATAATTAAATGCTCCTCATAATTGCTCCTCTAATTTATTTCAATTAAGTCCATAATCCTAACTCATTATTATTGGCCCATTCATTTTAAGGTTTTGATTTGGTGGACACTCTTCCTTGATGAAAGGAAGTCTATATAAATTGTGAAAAAAATCGGGGTTGAAAACAGAAAGTATGACACGGGTAATTCATGCCCTTAAGGTTTCTATTACTCTTACCACGAATGGTTTTTTAGACATTACAGGCAATACACCTCAAAGATATATATCAAACTGCTAGCATAATGGTTTCAGCAATAGCAATTTACTGAAAAAAGAAAATGAATGTTTTTATGTAAAGGATAATTAAATAGAGCAGGAATGTAACATATTTCTACTAATCAAGTATTGAAGGTTGATTTTGTTGTTTTGTAACATTCAGTTGTTCAAACTATTGGCCTAAGCATTTACAGCCAGTAAATACAAAACGTCTGTAAATCCATCTGTAAATCCAACAGTTTCAATTCTTGAAACTGTACACTATCAACCAACAAACTGATTCAAATTCAAATATTTAATTGTTGATATCAGATTATTTGCAATCAACCTGATTTGGCTCGAATCCTAGGCAAAAGATAGACTCTTGGCTCAGGCAAGGCTCCTTGCAATGATGCACACGTGCGCCTAAAGTGCCAACAACTCAAGTTGTGCAACAGCTCTGTCAAAATTTTCTGTTAGTTTAACTTCATTATTGAATGGTGTGTTCACCTCCTTGATGTCAAGATGACTAAACTTAGTCAATATTTTATCAATATAGTGAGATTGATTTAGCAAGAAAACCCCAATATGTTTTTTAACTTTTATTCTTAAAATAACATACACTTCACCGAAGTCTTTCACTTAAAGATAGAGGATAGATACTTCTTAGTCTCATTCACAATAGTGCACCTACACGTCTTCATTGCTGTTGTTTTTCAATCATATTCGTGCTAATGATCAATAAATCATCAACATATTGACAGATTATCACCACATAGTCTGGTGTGGTTTTAGAGTATAAGCACATGCTTGCGCTACTATATATAAATCCAAAATTTAAACTAGCAATGCTGAGCTTCTCGTACCATTGTTTTGGTGCTTGTTTGAAACCATAAAGAGATTTAATTAGTTTGCACACTTTTCTTTCATTTTCCAGAGCAACAAACCCTTTAGGTTGTTTCATCCATTTGATGAACAAAAAGATCGTAAAGAGAAGCCGACACAAAAAGAATTCTAATGAAGCAACTCGAATTGCCAGCACATAAATGTCAAAATAATCAATTCCCTCAACTTGTCTAAACCCTTCGGCTACTAATCTTGCCTTAATAGTAGAAATATTACCATCAATATTATATTTTCTTCTAAACACCCATTTGCACCCCATGGATTTAGAGCCTTTAGGTAAATTAGTCAATACCCAATTATCATTTCCTAAGATCGAATCTATTTCATCATTTACAGCTTCTTTTGTAGAAAGCAACATCTTTAGAAGCCATAGGTTTTTTAATTGATCTAGGATCAGTCTAAAGACTATATACATAAGGTACTTTATTTACCACCTTATTATCTTGATCTCCGTGCACCAAATATAATAATGATTGAGAAGAAATAAAGTCTTTGTCTAAACTTTTCTTTTTTCTGGCTCTAGTACCCCTTCAAAGTTTGTTTGATTTATTTGGAACACTAGGTTCCTCAATCTCAATGGCAGACATTATGGGACTTCTAGACTCACCTTGTGTAGGTTTAGTCATTTTTTCAATATTTTTTTAAAATTTACTTTAAAAAAATACCATGTCCCTCGACTCAGTTATCACGTTAGACTCCAAATCCATAAGCCTATAGGCTTTGCGATTAGCATCTTATTGAACAAATACGCTTTTAATAGCTCTGACCCCTAACTTGCTCATTTTAGGATCAGGAACTCGAAAGTCAGCAACACACCCCCACACTTTAAAATATTTTATGTTAAGCTTTCTACCAGTCCATATATCACAAGGACTAGTTTTCATGACTGTACTGGGAATCCTATTTAAAATATGACAAGGGGTTAAAAGCGCTTCACTCCATAAATTATTAGGTAAACTAGCATGATTTAACATAATTTATCATATCAAGAAAAGTACGATTTTTTTCTTTTTGCTATACATTTTGCTGCGGTGAATATCCAGCAATTGTTTGGTGAATGATGCCATTTTCTTCACAAAATACATCAAACTCATTTAAACAATATTCCATGCCTCTGTTAGAATGTAGAATTTTAATCTTCTTCTCAAGATGATTTTCTACTTCTGACTTACATTTTTTAAATGAGCAAGATGTTTCATCTTCTGTTCTTAACAAATAAACATGGCAAAAACGACTAACATCATCTATTAAAGTTATGAAATATCGTTTTCCACCTCTAGTCAATACTCAAGTTAATTCGCAGATACAAGTATGTATTAAACCTAACAATTGTCTCGCTTTGAACACCAGGAAAAGGTTTCTCACAATTTCTAATTTAACACATATGTCACATTTATCAAGTTCATCTTTACCAATATTTATTAATCCCATTGCGTGCATATTTTTCAAATTCTTTGAGCTAATATGTCCTAAACGACTATGCCATAAAGAAATTGAAGAACTTGTGCAATCGAAATAGAATTCATGTTATTGGTAGACATCTTGTACATTTCATTATGAGTATATACTTTTTCAACAAAGTCTCCATTCTTTGTAAAAATGACTTTGGCAGACTCAACAGAAATTTTAAAACCCTTCTTATCTAAAAGATCAACATAAATCAAAATTTTCCTAAATTTTTGCAAACACAGAACGTTAAAGAAAGTTAATTTCTTCTTAAAACTAAAATTGATTTCCACAGTTTCTCTGCCTCCAACACTAGCATGAGAATTGTTTCCCATTTGAACTTTTTGTCCAACATCTTTTTTAAAGGTTTTGAAAAGTCTCATATCGTTGCAAATGTGACCAAGTAGCCCCGAAATCCAGCCATCGACCAGAGAGTTCACTTGTCGTATTGACTTTAGAATTCATAGTCACGTCAAGACTAAGATCCGAAACATTGGTAACAAGATTCTCCTCAACCATATTTGGTAAGCCATTACCACTTTTAAGCTTTGAACATTCTCTATCATAGTGTCCTATATCTCCACAAACATGACGCCTTTCTTTTCTTTTGGTAAGTTCGATCTTATTTTTTCGTCCAAATTCTTTAAACTATGCTTTGTTTTACTTAACAGCTTGACCTTTTTTTCTTAGATGGTCCTGCCTCCACATAGTTAACACTTGACTGTCCTTGAGTCAAATTGTTAGCATCGCATTTCAAGCCTGTTCTTCAATCTGTAGATGCTTTTGAAATTGATCCAAGAATCCTTAGATTTGTGCATCAACTTTTTGGCATAATCCTTCTAAGTTTGTGGAAGTTTAGTTATTACCACACCAACTTAAAAATTTTCAGGCAAGACTATTTTAGCTCATGCACTTCCTCTAATATAGGCTTATCGTCAACTATTCTAAAATTCAAATATTTAGATACTAAAAACTTATTAGTGCATTTTTTCTCAGCCATGTATTTGTATTCCAAAGCCTCTCATAACACCCTTGGTGACTTGACATTTGCATAGAAATCATACAAGTGGTCTGAAAGAGTATTGAGATATGCCCACACGCTAACTCCTCATCTTTTATCTTCTTCCTTCACTACTGCCTAAGTGAGTTGACCACTTCCTCGGGAGTTGGTTGTCTACACAACAAGTGGACTTTCAACGAGTGGAGGATCTTCTGGAGTAGGTTAGAGGTTAGGATCTAACACATATGCAATTTTCAGTACAGTAAACAAGAATTTCATTTGGTTTGGCCAACAACTGAAGTTGTTGCCATCAAAACTAGCCTTGGTTCATAATGTTGAACAATTCTAAATCTATCATTAATACTGCAGGAAAACCGCTTGATTCCACTAGACTAAAACCGAGGGAATTCCGACGTAATGAGTTAATGTTCAATCAGGCTAAAAATTCTACCGAAATGCCACAAGACTTGGCGATGCAAATTTTTTTTTTAAAATTTAAACAGAGGGAAAACTACTCCCGCTTTATTTTTTCTGGATTTTTTTAATTAGACCAGGGGAAAATAGGGGGAAAATTTCCCCCGGTTTGTTTTTTCTTGAATTTTTTAAGTAGACCGGGGAAACTTTCCCCGACATGATTTTTTTTCATTTTTTTAAAAAATTAAACTTTGGGAAAGTTAGGGGAAATTTCCCCTGGTTGTTTTTTGATTTTTTTTAAATTGAATCAGAGGAAATTTTCCCCCTGGTTTGTTTTTTCCAAAATTTTTGTAATTAGATCGGGGGAAAACCAGGGGAAACTTTCCCCCAAATTATTTTTTCAAAATTTTTTTTAAAAAATTCCAACGGGGGAAAATTTCCCCTGATTTTTTTAGCTTTTTTTTCAAAAAACTAAACCAGGGGAAAAAATTTCCCCACAATATTGTTTGAATTAATTGTTTTTATAAATAAAATCAGGGGAAATTTTCTGTTGATTTTTTTTTTTAATTTTTTTAAAAAACTAGACCGGGGGAAATTCTCACCCACAATATTTTTTCAATTATTTTTAAAAAAGAAAACCAGGGAAACATTTCGCCTAGTTTTTTTGGATTTTTTTTTAAGGAAACTAGGGAAATCTCCCCCAGTCCCCCCCTCCTTTTGTACCTAAAACACCGCCCCTTCTTTTTTTTTCTTCCACTTTTCTTCTCTTCCCCCTCTCCCCAATTTGAAACCATTCCGACCTGCGCTACCGCTACCCCCACCTCGCCGTCCCCCGGAGGCCCCTTATAGGTTTGTTTTTTTGTTTTTACACATTAATTGTTTTAGTGTTTTAGTATATAAATTCACATGTTTTGTATGTTATATGTTGTATAAATTCATGTGTTTTAGTATAGTTGTAAATATTTTTTAATGTACATATGTTATATGTTATATGATATTTGTTGTAATATATATTTTGTAATGTATATATGTTATATGTGTAAATTCATGAGTTTTATATGTTATATGTTTTAATGTATAAATGTAAATATTTTGCAATGTATGTATGTTATATGTTGTATATTTTGTTGGATTTTAGTCGATATAAATTACTAAAGTATTATTGTAATGTATTTTCTTATTTTTCTTGAAATCGTAGGTATTTCATTTGTAATACTTGATTTGCTGAGCTTTCCAGCTTTGGTATTGATGCAGTTGCTTTTTAGTTCGATCACGTATCGGAGTCTGACACATTCCGAATGATTATGCTGGTGGCCCACTCGTCAAAGAGGGAGGAACGCACGTGAAACTAGTCGGTTTTGCCCCGGCGTAGGCTCTCCGACGCTTAAGTCAGTTGAGGACAGAGTGAAGAAGATGATGAACAGTGAATATAATGTTCTTGTTTTGCAAGTAAGATACTTCAAAAGATGAATGATCTGTTACCTCTTTGTGGGAGAGTCTTTTGCTATTTATATAAGAGGTCCCCTGATGTGACATGCATGACGGGTGTTGGTCAGCCCTCCTTACACGTGAGGTACAAGTGGACATGCTTTTTGTCTCCTTTTGAACTCCCATATACCGGCTGACCATACCTTCTCATTAATGAGGGTCCAATTGACATTTAATGTGTATCTTGGACATTTGTGACCAAGGATTGTATTTATGATTGCGCATTTAATGTACTGGAGATTGATGGGATGAACCCATGTGCCACAGGGGCGCGTTAGGTGGAGTTGGGTACAAGGCTTGTCACCAGTTACCAACTGGATTTTTCTCGTTGGCTGATGAGCATGGTGGAGGCTGAGTATGGGGTTCACACCCTCGACACAACTGCATTCGAGGACCCCTCAAGCCTTTAAGCCACCCATGTCTTAGTGCTGCGGGCCCGACCTCTGAGGCCTCGTGGATTCCAGGTGTGCCTCTTGGCTTTTTAGTCCCAAACTTAGGATAAGCCTGGGGGGAGGTACTTCGGGGCTCACTCTTTATGCGGACGCACTCTCGAGGACATTGAGTCACTTCGAGGGCATCGGTTCTCACCCTTAGTAAGCTTTATGGCTTACAACCTCATAGTCGAGGACAACCAGGCTTAAAACCTCCTTTGAGGGCAGCCTATCAGGTTGAGGGCTCTGTTGCCCCACACTTGGGATCGGGACTAGCCCACCCCTGCTGACGTGGTAAGAAGAGGTGGCACTTGGCACATCAGGTATAACATTGAAAAGGTACATGTGGCTAACCTTTGATAATATGAGCTATTACTTGGCTATACTTAGTTATAATTAGGTGTGTGTGTATATATATATATATATATCTTATTAGTTAGTTTGTTGTTATTAAGTTAGTCTGAGATGCGGAGATGGTGGAAGGGATTTGGGGGAAAGGGTGGAGCCATCCCATTGTTTATTGTGGTTTATACTTGCTTGCATGTTGTGGCGAAATAAAGGGGATGGTATGTATTTTATTGCCTATCTTTAAGGTTTTTATTGCCTCTACCACGAATGGTTTGCTAGGGGTTACATACAATAAACCTCAATAATATACGTCAAGCCTCTAAAATAATGGTTTCAGTAATCACAATTTATTGAAAATGAAAGTGAATCTTTTTTTGTGAAGGACAATTAGACAGATCATGAATAGGATATATTTATATTAATTAGGTATCGAAGGATGATTTATTGTGTTGTAACCTTCGATTGTTTCAGGTTAGTGGCCTAAGCATTTCCAGCTAGTAAATACAGAGTGTGTGTAACTCCAACAGTTTGAAGACTATACACTATCAGCCAACATACCAATTGAAATATTTAATTGTTGATATCCAAATTATTTTCAATTGACTTGATTTGTGTCGAACCCCAAGCAAAAGACAAGCTCATGGCTTAGGCGAGGCTCCTCGTGATGATGCATACATGCACGCCTAATGCACCAATGTGACTCGAACTCCACCTCGACCCTGACTCAAGCACAGGCGCCACTCAACCCCGATCCTGACTCAAGCACAAGCGCAGATGGTGTACCACATGTGACCTTTGAAGTCATCTCTTAAGTTCCATAATTAAGATTAGTAATCACATTTATGCTTATAAAGGAATAAACATTACTTAATAAACTAAATGTGGGATAAAAGACTTTAATTTTGCAAATAACTTATACGTCTTTTCATATGCCCTCTTATATTACAAGGTTTAGTTCAACATAAATACTATTCTAGAGGGTCCCTGACTTACACAATGTTTGACATAATACCATCACGTGGAATGACACTGAGTTGGAAGAACTTTCTGGATTTTTTCTTTACAGACAATGAAGTTATCGCTAGAGGTCAAATCTTTAATTTATTTTCCATTGTGTATTGTTTAGGCCTGTCCTTGTTGACGCTACAAGTGTTTTAACACGTGGCATCAAACTATTTTTTTCCTTTGCTTAATCGGGTCGGATCCACTATTTCATAATAGTGCCACATTTCCTGTTCCACACTTTAGATGTACAATACGTGTAAATCTTGAAGATTTACTTAACATGTGATTGAGATTTTCTTACCAGATTAGATAATGGGAAGAATACAATTATAAAATGTGAATGAGATTTTCTTACCAGATTAGATAATGAGAAAAATATAATTAATGGAACTAAACATTCACATGTTAAGTAAATCTTCAAGATTTACACGTATCGCACATCTAAAGTGTGGGGTATGAGATGAGGCACTATTATGGAATACAGGATCCGATCCGCTGCTTAACATAACTCGATAGGGTGCTTATACCTCGTACAATTTTGAATTATGCGTGTATGTCGAGTATATTTTCTTGATAAAATTTTGGTTTTTGACAAGTCACCCAAATCATGTGTTTATGTTTATTTCAGTCGTGATGAATAAAAATTAATTTTTATTATTCGTACTATCTTTTAAACTAGAGAGTATGTTTATTATGATGAGCGTGTTATTATGTGTTTATCTTTTAATTTTTATTAATTTTAAATTAGTTTTGGTTTTTTGATATGTCACCCAAATCAAGTCTTTTATTTTTTATTAATTTTTATCACCCAAAATAAAAATAATATATGAGCTAATAAAATTTTCAAATTCCAATAGTCTAAAATTAATTTTTATTATTTGTACTATCTTTTAAATTATTTGTGATTTATTTATTTAATTTATGAGAAGTCAATAAATTAAAATTAAGAATAATTTATTTGATTAAAAATAAATAGAATATAAATTATAAGAAAATTGAGAATAGAAATGTGAGAAAAGAGAAAGATGAGAATAGAAAAAGAAAAATAAAATAAAAATTCATAGTTTTAGAGAAGGGTAGTTAAGGAGTATTAAGGGTAATTTTAGAAAATTACAATTAAACACACAGAAGAAAAGATTAAAGGCCCTCACACTTAGATAATAGTATAGAAATGAATATTATTGTTTATGTAAATGATGATCATTATTTGCTATGATTACCATAATACGATTATTTTTTAATTATTTCAACTAATTTTTTAACCCTCGCATTGCATGGGATGATAATTGAAAATAAAAAAAAAGTAGTATATTTTATTTATGATATAAGATAGATAATGAAACTTTTCTACAAATGTTACAAATTCAAAATAATTAATAAAAAATATCCGAATACATTTTCATTATTGAAATAGAAAAAACATAATAATATTTCATATAAATATGACTTTCATTCAATCCAGTATGATAGGAGTTACACAATTTCTACTACTTTATATTATCATGCACGGAAAATATTCATATTTTAAATAGTGATATTTGGAATAGAAAATGTGAAATTTATGGAAATAAGAAAAAGAATAAAA
>CM047884.1:7976819-8033278 GCA_026212405.1 Petrea volubilis
TCAAATAGCCCTATTTTTGGTCACATACATGTACACCCATTGATAATAGATTGAGATTGCTTCATTCTGGATATATTAAAAGAGAAATTTATGCATTTGTTATGGTTCTTATTTTAAGTCTAAGTATAAACCTTATATGAGAGAACTTAAAAATTCCCTTCAATAATAGAATTTGTCACAATATACACTCTCAATTATTTCAATATTACAATTGAAATAAAAGATAGCTGTAATGAAAATCAATGATTAATTTATGTAACCAAAGACCAGAACACATGAAACTAATATTGTCGAACAATCAACAAAATGAATGAAACCGATATTAAATATGATTGAAACTCTATATAATTGAAATATTTACCATACAATTCGCTTGCAAGATGTAAGGGATTATTAGGTTTAAAATATAGCTGAATTATTAATTATCTAACTCAAAAACTTAAAAAAATGCTACAATTATTTACAAATACATTTTGTTCATCATTGTATAGGTGCCTAAATATTCTACAAACTCCAATTTACTTGGTGTTAGTAATTTGTTTCAACATTTATACCAAAATTTTGATAATCTGTCTAGATTGAAGAAGTAGGGTGTTTTTAAAGTAGGTTTGGACCTTATGTCATGATTTGTCAAAATTTTATAGTAATCTAATTTGCTAAAGGTATGTCCTCTATTTTTCGTATATTACACAAAACTTAAAAAGTTGATAAAATAATTGAATGGAACATTAAAATACAGCATTGACGAAAGAGTTTTAGAATCTTCTTATTAATGATAAAAGAATATTAAACTAATACATCTACATGGAATGTATGGTATTGTAACAAATTTTTGCTAGAGGTCCATGTGTTATCAAATTAAATAAACAAATACAAAGAGATACACACAAAAAAAAAATAAAAAAAAAATAAAAAGTGAGCACATAAGTCAAATAGACTCACCCCAAAATTAAAAGTTACAATTGTGCCTTTCAATCAAGACTGACTCATTCATTCAAATTTAACCTTGTTCATGGTCATAGCAAATAAATCACAATGAGAAGTAAATATAAATATTGCAATACAATTTTAAAAAAAATAAATCATCACTTAGAGAGTGTTTGACTGAATTTATAAGCTCTTAAAAATATCTTATAAGTTTTTTGGGAGCTTAAAAGCTCCAAAATAGAAAGTAAGCTCCCCTTACTTTTTTTTTTTTGAAAAACGTATAAATTTTCTAATGTTAAAAGATAAAATAACATAAATATATTTATTTATTTTCCAAAATTACATTTCTACTATCTCAAAAAATATTTATCTACATAAAATTAATTTTTTTTGGTCATCATTACTCTTTAAAAAAAACTTATAAGCTCTTATTTTTGCCAAATAGAATTACAACTTATAAGCTCCAAAAACATCTTATAAGTTACATGGCCTTATTTTATCCAAACACTTTAAGAACTTATTTTTTTTAAAATAAGATGTTGGAGCTTATAATATTTTTTACAATAAAATTGTTCTTATGTACTTTTAGTATAATATTATAATATGTTTAATTCTTAAATCTACATTTTGTTATATGTAATACTAAAACTTGTTGTATGTGTTTTTTTTTTTTTTTATCTAGAAGCTAATACTAAAGTTAATTTAACATAGTTTCTCTCTTATTGGACTTTTTAGTTTTATAAGTTTGATTCAAATTTTAGTATACACGATATTAATATTTAGAAATAAATATGTCAGTATTTTATATTTGAACGTGAGGAAAATTCAGCCTTTGTGTGTAATAGTTGAAAATTGGTGTATTTCAATCTATAAGAATTCGATTACATTGGGTGAATTTATTTTAAACAAGTGATGAAACAAACAAGCCAAAAATAATATTTAAATTCTATTATTACTCATGTCTCGAACTTTTTACTCTTATTGATTAACACGTTTTACTTTCTGGAAGTATATAAACAAGTTTTCGAGGGATAAATATCAAAATTTGAGTCTTTTTTTTGAAATAAAAACTAGTACTAATATTATTAATTAGAAATAACAATCAATATAGTCGAGCACAAAAAAAGGACAATAATTTCAATTTATAGGATTTGACAAAGAACCAAACTGCCAAGCGAATCACATGAGCAGCTTGGTTCCCATATTGTTTTACAAAACGAAAAATGCAAGATTGTCAAAATTTTTGCTAGGAAAATGAAAAGGTTGAATCACCAATAGAACACCATATTCCAAAATTATATTTCTTCAATCTTGCTCTGTGATCCAACTCAAGGCTTTCCACACACTTAACGATACTTGAATGGCTTTTGAACAACCAAGAAAACACGAATCTACATGTGGGCAGTCCAAAAGCTTGTAAAAATGTTGGGATTAGCCAAGACAAAAGTCCCAAATATAATTACCAATTTGCTTGGCCACACACTTGACATAAAACCCACATGGAGATTCACCTTTTTTCATCACGGATCAATTGAAACAAATTCAAAAAGCAAAATCAAAACTTGTAAATAGAAAAGACATAAATGAAGACAAAAACTACTCGAGAGAAAATCAACTTGTCCAAGAGAAATGGTTATTGAAACTGTAAATTTAGTATCAGCTAAAAATTTTGGGCAACAATAATATAAAAAATTAATAAGAATTTAGAATAAACGAGCATTTCACTCTCTATTATCTAAAGAATAATTGAAAATCAAAAGAGAAAGAATAAACGAGCAATTTACTCTCTCACATAGGTTGATACTATCTCTTTTGGCATAAAACATTCAATTAAAAAAAATTCAAGAGAAAACTTGATAAATATCATAAGGGAGGAATTAGCAAGGTTTACTCAAGCTATTACTTAAATATGACAAGTTTTATAATAAATCATCTATATGTCTATTGTTCAACACTTTGAATGCAGTTTTACAAATTCATGACTCTGAATAATAATTGACGAGTATGAATAAATGTTGAATATTCGCATTAACAAATTCAAAGAACATAACGTAAGTTTTATTCTTTTTCTTATTTCCCATAAATTTCACATTTTCTACTCTAAATATCACTATTTAAAATATGAATATTTTCGGTGCATGATAATATGAAGTAGTAGAAACTGTGTAACTCCTATCATACTAGATTAAATGAAAGTCATATTTATATGAAATATTGTTATGTTTTTTTTATTTCAATAATTAAAATGTATTTGGAAATTTTTTATTAATTATTTTGAATTTGTAATATTTGTAGAAAAGTTTTAGTATCTATCTTATATCATAAATAAAATATACTAATTTTTTTTTTTTCAATTATCATCCCATGCAATGCGAGGGTTAAAAAATTAGTTGAAATAATTAAAAAATAATCGTATTATGGTAATCATAGCAAATAATGATCATCATTTACAAAAACAATAATATTCATTTCTATACTATTATCTAAGTGTGACGGCCTTTAATCTTTTCTTCTGTGTGTTTAATTGTAATTTTCTAAAATTACCCTTAATACTCCTTAACTACCCTTCTCTACAACTATGAATTTTTATTTTATTTTTCTTTTTCTATTCTCATCTTTCTCTTTTCTCACATTTCTATTCTCAATTTTCTTATAATTTATATTCTATTTATTTTTAATCAAATAAATTATTCTTAATTTTAATTTATTGACTTCTCATAAATTAAATAAATAAATCACAAATAATTTAAAAATAGTACAAATAATAAAAATTAATTTTAGACTATTGGAATTTGACAATTTTATTAGCTCATATCTTATTTTTATTTTGGGTGATAAAAATTAATAAAAAATAAAAGACTTGATTTGGGTGACATATCAAAAAACCAAAACTAATTTAAAATTAAAAGATAAACACATAATAAACACGTTCATCATAATAAACATACTCTCTAGTTTAAAAGATAGTATAAATAATAAAAATTAATTTTTATTCATCACGACCAAAATAAACATAAACACATGATTTGGGTGACATGTCAAAAACCAAAATTTTATCATGAAAATATACTCGACATACACGCATAATTCAACATTGTACGAGGTATAGGCACCCTATTGAGTTATGTTAAGCAGCGGATCAGATCCCTTATTCCATAATAGTGCCTCATCTCATACCCCACACTTTAGATGTGCGATACGTGTAAATCTTGAAAATTTACTTAACATTTGAATGTTTAGTTCCGTTAATTGTATTTTTCTCATTATCTAATCTGATAAGAAAATCTCATTCACATTTTATAATTGTATTCTTCCCATTATCTAATCTGGTAAGAAAATCTCAATCACATGTTAAGTAAATTTTCAAGATTCACAAGTATTGTAAATCTAAAGTGTGGAACAGGAAATGTGGCACTATTATGAAATAGAGGATCCGACCCGATTAAGCAAACGAAAAAAATAGTTTGATGCCACGTGTTAAAACACTTGTAGCCTCAACAAGGACAAGCCTATAAGTTAAAACTTAAACAATACACAATGGAAAATAAATTAAAGATTTGACCTCTAGCCATAACTTCATTGTCTGTAAAGAAAAAATCCAGAAAGTTCTTCCAACTCAGTGTCATTCCACGTGATGGTATTATGTCAAACATTGTGTAACTCGGGGACCCTCTAGAATAGTATTTATGTTGAAATACACCTTGTAATATAAGAGGGCATATGGAAAGATGTATAGGTTATTTACAAAATTAAAGTCTTTTATCCCACATTTAGTTTATTACGTAATGTTTATTCCTTTATAAGCATAAATATGATTACTAATCTTAATTATGGAACTTAAGAGATGACTTCAAAGGTCACATGCGGTGCACCGTCTGCGCTTGTGCTTGAGTCAGGGTCGAGGTGGAGTTCGAGTGCACGTATGCATCATCACGAGGAGCCTCGCCTAAGCCATGAGCTTGTCTTTTGCTTGGGGTTCGACACAAATCAAGTCAATTAAAAATAATTTGGATATCAACAATTAAATATGTCAATTGGTATGTTGTATGATAGTGTATCGTCTTCAAACTATTGGAGTTACACACGCTCTGTATTTACTAGCTGGAAATGCTTAGGCCACTAACCTGAAACAATCGAAGGTTACAACACAATAAATCATCCTTCGATACCTAATTAATATAAATATATCCTATTCATGATCTGTCTAATTGTCCTTCACACAAAAACATTCACTTTCATTTTCAATAAATTGCGATTGCTGAAACCATTATTTTAGAGGCTTGACGTATATCAGTGAGGTTTATTGTATGTAACCCCTAGCAAACCATTCGTGGTAGGGGCAATAAAAACCTTAAGGATAGGGATTACCCATGTCATACCTTTTGTTTCAATCTATTTTTTTTATATAACAATCTTAAGGTTTCTATTACACTACGGGAAAAAGGCTATTTTCTGGCAGAATTCCGGCGAAAATCACGATTTGCCCAGAGACCAGCGGAATATTCCGCCGGTTTATATATTTCTTTTAAATTAAATTTAATTAAATCGGGGGAATTTTCCCTTAGTTTTTTGCCCTTTTTTTAAAATAATCAATTTAATTATTCCGAGGGAATATTCCCCTTATTTTTCCCCACTTTCTTTTTTTAAAAAAATAAATTAAATTAAACCGCGACAATTTTCCCTTGGTTTTTTGCCGATTTTTTTAAAAGAAAAGTAAATTAAATTATTCCGAGGGAATTTTTCCCCGATTTTTTGCCGTTGTATTTTATTTTATTAAATTTAATTATTCCGAGGGAATTATCCCTCGATTTTCTGTCGATTTTTTTAAATTAAATTAAATAATCCTGAGGGAATTATCCCCCTGATTTTTTGCTAGTAGTTTTTTTTTAAATTATAAATTTCATTTTTGGTGAAACATGAATATAATTTTAACATCAATTTGCTTAAACATACAAAAATGCGAAAAGATAAAATAATTGACAAATACACAACAATATTCCATATTCTTCCAAGCACAATTCAAATATAAAATACAAATAAACAAAACAAATAAAAGCGTTGTTCATACCACAAATTAAAATATCTAACGACTCTACTCATCATCATCCTCAAATAGTTGAAGTCATTTTCATCGTCACCTTCGGCATTGGTGGGATTCACATTTGATTGCAGTGCGAATATTTGTGGAGCGGGATGTCCTTGATGGGGAGCATGAGCAATATCGTGGGATGTGTTGCTCGAGGGATAACGACAAGATGGCTGGGGAACTGCTCCGAAGGTGGAGGAGTGGTTGCCCATAAGTCCAATATACAACTGTTGCATCATTGTGCCATTCTGTGTCTTCAATTAGGTGATCTCCTCATTCGGAGTTATATAATTGTTAAGATCATCTTTGAGTTGCAACAACTGAGTCTATACCTCTCATTCGGAAGTAGAATGACCACTACATGACGAGGTAGATACGTATAAGCGCTGCCCCCTCCCTTCCCGAGGAATGAAGTTTATCCCGAGCTAGCGTCCTTTTCTGTTCAATGGTCCGACCGCCTACAAATACAACTTGTTTTTGGACTGCTGTGTAGCTTCATCACCCAAATCTCCTTCCCTTGACTGCTCGTTGGCTTGCAACAACTGTTGGTAATTCTTCTACATGAAAGAAAATAAATTATATTAAATATTTATGTTAATTAACTTAAGTTTATATAATTAATTAAGTAAACATGTAAATTAATAAATTGTATACGCACGTAAACTTGTTTGGGTTTTTGATTTAGACATCAAGTTATTGGTCGTGCTCCCTTCATCGTCGTCTCCCTCAACAACCTCTTCAAGTCTAGGTGCTCTCATATAACACTTTTCCATCCCCTCGTCCAACTCTACAGAACATTTTAACTCGGCTTCTTGAATAATTGAAAAAATAAAATTGTAATAATAATAATAACAACAACAATAACAATAATAATAATAAAAATAATAATAATAATAATAATAACAACAACATACCATTTCACTCTTTTACAAAATGTATATAAACACTTCACATTTATCAAAATATACATTATCATATATTATTTACTAACTATATATTATCATAAAATACATACCATCCCCTTCATTTCGCCACAACATGCAAGCAAGTATAAACCACAGCAAACAATGGGATGGCTCCACCCCTTCCCCCAAATCCTTTCCACCATCTCCACATCTCAGACTAACTTAATAACAACAAACTAACTAATAAGATATATATATATACACACACCTAATTGTAACTAAGTATAGCCAAGTAATGGCTCATATTATCAAAGGTTAGCCACATGTACCTTTTCAACGTTATACCTGATGTGCCAAGTGCCACCTCTTCTTGCCACGTCAGCAGGGGTGGGCTAGTCCCGATCCCAAGTATGGGGCAACAGAGCCCTCGACCTGATAGGCTGCCCTCGAAGGAGGTTTTAAGCCCAGGTATCCTCGACCATAAGGTTGTAAGCCATAAAGCTCACTAAGGGTGAGAAACCGATGCCCTCAAAGTGACTTAAGGTCCTCGAGAGTGCGTCTACGTAAAGAGTGAGCCCCGAAGTACCTCCCCCCAAGCTTATCCCAAGTTTGGGACTAAAAAGCCAAGAGGCACACCTGGAATCCACGAGGCCTCGCGGGTTAGGCCCGCGGCACTAAGACATGGGTGGCTTAAAGGCTTGAGGGGTCCTCGAATGCAATTGTGTCGAGGGTGCAAACCCCATACTCAGCCTCCGCCATGCTTATCGGCCAACGAGAAAAGTCCAGCTGGCAACTGGTGACAAGCCTTGTACACAACTCAACCTAACACGCCCCTGTGGCACATGGGTCTATCCTATCAGTCTCCAGTGTATTAAATGCCCAATCATAAATACAATCATTGGTCACAAATGCCCAAGATACACATTAAATGCTAACTGGACCCTTATTAATGAGAATGTATGGTCAGCCGGTATATGGGAGTTCAAAAGGAGACAAAAAGCATGTCCACTTGTACCTTACGTGTAAGGAGGGCTGACCAACCCCCATCATGCATGTCACATCAGGGGACCTCTTATATAAATAGCAAAAGGCTCTCCCGCGAAGAGGTAACAGATCATTCATCTTTTGAATCATCTTACTTGCAAAACAAAGAACATTATATTCACTGTTCATCATCTTCTTCACTTTGTCCTCAATTGACTTAAGCGTCGGAGAGCTTACGCTAGCGCAAAACTGGCTAGTCTCATGTGGGTTCCTCCCTCTTTGACAGGTGGGTCACCAGCATCATCATCTGGAGTGTGTTAGACTCCAACACGTGGTCGGACCAAAAAGCGACTGCATCAATACCAAAGCTAGAAAGCTCAGCAAATCAAGTACTACAAATGAAATACCTACGATTTCAAGAAAAATAAGAAAATACATTACAATAATACTTCAATAATTTATATCGACTAAAACCCAACAAAATATAAAACATACAACATACATACATTGCAAAATATTTACATTTATACATTACAAAATATAACATATAAAACTCATGTATTTACACATATAGCATATATACATTACAAAATATATATTACAACAAATATCATATAACATATAACATATGTACATTAAAAAATATTTACAACTATACTAAAACACATGAATTTATTGTACCTTATGTATATAGTCTTTAGACTGATCCTAGATCATTTAAAAAACCTATGGCTTCTAAAGATGTTGCTTTCTACAAAAGAAGCTGCAAATGATGAAATACATTTGATCTTAGGAAATGATAATTGGGTATTGACTGATTTACCTAAAGGCTCTAAATCCATGGGGTGCAAATTGGTGTTTAGAAGAAAATATAATATTGATGGTAATATTTCTACTATTAAGGCAAGATCAGTAGCCGAAGGGTTTAGACAAGTTGAGGGAATTGATTATGTTGGAAATGGGCTTGATAAGATGATGTTTTTAAGGGGTAATCTAGGATTGAACCATTTTGAATGGTAATCCATAGATAAAGCTCAAGAAAAATATTATCTATGTGTAAATAAAGTTGTGTAAAATATCCCACATCGGATATATTAGCCTTGACAATGCTTGTATTTATATGGTTAAGTGTTGTTATAGTGTAAACTAAACAACTGAGTACCGCATATGGGCAAACCCCACACGCGCGCGTCGCCCACCTGACCCGACCCGTCTCAGGCTCGGGCTCGGGCTCGGGCGTTCGGGCGAATTGTCTCGGTCTTGGGCTTATTTTTCACTGAATTGCCGTTAGTGTAACGGTTTTATTCAAAAATTTGAATTTTTGAATTCCGTTATTTAATTAACGCGGTTTAAAATTGCCAGACACGTTAACTGGTCAAACAACACGTTTTTGTATGTTGTCTATTTTTTTGTCCAGGTTCATTGCGTGTCCATTGGCATTCAGGCGGTTTCAACCATGCATTAATGTGCCAGAATTTAATTCTAGTTGTCTCCTCCCTCTATATAAAGCTGCCTCCCGGTTCCCTGCAAGACACACAGAAAGACAAAACAAAACAAGAGATAATAGCAAGTATACTAGTTTAAGAAACTTCGGACTCTTAAAGAGTGTATACAGTGTTTAGCTTTCGAGTGTGTGTTTTCAGTTGCATACACCACCAATTGAGCTGTCTAGCTTTCGAAGTGAGGTTCAACGTAGCAGTGCGGCTTGGAATGGACCTCTGGACTATCTTATCCTAGAAGGAGTATCGCAGGCCCATTGCACCGGTCAGTGGGGCGAATATTTCTTTAAGACAAACTGGCTTAACCCGGTGATTCAGTCGTACCTTTTCAAATAAATACTGATAAGTTTACTGAACTTTGTTGTTTATTTATTTATTTACGGCGCTGTTTGATTTGCTTTTGGCTATAGTGTTTGTACTGTAAAACTGTTAGTGCATTATATTTATATTATCTAATAAATCCACCCACGAGAATATTGAATTTTGGATATTCTGTTCAAATGTTTCCAACAATCTTAAAGAAATATTCGGGGTTTATTTGTTTAATATATTTATAATGGCGTCAAGTTCAATTGTTGGTTCATTTGGTTTCTCAAAAATTGACTTGAGCGGTTTGCCTAAACCATTTGCTAGCCAATTCTTTAAACGTTGGCAACAACGAATGAAGATTTGGTTCACAATGAAGGGGCTCTTGTCTGTAATTCAGATTGATAAACCCGTACCTACTGATACTGACCCAAAGACTAATGAAATCGCAATATGGACTGAGCGAGACCAAATAGGCAAAGGGATCATTTTGTCAGGTTTGTCAAATGTTCTCTTCGATGTCTATTACTCAGACTCCTATACTGCGAAGTCACTTTGGGAAGCATTGGATAAGAAATACAATACTGAGGAGCAAGGGCTCGAAAAGTATTCTGTTTCTAAATTCCTGAAGTATCAAATGGTTGAAGGTAAGTCAGTGTCTGAACAAACCCATGATCTGATTAATCTGGAATCACTTGCTGATGCTGAAATAAAACTTCCAGAAAAGTTCATGGTTATGGCAATTATTGAAAAATTTCCTAGATCTTATGAAAGTTTCGGAATGTCTTTAAAACATCAAAAAGGAAACTTATCCCTCGATGATTTAATGATTGCCATAAGTATAGAAGAGGAACGCCACTAGGGTTGTAGCCCAGTGGTGGGGGTTCGAATCAGTACCAGTGAGGTCCTGAATTCGAATCCTCTTGTCCTCTCCCTCTTTCCCTTGAGTGAGTGTGTGAGTGTGTGGGGGTGTCTTTCCGGTTGACATCTATAGGGTGTCCCGAGTTGATTGTAATCGAAAAAAAAAGTATAGAAGAGGAACATAGGAATCAGACACACTCGGTACCAGTTGAATTCCAGTCAAAAGCAAATGTTTTGACTATTGGAAAGAAAAACCCTAAGCTGAAAAATATCAATCCGAATTCTAAAACTATTGATAAAGGAAAAGCCAAATCCAAAAAGCCAAAAGCAAACAAACCATGCTGGACTTGTGGACAGGTTGGTCATTATGTTAGGGATTGTCCCAACAAGGCAGAAAAAGGAAAGACCAAACCAAAACCCTCAGGACCAGTAGTCAACATGGTTGAGGCTGGCATTGCTAGTTCTCATGGACACGTTGATGGGTATGTTTCTTTTGAACCTAAACTTTTGACTATTTATGAACCATTCGATTGGCTTATTGATACTGGAGCAAATGTGTACGTTTGTGCTGATAAGTCTCTATTTGTGTCATACTAGCCAATTGATAGACAATCCGTGAGGATGCGAAATGCAAGTGCTGCACAAGTACTTGGGATAGGACGCGTGGATCTAAGGTTTCCTTCAGGGTGCACACATCTCTGCAACGAGTGCATCACGTCCCTTCTGTTAGATGGAACATTATTAGTGGTTCAATGTTAGTCAAAGAGGGTTGTGAACTTTCATTTAAGCTGAATAAAGTTGTAATTTTACATTACGGAACTTTTATTGGCAAAGGCTATTTATTTGAAGGTTTATTTAAAGTACGGATTGAATATGCTAGTGTTTCTAGTTCCAATAGTTCGACTTTTTATAATTCTGTTGTTATTAATAATATAAAAAATTCCACTGTATGGCATGCACGGTTGGGTCATTTAAATTTTGGTTCTATTAAAAGAATGATGAATTTAAATTTGATTCCAACACATGACATTGGACAAAATCATAAATGTCAAGTGTGTGTAGAAGCTAAACAAGTAAGAAAACCCTATCAAACAGTTGAAAGGGATACTGAAATACTTGATTTAGTACACACAGATATTTGTGAGTTCAATGGGGTCTTAACACCAGGCCGAAATCGATACTTTATCACCTTTATAGATGATTGCAGTAAATTTTGTTATGTTTATTTAATGAAACATAAAGATGAAGCACTTGAAAAGTTTATCATTTTTAAGAATGAAGCAGAAAATCAAACTGGCAAATCAGATAGAGGTCGTGAATATGAGTCGAACTCATTAGTTGAATATTGCCAAAAGTTTGGTATTATTCATAAAGAGACTCCTCCATATTCACCTTCCTCGAATGGTGTAGCAGAACGTAAAAATAGAACATTTAAAGACATGATTAGCAATCCGCTTTTGAATTTTGGATTGCCGAAATATATGTGGGGAGATGCTTTGAATACGGCTTGCCATATTCTGAATAGAGTCCCTCTGAAATACAAAGAACGCACTCCATTCGAATTCTGGAAAGGCAACAAACCGAGCTTAAAATATTTTCGTGTGTGGGGATGTCTTACAAAAGTCCTAGTCCCTGAACACAAACGGAAGAAGCTTGGTCCAAAAACTGTTGATGCAGTCTTTCTGGGCTATGTTGAGAAAAGTTATGCCATGAGATTCTTAGTCATTAAGTCTGAGATTTCTCGCATAGAGGTTAACACAATAGTCAAATTACGTGACGCTACATTCTTCGAAAATGTATTCCCTCTGAAACAAGGAATACCCGAAGATGTTTCGACTTTAGATTCTGCCCTCGAGTCTGGTTCCATTCCCAAACACATGGAAAGGATGACAAATGGGGGGGTAAATCCAAGTAATTCTGGTTCTACTTTTGATGAGGCTAATGAACCTCGCCGTAGTAAACGAGCCAGGATCGCTAAAGATTTTGGAAGTGACTTTGTCACCTACAATATCGAAGATGATCCTGTGACTTTCAAAGATACTATAGCTTGTTTTGAGGCTAAGCAATGGAAAGTAGCTATCAAAAGTGAAATTGGCTCCATTGTCTCCAACGGGACATGAAAACTAGTCGATTTACCACCAGGATGTACTACGATTGGATATAAATGGATCTTTAAGAAGAAACTGAAAGCTGATGGTACTATTGATAAGTATAAAGCTAGATTGGTTGTCAAAGGATTTAGGCAAAAAGAGGGAATTGACTACTTTGATACGTATTCCCCTGTAGCTCGATTAACTACAATCCACGTGCTAATTGCACTGGCTTCCATATATAACTTCTCTATCCATCAGATGGATGTGAAAACAGCCTTTCTGTATGGTGATCTAGAAGAAGAGATATATATGGAACAACCAGAGGGGTTTGTAGCTATCGGGAGTAAAAACAAAGTATGTAAGCTTGTCAAATCCCTTTATGGGTTGAAACAAGCGCCTAAACAGTGGCATGAAAAGTTCGATAAAACTATATTGAACTTTGGCTTTGTTGTAAATGATAATGATAAGTGTGTATACTGCAAAATAAAAGGTGATTCATGTATCGTCTTATGCCTTTATGTGGATGATATATTATTAATAGGGTCAAATCTTGAGATTATTAATGAGACGAAAGAATTCTTGAAAAGTAAGTTTGAAATGAAGGACATGGGTGAAGCTAGTGTGATTCTAGGACTCAAGTTGATTCGATCAACTGAGGGTATAACGATTTCTCAATCTCATTGTGTTGAGAAGATAATTGAGAAGTTTGGTTATACTAATGGTAGAATTCTGAAAACGCCTTATGATCCTTCTGCGACTCTTTTCAAGAATAAGTCTGGTACTCTAGTGTCTCAATTAAGATATTCTCAAGTGATTGGAAGCTTGCAATATTTAGCTAATGGTACGAGACCAGATATCTCAATTGCGGTCTCTAAGTTGGCTAGATATACAAGCTGTCCTGATCGTACTCATTGGGAGGTTTGGATAGGGTAATGAGGTACCTTAAAGGTACAAGTTCCCTTGTACTGCATTATGGAAAATTCTCTGAAGTTCTTGAGGAATTTAGTGATGCAAGTTGGATTGTCCAAAACTCTGGGAGTAATGGATGTACAGGGTATGTATTTACTCTGGGTGGAGGCGTTGTCTCCTGGAAGTTTGCAAAACAGACGATCATAACTCGGTCTACATTTGAGGCTGAGTTGTGTGCTTTAGATACTACTGGAACTGAGGCTGAGTGGCTGCATGGGTTAATGTGTGGATTACCCATTGTGGGTAAACCTGTCCTTGCCATTGCCTTGCATTGTGATAATCAAACCACAATTGCAAAAATACGGAGTTCTAAGTATAATAAAAAGACTAAGAGACACATCCAAGTTAGACTGAAGTCTATAAGGGAGATAGTGTCTAAAAGAATCGTAGCTATTGATTTTGTTGATACCAAAGACAATGTGGCTGATTCTCTAACGAAAGGACTTGAGTTTAACTCATTTCAAAAAGCCAGGTTGAGGATAGGAGTTATAACCTATTGAGTTTACACCGACAGTAGCAACCCAACCTACCAAGTGGAGATCCCACAAGGAAGGTTCAATGTGGTATAAATAAGCTGTCGGGTGTAAACGTTAGCACCTAAATTTAGACTGGTACTATGTACCTGAAGTCTATCCTCTGGTATGCCTGGGAGGTGCTGTATTACTGCTAGTATAGTAAGAGCCCTGCTCTAAATGGGTTCGAGGTCTTAAGTGACAAGATGTGAGTAGTACATCTTCGGAGATGCCCAACTAATGAATATTATCGTGTGGCTGCGATTAGAGGAGACGGGTTACTCCTTGAAAAATATTCATGAAACAGGATTAGGACACATGGCCATTAACGTGTCACCCGTGAAGATTGCTAAGCTCGATGTAATGTGTTGTTTCCAATAGACATCATCACAATCAAGGTTCAAATTCAAGGCATATGTCCATTTGTTCCTGTGATGACATAAGTTGGTTAACTAGATAGTGGTTCAAACTGGAAGGTACCATTATTGAAAGCATGTTACAAGTATGCAGCCAGGACTTTATGCTATGGATTAGGGGGGATTGTTGGAAATGGGCTTGATAAGATGATGTTTTTAAGGGGTAATCTATGATTGAACCATTTTGAATGGTAATCCATAGATAAAGCCTAAGGAAAATATTATCTATGGGTAAACAAAGCTGTGTAAAATATCCCACATTGGATATATTAGCCTTGACAATGCTTGTATTTATGTGGTTAAATGTTGTTATAGTATAAACTAAACAACTGCGTACCGCATATGGGTAAACCCCACACGCGCGCGCCACGAACCACGGACCAGGTCCAGGTCCAAGTCGCGGGCGTTTGGGCGAATTGTCTCGATCTCGGGCTTATTTTTTACTGAATTGCCCTTGGTGTAACGGTTTTATTCAAAAATCTGAAATTTTGAATTCCATTATTTAATTAACGGGGTTTGAAACCGCCAGACACGTTACCAGGTCAAACAACACATTTTTGTATGTTGTCTGTTTTTTTGTCCAGTTTCATCGCGTGTCCGTTGGCATTCAGGCGGTTTCAACCATGCATTAATGTGCCAGAATTTAATTCTAGTTGTCTCCTCCCTCTATATAAAGCTGCCTCCCGGTTCCCTGCAAGACACACAGAAAAACAAAACAAAACAAGAGATAATAGCAAGTATACTAGTTTAAGAAACTTCGGACTCTTAAAAAGTGTATACAGTGTTTAGCTTTCGAGTGTGTGTTTTCAGTTGCATACACCACCAATTGAGCTGTCTGGCTTTCGAAGTGAGGTTCAACGTAGCAGTGCGGCTTGGAACGGACCTCTGGACTGTCTTATCCTAGAAGGAGTATCGCAGGCCCATCGCACCGGTCAGTGGGGTGAATATTTCTTTAAGGCAAACCGGCTTAACCTGATGATTCAATCGTACCTTTTCAAATAAATACTAATAAGTTTACTGAACTTTGTTGTTTATTTATTTGTTTACGGCGCTGTTTGATTTGCTTTTGGCTATAGTGTTTGTACTGTAAAACTGTTAGTGCATTATATTTATATTATCGAATAAATCCACCCACGAGAATATCGAATTTTGTTCATTTTGTTCAATTGTTTCCAACAGATTATTTTGACATTTATACGCTGGCAATTCGAGTTGCTTCATTAGAATTCTTTTTGCGTCGGCTTCTCTTTACAATCTTTTTGTTCATCAAATGGATGAAACAACCTAAAGGGTTTGTTGCTCTGGAAAATGAAAGAAAAGTGTGCAAACTAATTAAATCTCTTTATGGTTTCAAAAAAGCACCAAAACAATGGTACGAGAAGCTCGGCATTGCTATTTTAAATTTTGGATTTAAATATAATAGCGCAAGCATGTGCTTATACTCTAAAACCATACCAGACTATGTGGTGATAATCTGTCAATATGTTGATGATATATTGATCATTAGCACGAATATGATTGAAAAACAACGGCAATGAAGACGTGTAGGTGCAGTATTGTGAATGAGACTAAGAAGTATCTATACTCTATCTTTAAGATGAAAGACTTCGGTGAAGTGTATGCTATTTTAAGAATAAAAGTTAAAAACATATTGGGGTTTTCTTGCTAAATCAATCTTACTATATTGATAAAATATTGACTAAGTTTAGTCATCTTGACATCAAGGAGGTGAACACACCATTCAATAATGAAGTTAAACTAAAAGAAAATTTTGACAGAGCTGTTGCACAATTTGAGTTGTTGGCACTTTAGGCGCACGTATGCATCATTGCGAGGAGCCTTGCCTAAGCAAAGAGTCTATCTTTTGCTTGGGATTCAAGCCAAATTAGGTTGATTGCAAATAATCTGAATATCAACAATTAAATATTTGAATTTGAATCAGTTTGTTGGTTGATAGTGTACAGTTTCAAGAATTGAAACTGTTGGATTTACAGATGGATTTACAGACGTTTTGTATTTACTGGCTGTAAATGCTTAGGCCACTAGTTTGAAACAACTAAATGTTACAAAACAATAAAATCAACCTTCAATACTTGATTAGTAGAAATATGTTACATTCCTGATCTATTTAATTGTCTTTTACATAAAAACATTCACTTTCTTTTTCAGTAAATTGCTATTGTTGAAACCATTATGCTAGCGGTTTGATATATATCTTTGAGGTGTATTGCCTATAACGTCTAAAAAATCATCCGTGGTAAGACTAATAGAAACCTTAAGGGCATGAATTACCTGTGTCATACTTTCTGTTTTCAACCCCGATTTTTTTCACAATTTATATAGACTTCCTTTCATCAAGGAAGAGTGTCCACCAAATCAAAGCCTTAAAATGAATGGGCCAATAATAATGAGTTAGGATTATGGACTTAATTGAAATAAATTAGAGGAGCAATTATGAGGAGCATTTAATTATTTTAATTATTTAATTAAAATAAGTCCTACGGAAGATATTATTCTAGTTGATGATAAAATAATAGAATTCCAACTTTTAGGAGAAATTTGTACAAGTTAGAGATCTGTTCGAGTTACTATATGTATACGTTGAAAGCCCAATATTTAGAGAAATTTAAATAATTCCACCAAATTTATAATATTTTGGTGGTCGGCACATATTGTTGCTGGAGTGCGTTAATCTTGTATTGCTTGAATATGCTCAAGCATCTCGTTTGTTAGGTGTTATAAAAGATTTAGCTAGTTAATAAAACTTTCCATTGTTCACCTCTAGAATTATATTAATTGTTTTCAAAGTATTTTCTAAGTATTGTCCAATCTCATGCAAGTTCTCTTTAGCATATTTCAGGCTGAATCAATCCAAAATATTTGCATTATTATTCTACATGTATACATATAATATATATATATATATATTATAGTATAATATAAATAAATCAAACGAGAACATATAAATAAACTATAATATATTTTAATGTGTCACATTGGGACTAATACTGTAATGAGTATTTTACACTTGTCACGTAATTAGTTTACAATTTTAGGAGAGTGGCAATATCCCTTACGTATTCACCCACCCAAAAATTAAACAAAAGAAGTTGACACTTTAAAAATACACCCAATTTGCTTCGGAATTATATAGATTGGTTAGTTGCCACTGGCGTTGTAACCCCGCCGTGGGTGCTCAAACATAGCACTATTAAAGTTTTGGATTCGAGCACTCTCTTCTTTTTTCCTTCCCTTTTGGGTGAGAGTGAGTGTGTGTGTGTGTGTGTTTATGTGAGGTTTTAGTTTACATCTATAGGGTGTTTCGACTTAATTGTATCAATATATATATATATAAATATATTGTCTAAATGAGGTGTTTCGTAACATGATATAGAAGGGTTCATGAGATATTATCCATTTGGATATCTAAGAGCTCATTTGGATGGATTTTTTTTTAGAGAAGCACTTATTTTTCGAAAAAAGACACTTCAGAGCAACACAAATTGTGTTTGGATGAGCTTTTTTAAAAAATACGGAAGCCAGAAAAAAATCAAAAAGGAGGTTTTTTTTCAAGAAATAATTTAAAGTAGCTTCAAATAAAATTATTACGTCCAAACACAAATTAAATTTGCTTAAAAAGAAAAGTTGGACTATAAAAAATACTACTTAAGAACATTTTTTTAAGCCCATTCAAAAATATTTTCAATTATTGAATTAAATATAATAACATCATTAAACATTTTTTTCGTGAAATGTGTACCTATCATATTTGATGTTGTCGATGGTGGAGGTGTTTGGAAAAAGGAAATGGGGATGTTCTTCCTCCATTCTTAACGCTTCACTAAACTATAAACCACTATATATATTTTTTAAATTGTAAGGATCGTCCAAAGCAAAATTCTTATGCAGAAATGAATAAATTTCCAAGATTATTGAACGAAAACAACAAAAAGAGCAATCAAAATTAAACCTTGGTCATAAAGAGAACTAGTTTATGAAATTCCTAATTCCAAAGCCTGGCATTTATATATAAATCACTCAACAAATTGATTGAATTTGTAAAATTTTTTTAACATTCGGTTCAAATTACAGAATATTCACATCTGATAAATTAGACTCATTAAAGTGTGTATTTGAATAAAAAAATATATAATCTTCTCATCTTAAATCTCAGTCACGAGATTTCTTTATTACAAATTCATGTTGTGATTCCTTTTCTCTCGTTGCAACATTTTGTTTTATTTTATTTATTTTCTGTGTTTTTTAGATATTTTATTTGTTTGCTTGATTTGTTGATTTGCTTTTGGGATTTGATTTATGTTTGTGTAGTTTTCTTACTCTACATATGAATAGGTTTGTGGGTATTAAAATATTTTTTGTTTAACAATTAATAAACTTTCTTGCTTACTTTTTATTTTTATTTCCACACTACATCTTTTCTTTTCTTTTTTTTTTTTTTGATAATATATATTCATCATGAACGCACGCACACTTGCTAGGATTCGAACCCTAACTTACACTCTCCACGCCCTCTGAGGCAGAGTACATGTTGATTAAGCCAAATGTATTTTGTTTCTTCGAATTCAAACTCTTTATTTATTTATTTATTCTCTATCATTTTAGAAGATTTAATATATTCACTAATTTTGTGTCTCTGATCTAACATTTTCTCCCTCTCTCTCCTTTTCTCCTCACTTTTCTCTCTCATATTTTTAACGTGAGATTATTTTTTAGATTTCTATTCTTCTTTTTTCTCTCTCATCTCTCATGTTCATATCTTCAAAATTCATTTTATTTTATTTTTTATTTATTTTTATAGTCATATAATTTAGTTTAATTCAAACCATTTTTTTGTTTTTCATAAATATAATTTATATATATATATAAATATTTTAAATAGTAAAAAATATATACTCAAATAAAAACTTAATTGATATTTAATTTTATACCTTTTAAATTTAAACCATAATTAGATTATATCTTATTTTATTTTGCACGTACATCGAGTGTGCCCGATGAATTAGTTTATATAATTGGTTTGAGTCCTTCATATTTATGATATGAGAATATTAATCATTTAACTTTTAGTTTTTTTGTTTACATATCTATAAGTTGTTTCAGTCTTCGATTATTTATATTCTTAATAAACAAATCATTTAATTATTATGTTTTTCTATACATAATTGCTTACATATGTATGTATGTGTGTGTGTGTGTGTGTCTATATATATATATAATTTGAATCTTTTCAAAAATGGTCCATGTAACACTACAAGAAAACGCTCAATTTTCGGCAGAATTTTTCGGAGAATATTAACAATAATAATAATAATAATTTTTAAAATTGGTGGAAAATCCAGCCGAAAAAATTAAAAAAATTAAAAATAAATAAAAAATAATAAATTTTAAATTAAAAAAATAAAAATTTTGAATTTTTCGATGGATTTTAGGCAGAAAATCCCGCCGAAAAATTAAAAAATTAAAAATAAATGAAACATAATATTTTTTAAATAAAAAATAATTAAAAAATAAACTTTTTGGATTTTTGAATTTAAAAAATAAACCCTTCAAATTTAAAATTTTGATTTTTATTTGAATTATTATTATTATTAGAATTTATTTGAATTTAAAATGAATTTTGTATGCTATATATATGTATATAATATTATGTATTATATATATATGTATAATTTTTTTAAAAATTATAAAATATTAAAATTTTCAACAAATAAAAAATGCATTATTATTATTAGTAATTATTTTTAATTATTTTTATTTGAATTGTTGTATAATATAAATATATAATACAATAAATTTTGACAACAAAGTGAAGATAGCTCAACGGTAAGAGAGTTGTTTGCCAACCGAGAGGTTGAAGGTTCGACTCCCAGTTGCTCCAAAAGTTCGGACAATTTTGGGCGCATGTACGCACGCGGGCGAGGTCCCGGGTTCGACTCTTAGGTTGTGCAATTGCAATTTTATTTTCAAAAATATAAAATAAATTTCGGCGATAAATTCCGCCGAAAATATATTTAATTAAAAAAATTAATGAATAAATAATAATTTTGGTGGAATTTCGACGAAATTTTTGCTAAAAAAATTAATTTTTTTAAAAAAAATATTTTTTATTTTCGGCGGAAATTCGACGAAAATTCCACCGAAAATATTAATTTTTTTAAAAAAAATATTTAATTATTTTCGTCGAAAATCTGTCGAAAAATCACTACCGACGAAGGTTTTTTCGGCAGACTGAATCCGCCGAAAATTTCGCCGAAAAAGCCGTATTTTCTTGTAGTGTAAATTTTCACTGACGTATACTTTTTGGAGCTTTGTCGATCTACTCAAGAAAACTATAAAGATGGATTATGTTATCTATGATACACCCTATTAATTTGTTACTTGGCATAATTCAATTCATCAAAGATATTTTCGATTTTACTTCCTTCAATTTTATAATCTAAGTATAAATTTACTTGAAACCTTATAATTGTAGCACATTTCTATGTTATTTAATTTTGGACAAAATACACTTTACCCCTTTGTACTATGTCATTTGTAATACTTATCCTATGTACTATAAAAAAACATCAGTTATACCCTAAAATTGATTACCCTAAATATTAATGACAAAATTACCCTTTATTATATTTTGCAAGTACTTTGTCTTATTATCTTAATATAAGTGTCGGTGAAAATGAGTGATTTGAATTTTTTTTGTAGCAAATATATATATTTTAAGAATGTGAAACAATTTTCTTAATTATAAATATCCAATCAACGATTAGAACATGTATACGTAAAGAATAATAAATAATTAAAATAAAATATATTATAATAAATTTTAAAAATAATTAATATTAACTAATTAAGTGAATTTGGATAAAGTGCTTTTGGAAGCAAAATACTTCATTAATCAATTATGTTCTACTAATTAATATTAAGTGGTTTAAATATAATTTGTTTATCTTTCATTTCACCGATGAGTTTTTCTTCTAGAAATTATTATTTACCGTGTATAGCATGTGGTTTATGTTTGCATAAAAGTGCCGTATTTTGGAGAAGGTATTACATGATGAAGCAAATGCAAAAGCACATCTAATGTTATAAAAAGAGTGTAAGATCAGAAAGCTACCTAGCCTGACATTCTAACCGAAGAAAGTCATCAATCAAGAAACTTCTGTTTCTTGAGTGGTGGTGTACATGCAAACTTCCTTAAGCGGTTTAGAGCATCTTGGATGGGTAGTTCTACATCCGACTCCTTCACTCTCAAACAATCAAACCCCAAATGTGTAATTTCCTTTGCAGTATATTCACTAATCGAGAAAGATTCATTCACAACAGAAGCGGGTTTTGTTCTTCTCCAATCGTTAACCCAAGTCGAAAATACAGCTATTGATGTTTGTCTTGATGCGAGTCCCAGAAGCAGGAGGCCATATGCGAAAATATCTTCCCTAATAGACCACACTAGAGCCGCAATAGCAACAATTAGTATTGAAACTGAAATGCAGTAGTAGAGAATTATTAATGCACCAAGTATGAAAAGATAATGCATATCCTCTCTCCTTTCTGTAATTTGGTATTGAAGAAAGGGAGTGGAGACATCCTATAGGAAAATGGAGCCTGAGGAAGAGCAGATGTAAACTTCTAATGTTTCTTATTTATAAATAACTTCGCTATATTGGCCGGGGACCATTTCTTTGTTATATATGAGATGGAATGGTAAACAGGAAGTTGTATAAATGTTGCTTTTGTTGGACATGACAAGCTTGAAGTATTATATGTCTTCATATTAACTATATATTTCATTGAGGAACAACAGTGACAGGTTATAAACCCTTCAGAAAGCATTAGTACTGAACTATTTGGAAGATCCAAGTTCACAGAGAAAGACGAAACTAAATATTGATTAAGATTGGCATCAGATGTATATTAGGAATAACCATCAAACCGGGAGTTTACAAGATAAAATGGATTGTGGACCAGATAAAATGATTTTACGTATTGCTAAAATTCAACCAACTTTTGACGAAATAAACGAGACAAACAAATGAATCCCAACAATTCCACTGTCCCGCTTATCACACACTTAATTCAAGTAACATTTAAGTGCACACACACTCACAAATTACTACTAACAAGAAGGCGTACCGTTTTGTTCATCATGGTCTACAGAATACTTAACCTCTGTAATCGAATAGCCGAAAGCGTATTTCTGAAAGTGAAAACATTTCCAACGAAATTGCTACACAAGAAACAACACAATGATCAATGATCATATTGAAGCTGAAACTTTTATCGATTCAATTAAAAAAGAAAAAAGACACTCGAGCCGACACATTAAATGTTTTATACAACCTCATCAAGGATAATGCAGCTAGAGTCGATACCCCCATGCACAATGCCCTTGTCGTGAAACAATTTCAACAAGCTTCCAATTTCAGCAGCCATTTTCATTCGATGTTCCCATTCAAAGACATCTAATATATAGGGGAAAAAAGTGCTTAGTCATAAAAGGCAAACAAGAAATTAAGAACAATCCATAAATATCTCCATTATTTATACCAGATTCTATAAGTTCTTTGAGGTAGTATTTTGGTTGTATTCCACATGAATATATGACTGCCAATCTCCGTTCACAATGGTACCCAATTAGTTTGACCACATTTGGATGTGATTGTATTTCCTGGTCTCTCAAAAAGACTAGTTCATCCTGAAAAAATTAAGAACCAATCAAATATATATCTAGCAATCCAAAGTAGTTTTGTGATAAGGTAATTAAGATGGAGGTGAATTCATACATGGATTCTCTGTGTATGCAAACCATAACCAACTCGTAAGGGAAAGAAGAAATCCCATGTTTTGACAACGACGTCGTTATGACTCTGGATTGTCCCTCGAAACAGCCTTCCATTATAAGCCTTGAACATAAAATTATGTTTACTGAACGAATCGGTAATCTGCCTCAACTCTTCGTAGCTATAGTGTTTGACAGAACCCAAATCCTTCGCGGGGACGACTGGAAAACTAGAAACATTTTGTTCAAATTTGAAGGATTAGGAATAGGGAAAATACGAAAAACACGTGATTCACTTCCATTAGAAATGAAAGGCTCGAACCCCGTCGCCTTCAACTGATTCAGTAACAGTGCCTCCTCGTCATTTTTCTTCTCTGTATCATTGGGACGTACCTCGTCGTCCTTAATTCTTGGTGATGACATGCCGGCAGAGGAGAATAGATCTGGATCTGGGTAGATAAGACCTTCAAGAATCATTTACTATCCATGTTAATTCTTGTTTGATTAAATTAACTGCCATTATCTTATGTTTACTTTGCAAGTGCCGTTAACCCCTGTAAACCCGGAGCCCCGGGTTAATGATTGTTTGTGGGGGCTTATGCAAACCGGCTAATTTGGCCGGTTCCTGAATTTACATTCATGCCCTCGATTTCTTTGAAAACATTACATTGCCCTGCCCTTGGGTCCCCCAAAACAAGATTTAAGCCACGAGAAAAACGTTCTTTTCTTCTACTCATCATCCCCAAATTCAACCATAATTTGAATAGGGTTTGAGTTCTTGGTTAGTGCTACGCGTAGCCTGAAATCTGGATCGGGATTTTGACTTGAATGTGAGTTCTTGGTTTTGATAATTATTTGGTGTGTGTGATTTCTCTCTAAGCCGATGAATCGGGCATTGAAACTACTCGGTCCTTATCTCTACAGTGCAACCCGACAGTGTATGATTTTTGCACGGAATTGGAGATTTTGCAGCCATGGCATGATTTGAGTTGCTTTTGCCTATTCCTCAATTTAATAGATCTAAGCATTATATCTATTTCTTTATTGTGTTAATTTTCTAGCTTTTTTGTGCTTTTTTCCTAAAAAATTATTTTTTAATTGAGATGGGTTTTGCATCCAAGGACAAACAAGTAATTATGCCAACAAAAAATTAAGCACCTTGATGACAAAGTGTACATAAAAGGCCAAAGTAAACATTAGGTGTCATCTTGATAACCATGTATAAGCCAATTTTTAAACCACAGATTCTTTACCCATGTGTTGTCCTGACTTCTGAAGTAAATGACTCCTCAAAGGGTAAAAATATCAAGCAAACCTAGGCTTTTGCTCTCCACTATTGCTTTTACTTTTCTGCCCTTAAGCGTACGTAATAATATGTCATTCCATGTTGGGCTTCTGCCCTACGCTTTTGCTATTGCTTTTTGGCCCTTCAATGTATACTATATATTTAGTCATCTATACTATTATATATTTGAAAGAGGTTTTTTGACCACAATATACAATTTTGATCAAATTCTAAATTTTTAGAATTTTGAATTATTTTTAATTATTTAAAATAAATTATTTAATTGGTTGACATTAATTCTAAATTTTTTAATTCTCTCTCCTAATTAATAAAATCCACCAAGTATCCATAATGATATTTTTAACACTTTTTGCCCTCTCTCTCCATCTCTCATAAAAAATTAATAATAGCTTTCAATAAAAACATATATATACATAAAGAAATTAAAATTCTAATTAAAATATAACGTATTGCCTTCAAATTAGTTATGATTTAAGTAATATTAAGAATGTAAATATCAACATAATGTCCTTTATGGTAAATTTCTCCTCAATTTTTTTTTTTTTACAAAAAAGCGTTCAATTAAAATTTATGTAACTCAAACTTGAAAAAATATATTTTATTTTGATATGTCATATCCCAAATTAAATTATAATTTTACAAGGATTAAAAAAATTAAAATGTGGACATAATATTATCAATGATATATTATTTCATCTTTTATCTCTATTATTTCATTGTATATAATTTAACACTACATGAAATTTTATTTCCAACCTTTTTTTTTCATTGCCATATATTTTATCTTTAATTTTTTTGGTATTAAATTATCGACATATTCAAATTTTTTTAATTTATTGTTCTTTACTTCCTAAGAAACCTATTATATTTATTTATTGTTATTTATATGGTTTAATACTATATTTACATTATAAAAAGTTTACATCTAATACAACGATTTTTGACCAAAATCATCTTATAAGCCACAAAATGATTTTGATAGCTATCTTTGACTGCAATTTAGTTAATTTTGATCTCTCAAATTTTTGAATTTCTTAATTAAAAAAATTGATTGGATAGGTCTTTTGAAGTAAAAATAATAACAATTAAAAACTTCAATATCCCACTCATCCACTTACTTATCCATTAATAAATCCAATTACGTATTCCTACTTTTCTATGATTTTTGATTTTTACTAAGTATGATATTTTATAATTCAAATATTCATTATAAAATGAATTGAGATATAAAAAGAGATTACATTATCCAAAGAGAGAGAAATGAAAGGAGATTCAAAATGTTCATAATATCTAAGATTTATCTTATGCAAGTTTAGTGCGAAATGTTTCTTTGAATATGTAAAAGAAGATTCACAACATCCAAAATACATCAAGAGCACTTGGTGTTTTATAATTATTATTTTATTTATATTTTACAATTATTCTTTTTTTTTTTGTAAACTAAATTCACTACTAGAAAACAAGGTTTTGGCCACGGATTTTGGCCAAAATCCGTGGCAAAAAAAAAAGGCTACGGATTTGGCCACTGAAAAAATCCGTGGCTAAAACTGGTCACAGACATTGGCCACGGATTTATCTTCCACTTGGCCACGGAAAAATCCGTGGCCAACAATAAAAAAAAAATTAAAATTTTTATTAGTTTGGCCACGGATTTATTTTTTATTTTTTAAATAAATTAAAATACGGCAACGGAATTATCTGTGGCTAAAAATTTTAAAAAAAAATTACTAGTTTGGCCACAGATTTATCCGTGGCCAAAAATTAAAAAAAATTAAAAATATTATTAGTTTGGCCACGAATTTATTCATGGCCAAAAATAAAAAAAAAATAAAAATATTATTAGTTTGGCCACGGATTTATCCGTGGCCATATTTTCCATTTTTAAAAAATAAATAAAAATATGGCCACTGATAAATCCGTGGCTAATAATAAAAAAAATTAATTTTTTTTTTGGAATTTATAAAATAGATAAAATATGGCCACAGATTTAAATAAAAAAAATTAAAAATTTTATTATTTGGCCATGGATTTATCCGTGGCCATATTTTTTATTTTTTAAAATAATAAAAAATAGCGACGGATAAATCCGTGGCCACATTTTTTATTTTTTAAAATAATAAAAATAGCGACGGAAAAATCCGTCGCTAACTGTACAGAATTTTTCAAAATTTTATTTGTTTTAATGCACCCAAAACCTGCAAATTTTTTTTCAAAATTCAAAATACCAACAAACCTAAATTCTAACAAACTGTATATCAATGTAATATTAATAATCCATATAGCATATATATAATTAATAATTAATATTATTTGATTAGTTTAATACATAAATTCATACAAAATAATTCGTACAATATTACATATTTAAAAGTTTTTAAAGGTCAAATGTAGGAATAGCATCGTCTCCATTATCGTCGTCATCATCATCGTCGTCATCGTCACCTTCATTTTCACCCCGAGCAACAGGAGCAAACGAAGTAGAGCCCTTCTTATGCTGCGGAGCTAATCGACGCGTGAGTTTTTTGAGGTTGGCCACCATTAGGGACGCGGTTTTCTAAAGGCCGGAGATCTCTCGAGTATGCTTTTCTTCCATCTCGACTATCTTCTGACTGTGTTTCTCCTCTAAATCGCTCATTTTTTGTGTGAGCTCCTCTGTCTTGGGGTCAACCCAAGTATTTAAGTCGGTCCATGAGCCGGAAGACTCAACTGTCACAGTAGAGGTCCATTGGCAACCCCATACCAACGACCCTTCTTTGGACCGCCTACTGTCTGCTTCCAAATCTAAAACGAACATATATTTTAATAAAGTATATATATATATATATTAATAAGTATATATATCTAATAAATACACTTTTGAATGTTACCTCCATTTTGTCGGGCTGCTAAATAGGTCCCCTCTGTGCATTCTCTGCGGCTTGAGAACAAGCTTCGTCATAGTTAGCTGTGAAGCTCTCCTGCAAAAAATAACATATATAATTGTTATAAAAGCATTTTTGGTAATATAATTTGACGATAAATATTAATAGAAAACTACCCAAGTAGTCTTTGCTCGTTCATCGACAAAATGCTCAGTTCCATCATCGTCTATTGAATAATGGAGAGCCTTAAATGTTTCATCTTCGGTTGGCCGCTGTCCATATTTCTCCGTCTGCAATAAAAATGAAGTAAAATACAAGGACAGTAATGAGAAAAATCGTAAAAATCAACACTACTTCAATTACTTCAAGAAATTACAAGGAAAAGTAATTACTTACCAAATGATCTTGCCACCTTAAATGAGATCTGGCTCCTCCCTTATGGCTAGGGAATCCACTTCCGTTACATGTCGATGCTCAATTTGCCCTGTTCTGCGCGCATGTCCTCTGGAACTCTAGGCTGTCCCATATGACCCGTAATGCATCCCAAGACTCCTCACCTATCCAATTAGGTCTACGGTTGTCCCTACGAGCTTTAGCCAATCTATTCTTCAAAATTTCCGAACCTTTATGGCTCGAATGATCAGGCCGCCAAAAGAATTTTCTCTAAAAAAAAACAAGTAAAAAAAATCATATACCAACAAATTGTAATAATACTCAAATTTCATTTAAGCTAAGTAAATAGACATACCTTAAACTGGGCAAACCACATCTCACGAACATCTAGGGGGATCTTTTTCCAAGTAGGCCACCATTCTCAATTATCCGACCGATCTCCTCGATACATTTCTTCTCGAGATCAAACCTATTGTACAAGTGGAAAAACAATATTATACATTGTAATGCACATAAAATATATAGAATATATATCTATTTATTGAGATAGCAAACTTATATAAATCAATTCACTTACTCTTTTCATCGTGGCATTATTAGAACCTGACGGCCACCGGTATCACTGTTTTGAGACATATCGGTGGATCGACCTTCATTCATCGGCATCGATAGGGCAGACCCTAAAGCAAGGGATGGAGGATCTGATCTCGAACTGCCTAAATTGATGTTGAGATTGGTCACTGAAGGCATATGCCGATTAGACCCTGAGTCCGATACTTTGTCCTTGCCTTTTTTCGATCTCCCGGCCATCTATTTTAGAATTCTCAACAAATAATCGAGAAACTTAATAAATTGTTAACAAACTGCACAACAATTGATCATACATCAATTATAAATAAATACAAAATAATAATTCACAAGCATCAACTATATAATAACATTTCATAGAAGAATTCATGATAATGAATCGAAACCATCAACTACAACAACCATTAAAATAAAAATCCTATTCATCATCTTCATTCTCATCATCTTTATCTTCATCGTCATATTCAATCGCATCATCCCCTTCATCGTCGTCATCATCATCAAGTTCCTCATCAAATTCATCCTCCTCGTCATCGTCATACTCGTTTGCATCCTTTTGTATCTCATCATCTTCAAGTTCATTATAAAATGCATTATTGTCAAACATCACCTCTTCTAGTGGACCATCAGCATCTACCAAAACACCCGTAGGTTCATTATCTAGCACAGAATTCGCAACGGGTGAAGATTCTTGCAACAAATCATCAGTAACAATTTGTTGATTGGCTACTCTACTTCGTGGTCTGGTTTTAATTAAAAACGCCGATTCAATTTATCCCTCCTTGTGCCTGGATACGGTACATAATATACTTGAGATGCATGTTGTGCAATAATGAATGGATCGTCTTTTGGGTATCTCTCATTAACTTTGATCTCTACAATGCCATATTGCGAGTGTATCTTCATACCCCTCTTAGAAACAGAGTCGAACCAATGATATTTGAATAAGACAACCTTCTTTTCAGGTACATCGGGATATTTTAACTGAATCACTTCTTTAAGTATGCCATAGAAATCTGTAGCCCCGTCGTCTCGAACACAAACACCAGCATTGTAAGTGTTCATACGTTGTGTGTTCTCATTTATATGAAAGGCATATCCATTCACAGTGTACCTTCGTCATGTCTTAACTTTACGATTTGGTCCCCATGCCAAATCACGTAAATTTTGATTAGCGATATTATTTGTGGGATCATGAACCTACACAAATTATTACACTGTCACAATATTTATGACAAACCAGTATATGTACATTTTTTATTTTAATTAAAACAGTACTTACATATTGTTCAAACCATTCTACAAAATTCACCTCGACCGACTCCTCAACTTCTTGGTCAGTTAAATTTAGCCAATGGTACCGAACTGACAACCTATATATTCTATATATTGAAAAACATTTTTAGGAGATAGAAAACAATAAAAATATAACAAGTTAAGCGGGACGTTTTTTAAATACTTACTCGATGATAGGTACGACCTCGTCGCAATTATCAAGAACGTGTAATGTGGACTTTCTCAACTCATCATCACTCAAAAATCGCTCCATGCATTTACCACCGGGCTTACCAGCTTGATTGCAGACTGGCAATGTGTAAGGTATCTCTTCAGCACTTCCATCATTCTCATTACGCCTAACTCTTGTACTCCTTGACTGAATGTGGCTTTTAAAATAATACGATGTAAAGTATGATGATTCTTGATTTAAGTACACCTCACATATTGAGCCCTCAACCCTTGCACGATTTTTCACCATGCCTTTCAAATCATGTAGGAACCTGTAATCGTATTTTGTACAATAAAGTTACTAATTCTTTGTAACTCAAAAAAGAAAATTTAAATTGAGGTTGGCAAATCTTTTAAAAAATATTTACCTCTCGAATGGATACATCCATCTATATTGAACAGGTCCACATATCGCCTCTTCAAAAGGTAAGTGTATCGGCAAGTGTTCCATGGAATCAAAAACTGCTGGAGAAAAAATACGTTCCAATTTGCATAAAATCGAAGGGATATTCCTATCCAATTGCGAAAAACTTTCCTTGCGAAGCTCTGTGCAACACAAATCTCTGAAGAACTTATTTCAGTTAGGGGCTTCCAAACATTTTGTGGGAGTGCGCTAAATGCTATTGAGAGTAAACGTTGCATGAACACATGACAATCGTGACTCTTCAATCCGTACAACTTGAGCCTCGAATAATCAACACACGCTCCCAAATTCGATGCATAACCTTTAGGCATCTTCAAAGTTTGAACAAATGTGCATAAATTGCGTTTTTGTTCGGTGGTCAAAGTGTAACTAGCTTTTGGTTTTAGCAACTTACCATTAACCATCATTTCTAAATGCTACTCAAGCCGCTTGCAATACTCAACTAAATCCAGTCTTGCCTTCTCATTATCTTTTGTCTTGTCTTTAATATCCATGACAGTGTTGAGTATGTTTTCGAAAAAAAAAATTTCGACGTGCATGACATCCAAATTATGGCGAACCATATTGTCTTTCCAATACGGCAACTCCCAAAAGATGCTTTGTTTTGGTCCAATTGTGATGTACGCCATATCCTTGCAATTTTGGATGCTTGACTGGTATATCGGTAACTTTCGGCCATCCACGCACTTCTTCCCACGTTTGATCGCCTATCATAACTGTTGGAGGGTTTGATCATTCACAGCGTCCTTTGAAAAATGCATCTTTGTTTTGCTTAAATGGGTGATTGTCAAGCAAAAACTGACGATGACAATTGAACCAAGAAATCTTCATACCATTTTTCAGTCTGAAAGCCTTTGTTTGCTGCATACATATAGGACAAGCCAATTGACCCGATGTCATCCATCCAGATAACATCCTATATGCAGGAAAGTCATTGATAGTCCACATCAAGGCGGCCCATAACTAAAAATTCTGCCTTTTGGAAATGTCATACGTTTCAACTCCTTCTAACCACAGAATTTTCAGCTCCTCAATTAAAGGTTGCAAGTACACATCAATCCTTTCTTTTGGGTTATGCGGCCCCGGAATCAAGCATGTCAAAAACATATATGGTGTAGTCATACACAATTCTGGCGGCAAGTTGTATGGAGTAACAATCACGGGCCAACACGAGTATTGCTTCGACGAAGTATGATTAAATGGATTAAATCCATTCGCACATAATCCAAGCCTAATATTTCATGGTTCAGCAGCAAATTCAGAATGCTTTTCATTGAAAAGCTTCCACGCCAGACCATCAGATGGATGATAAATAACACCAGACTCTCCTCTGTGCTCATGATGCAACCTCATTTGATCAGCTGATTTTGAAAAGTATACAACCTTTTCAATCTTGAAGTAAGAGGCATGTAGTGCATCCTTCTGTAAGGAACAGGATTCCTATTACCACTTTTAGATGGTTTAAATCTTAGATGACTACAAAACTTACATTCTTCTAAACAGTTATCTTCATTATAATACAACATACACCCTCGATGCAACAATCAATCTTCACCGATGTTAAATCTAACTTTTTAACTATTTTTTTTACCTGATCAAAACAACCCTGAGATAAATTGTAGTCGAATTTTAATGACATCATTTGAAGAGTCATTGATAACTCCGTCTGATTGTCACAACCTGGCCACAATGGTCGTTGTGCAGCCTCTAATATGTCGTAAAACTGTTGGGCTTGCCTATTAGGATATTAATCATTGTTTCATGGCATCTCAGTATCGTTTCCCTCTTCGACATTCAAATCGGGCCGATAATGCATACACTGCTGTGATGCATTCATACCCATAGCATCGTATACCAAATTCTCATAATTATTTAGCCTGACCCTCGAAAAGTTAGCCTGATTCGAAGAACTAGCACCACCGACATCCACGTTTTGAGATTCTGCATCTAATGTGAAGTCCAATACCAATACTCAGGTTGAAACCCAAAATGTCATCAAATCGCAACGCACATTACTAGTATCCTTATACTTTCTATTAGTACACTTTGAACACGGACACCTAATGAGACCTTTATCAGCTATATACTACGGTTGTGTAGTTGTGAATTGAATAAACTAATTAAGGCCATTCATAAACTGTTTGGTATAATTTTTTCGCCCAACAGTTAACCTATTATACATCCAACATCGAATTTCACGTATATCCATATTCTGTAAACAAAGAACGAAAGTAAGTTAACATCACTGTTAGATTTCACATTTAGATAGATTAAGTTAGTCAATTAATAGTTGTTCATCATGTTTCATTAATGGCACAATACATAAACACTTATCTCTCACTAAATTATTTCAAACATTGTTCGGCATTCTTCCTATCAAACATATTGCACCTAATTTTAACCCAACAAGAATAGCAAAATTCAACCCCCACTGAAATATTCATAACAATCCAAGCAGACGTATTCCTGACAATCTATAATCCAATCAAACGTGTTCAAAACAATTCATAACCCAAACTTATTCAAAACAATCCATAATCCAACTTATTCACAACAATCAATTAAATAAACTTATTCATAACAATCCATAATCCAAATAAACTTGAGCATAACAATTCATAATCCATATAAAATGTGTTTAAAACAATCCATAACCCAAACTTATTCAAAACAATTCATAATCCCAACTTATTCACAAAAATCAATTGAATAAACTTATTCATTACAATCCATAATCCAAACAAACTTTAGCATAACAATTCATAATCCAAATAACTATGTTCATAATAATACATAATCCAAACATGTTTACAATTGTTCATAACAATTCATAATCCAAATCATAATAATTCATACCTTGCTTAAACGTCACCACCTCAAATTACGTATATGATAACAACCTACAAATAATCCCACAACAACAAAACAACAAAAAAAATTAAAATTACAACTCAACTAATGAAATAAAAATTACAAGCCAAAAATAACAACCACGTGCGTATGTGATGTGTCTTCGGGAGGGGTGGGGCGGGGGATGAAGGGCTGGGGGTGGGGGTGGTGATCGGTTTGGGGGCGGGGGAGGCTCCGGCGCTGGCGGGGGTGCGGGAGGGGGACCCGCAACGAGGGTGGGGGGCTCGGGACGGCGGGGGTGGTGGGGGCACCGCCGTCGACGGCCGGGAGGCGGGGGAGCAGGGGGTGGCGGCGCCAGGGGGGTAGGGTTAGTTACCTTGTGAAAGAGAAAAAAGAGAATAGATCTGAAAAATTGGCTAAGTGTTGTTTATATACAAACACTTAGCCACGGATTTTTGTTATTTAGCCACAGATTAATTTTCAAAATTAAAAAAAAAATTATTTAATGGCCACGGATTTTATAGAGTTATTTTAGAGCTTTATCATGTCAATGTCGGCCCAGTTTAAGTTAAATTGCTAGCTTTTGGTTGGGGAAACTTAATTTATTTCACTTATTCCCCTTTCTTTTTGTACAACTGGTGTTGGAGGAAATAAAGCAAAAATACGAAAATTACATGGAAGAACTGCAAATCAACTTTCCAGAGGTGTGGCCGCCTAGGCGGCTACCATTTCCCGCCGAGGCGGCGTTGCGGACCAATTTTCTAGTAGCTTAGCCGCCTAGGCGCGGGAGTATATTTGGAAACCGGCAGATTTTATGTTTTTTCGCGATTTCTACATTAAAAAGGAGAGATCTGGACACAGAACATGGGAGGAGACCTGGAGAAAAACCCTAGAGAGCAAAGAAATGAATTGAGGAGCGAGAGGAGTCTTGAAGGAGAAGATTCGTGCCGACAACCGAGTTTTTCTTCCTTCAATCTCTTCTTGTTATTCATGTCTACTTCATTTATAGTTTTTGCCATGGATTCTGTGTGTATGGCGAACTAAACTCTTTTCTAGGTCTTTAATGGAACCTTGTATGGATTGTTATTGAAACTCTATGAATCTCTATTAAGTACGTTGCATATCAATTGTTTTGTTTTGGTCTTAATGCGTTCTAGTGATTGGCCATCATTAGAATTGATTTGTTAACCTCGATTGAGCTCAAGAGAGAATTTCATGGTTTAGAACTGAACAAAGCAACCTAAGTTTATATTCGTTGAGAATATAATTCGTAAGGAGGATGAGAGTATCAACTTGCATTAGGTAGTCACTCAAAATTGGTTCTTAATGCTATTATCTAGGTTCGATTCTCATAGAGATATAGAGGATTAATCTAGTTAATAAAGTTTATGCTATATCGAGAGAGTAGTTTAGATAAAACAGAATTTCGGATTATTAAGCATGCTTCGTTACTTGATAGAGAAGATTAGGAGAATCGCTTAAAAGACATACAAGGGGAAGTTAAAGACCTAGGTTATTTTCTCTTGGTATTTTTACTTTTGTATCTTGTTTTTCTTGTTCTCAATTTCACAACTCTCTCATTTGTACTTTCAATTGCTCGAATTAAGAAGTCACAAATTGTGTAAAGAAGATTAGAAAATTGCTTAGGAACTAGTCCCTGTGGGATCGATATTTTTATATAACTTGTGCGATACGTACACTTGCGTGTGCTCGTTACAAATGCAACAAGTTTTTGGCGCCGTTGTCGGGGACTAATATTGCTAAGTTTTCTTGTTTTTTTTTTCTTTGCACTTTTTGTTATTCTTAGTTCCTTTATTTTTGCTATTAGGTACTCTAGTTTATGAATAGCCGAGGTCCACCGGAGTACGCATATAGCCCAGAGATTGAAAAGGCTTGTCAGAACAACAGGAGATTGACTAGGGCACTCGAAGAACTAGAGTTGCTGGAATCACTATCAATGGACAACAACAACATGCAGCAGCTACCAAACGAAGTAGTCAATCCTCACGAGGTTGGTGCTATTCGAGCTAATCAAGGGAATCATCAAGTTGATGGAGCAGCCAACGGTATCAATGAGGCACCAAGAAAGATCATCGACTATATGACGCCTAGTGTTGACAATATTGGATTCAGTATTGTTCGACCACCATTAGGAGCCATTAATTTTCATGTGGACACTACCACAAATCAAGCTCTGAGAGAAATTAGGTTTCATGGTTTGCCAGCCGAGGATCCTAATACACACATTAGGAACTTTCTTGAGATCGTGGATAATTTTTTTGGTACCGGAATGACACCAGAAGAGATCAGGTTGAGATTGTTCAGCAGGGCCTTAGATAGGCGAGCAAAAGAATGGTTGGACTCCCTTTCACGTAATTCCATTACCACCTGGAATCAGCTAGTTACAAAATTTCTCAATAAGTTTTTCCCTCCTGCTAAGACTGAGAAATTCACACATGAGATTTATAATTTCAAGCAGTTCGATAATGAGTCTCTCTTTGATACTTACGAGAGATTCGAAGGGCTGCTTCGGAGATGTCCGTACCATGGGTTATCTGAGGCTACACAAGTTCGATGTTTTTATTATGGGTTGACATTGAGATGGGCCACCCAATTGGACTCCACTACCAGAGGTCCGCTATTGTATTTGTCACCTGAGGAAGCATTTGAATTGTTGGAGGAGCTGACATCCAATAATTTTAAAGCCCAATAGAGGAATGGTTCCTCTCGAGTTACAGGTATTCACCAGGTCGATCCCTCGACAGCAGTAGCAGCTCAAATTGCAACAGGTTTTGAAGCCTTACTTAGGAAGTTAGACCACAAGCTCGACAACCTCTTAATTGGCCAAGGTCAGCAAATACAACAGGTGCAACAGATTGTGAGTTCTTGTGAACAGTGCAGAGAAGGCCACCAGAGTGATTACTGCCCGTTCCTACTTAGAGATCCACAGGGAACGGAGGCAATTAACTATGTGGGCAATCAGAACCGGAATCATAACAACCCATATTCCAACACATACAACCCAGGGTGGAGGAATCATCCTAACTTCTCATGGAGCAATAGTCAAGGTGCTTCTTCATCTTCTAGACCATCCGCACCTCCAGGTTTTCAATAGAATTTCCAACGGAGGTCACAACCAGTTGAAAATAGGAGTTCCCCTGAAGAGAAGCTGCAACAAATCATGCAACAAACAGAGGCAAGGATGCAAAGCTATGAAGCCTCTATGAGAATGCTGGAGAAAAGCATGGGTCAAATTGCTACTGCTTTGAGCAATAGACCATAGGGGGCCTTATCGTCTAATACACAAACCCCCCATGGTTCATCAAGGGAGACAGCCAATGCTATCACTCTTAGAAGTGGTAAGGAGATAGGAGTTGTGCCTAAGAAGAACAAAGAGGTACAGATAGAGGAGCAAGCGGAAGACGGGCCCAAGCAATCCAGGCATAATGAAGCCACCGGGTCACAACTAGTTGAAGAAGAGAAAACTAAGCAGCCAAGAGTGGTATTACCTCCTCCTTCTTTCCCTCAACAGTTGCGGACAAGTAAGCTCGACAAACAGTTCCAACGGTTTTTATATGTTTTCAAGAAATTGTTGATAAACATCCCTTTTGCCAAAGCCTTAGAACAAATGCCCAGTTATTTGAAGTTCATGAAAGAGATCCTATCTAAAAAGCGGCGTTTGGGCGAGTGTGAGACTATAACATTGACAGAAGAATGCAGTGCCATTATTTAGAACAAGCTTCCACCAAAGCTGAAGGATCCGGGTCGTTTCACAATTTTGTGCTCTATGGGAGGTAAATATGTGGGGCGAACATTGTGCGATTTGGGGGGCAAGCATTAATTTGATGCCCATGTCTATTTATAAGAAGCTTGAGTTGGGGACGATCGTGCCTACTTCTGTTACATTATTATTAGTAGATAAGAGCTTAGCTTATCCTGCGGGCATAGTTGAAGATGTTCTAGTGAAGGTTGGTAAATTTATCTTTCCAGCTGACTTTATTGTGCTTGAGATGGAGGAAGATAGGAATACACCATTGATTGTAGGGAGACCCTTTTTAGCAACAGGCAGAACTTTAATAGATGTGCAAAAAGGCAAGCCAACTATGAGGGTTGGTGATGAAGAGGCAAAGTTCAGCATTTTTGATACCCTAAAACACCCTACTGAACAGGAATATTTTTCTATTGGTGTTCTTGATGCGATAGCACCGCCTCTCATGCATAGAGCCGAACTTACTGATGAGCTCGAGGGTGCATTGATTGGTGAGCTCGAAGAAATAAATAGTGCCATTGAGGAATGCATCAAGGTCCCTGATTCTCTACCAATTTTTGGAGGGGAGCAATCTAGCAGGACCTTTGACCCCGGTCCTGTGGAAATTGAAAACAACGAAGGTTCAAGGTGAATGGCCAATGGGTGAAGCACTACTACAGGGGTGACTTTGTTCATGAAGTTACTCTAATCAATTTGGAAGACCCACCATGAAGCACCGCAACGTCTAGCCAAAGACGTTAAAGAACGGCGCTACTTGGGAGGCAACCCGAGCTTCATATCCTTTTCTTTAATTTATCTAGTTGTTTATTTTGATTTTTGAGTAGTTAGTATTTTTTTTTTTTTTTGTCTTTAGACTTCAGTCCCACTTAAACGGCATGTAGCTCCAATCACAGACTGCTATGTGACGAACACTTCAGAGTTCCCAAGGCTACCTCCTCTACCATTTGGACCTCCACAAACACTATTGCCTTGGACAATGATCATAGCGACAATATAGCAAGTTAGCTCCAGTCTAGGGATGTTTTCTTTTCTCTCCCTTTCATTTTTCCTGTATGTTTCTGCTTTGTGTTTAGAGTTATTCTGTTTTTCTTCCATTGAGGACAGTGGTTAAATTAAGTTTGGGGGTGCAGAGTAATTTTTTTTCAAGTTTAGTAAGTGTCTTTTAGAGTTTAGTATAATGGTGTGAGTGGTTTTGCTGTTGTTTTGTGATGGTTGTGGTTGAGTGATTGTACTTGCTCTTGCCTTGCTAAAAATTATGATAAAAGCTGATTTATCTATCTTTCTGGGTATGCCTTTTCACTCTTGCACTTGCCCCGTTTGAGTTTGGTGATTTTAGAGAAAAATTATGCCTGAATATTTTTGAAATGTGAGTTACCCATCCCTTCTATCCCCCCACTTTTGAGAGTGCTTTGCTTGTAGATCAGAGGGCCCGATGGCACTGAGGTCAGATTTGGGGAAGAATGTACTGGGAAACGTTATTATTCTATGAATCAAAGGCGGATAGAAAAAAAAAAGAAAACAAAAACTAAAAAAAGAGAAGAAATTGTATGGCATGTCGTCGTCTAGTTTACCTACTTTTGAATTATGTGGAATTGCAACTCCCTTTGAGCCCTTCAAACCAAAGCCAATACGTGCATGGGATGACCTTAGCCTAAGTAAAGCACTTGAGAGTCCTTTATTCCCTTTCTTTCATTTAACTCACCGATTAACTAGTTGTTTGGGTATAATTTGATCTAAGTTTTACCTTTCATTCAGGGCCTCACAAACACACACAATAAGGGTATACCTTGGGGTGGAGTTATCTGGCTAACTTTTTAGACAGAGCATTTTATGAGAACGTTACACAACCATTACTTACTAGCAGTTTTGTCACTTCCTGTGTTTTGTTAGGCTTGGTTCTTTCCTTTTGCTAGGGACTAGCAAAAATTTAAGTTTGGGGGTATGATAACCCTATTTTATAAAGTTATTTTGGAGTTTTATCATGTAAATGTCGGCCCAGTTTAAGTTAAATTGCTAGCTTTTGGTTGGGGAAACTTAATTTATTTCACTTATTCCCTTTTCTTTTTGTAGAACTGATGTTGGAGGAAATAAAGCAAAAATACAAAAATTACATGGAAGAAGTGCAAATCAACTTTCCAGAGGTGTGGCCGCCTAGGCGGCTACCATCTCCTGCCGAGGCGGCATTGCAACCAATTTTCCAGTGGCTTAGCCGCCTAGGCGGGAGAGTATATTTGGAAACCGGCAGATTTTATGTTTTTTCGCGATTTCTACATTAAAAAGGAGAGATCTGGACACAGAACATGGGAGGAGACCTGAAGAAAAACCCTAGAGAGCAAAGAAGATAATTGAGGAGCGAGAGGAGTCTTGAAGGAGAAGATTCGCGCCAACAACCGAGTTTTTCTTCCTTCAATCTCTTCTTGTTATTCATGTCTACTTCATTTATAGTTTTTTCCATGGATTATGTGTGTATGGCAAACTAAACACTTTTCTAGGTTTTTAATGGAACCTTGTATGGATTGTTATTGAAACTCTATGAATCTCTATTAAGTACTTTGCATGTCAATTGTTTTGTTTTGGTCTTAATGCGTTCTAGTGATTGGCCACCATTAGAATTGATTTGTTAACCTCGATTGAGCTCGAAAGAGAATTTCATGGTTTAGAACTGAACAAAGCAACTTAAGTTTATATTCGTTGGGAATATAATTCGTAGGGAGGATGAGAGCACCAACTTACATTAGGTAGTCACTCGAAATTGGTTCTTAATGCTATTATCTAGGTTCGAGTCTCATAGAGATATAGAGGATTAATCTAGTTAATAAGGTTTATGCTATATCGAGAGAGTAGTTTAGATAAAACAGAATTTTGGATTATTGAGCATGCTTCGTTACTTGATAGAGAGGATTAGGAGAATCGCTTAAAAGACATACAAGGGGAAGTTAAAGACCTAGGTTATTTTCTCTTGGTATTTTTCTGCAGTTTATTACTTTCGTATCTTGTTTTTCTTGTTCTCAATTTCACAACTCTCTCATTTGTACTTTCAATTGCTCGAATTAAGAAGTCACAAATTGTGTAAAGAAGATTAGAAAATTGCTTAGGAATTAGTCCCTGTGGGATCGATATTTTTATACTACTTGTACGATACGTACACTTCCGTGTGCTCGTTACAAATGCAACAAATTTTCAACGTGTAAGATGGGAAAATATAAGAACCGTGATGGCAATAATATGTTTTTGTAATGGCTCAAACCTTTTGGTGCCCGTAATGTCGGGTTGGGCATTCTAATCGAGCCATTCAAAATTTAAAAAAAAATAATTTTATTTAATGGCCACGGATTTATCCGTGGCCAATATGCATATTTTTAAAAAAAATTTATTTCTTGGCCACGGATATATTTAAAAAAATTATTTATTTAATGGCCACGGATTTATCCGTGGCCAATTCGAATTTTAAAAAAAAAAGATAAATTCATTATTTGGCCATGGATAAATCCGTGGCCAAGAGTCAAAACATGTCGTTGACTTTTTCCCGAATCGTGCGCTTTCGTTGGTTATGTTCGACGGAACCGTACGATTGGAGGCATACAACTTCAACACTAATCAACCTGCTCCAAAGTCGGTTTTTGTGATAGTTCCTATATAAGTTCGTTGACGTTAGCGTAAATTGACACCGGAGTACGAAGTTCTTCTTATATATCACTGAAAGAGAAAAACGTATTCTCGTTGAGCAAACTGAAATTTTCAATGCCTAAGATGGGAAAATATAAGAACCGTGATAGAAATAATATGTTTTTGAAATGGCTCAAACTTTTGGTGCCCGTAACGTCGGGTCGGGCGTTCTAATCAAGCCATTCAAAATTTAAAAAAATAATTTTATTTAATGGCCACGGATTTATCCGTGGACAATATGCATATTTAAAAAAAAAATTATTTCTTGGCCACGGATTAATCTGTGGCCAATATACATATTTAAAAAAATAATAATTTATTTAATAGCCACGGATTTATTCGTGGCCAATTCGAATTTAAAAAATAAATAAATTCATTATTTGGCCACAGATAAATCTGGGGCCAAGAGTCAAAACATGTTGTTGACTTTTCCCGAATCGTGCGTTTTCGTTGGTTATGTTTGACGGAACCGTACGATTGGAGCCATACAACTTCAACACTAATCAATCTGCTCCAAAGTCGGTTTTTGTGATAGTTCCTATATAAGTTCGTTGCCGTTAGCGTATATTGACACCGGAGTACGAAGCCTTTCGTATATATCACTGAAAGAGAAAAATGTATTCTCGTTGAGCAAACTGAAATTTTCAATGCCTAAGATTGGAAAATATAAGAACCGTGATGGAAATAATATGTTTTTGAAATGGCTCAAACCTTTAGGTGCCCGTAATGTCAGGTCGGGCGTTCTAATCAAGCCATTCAAAATTTAAAAAAAAATAATTTTAGTTTTTTTGATATGATTTTTTTGACACGACAATACTTTTCTTTTTCCTTTTTAAATTTAAAAGCTTTAAATATGAGTAAATATTTTTATTTTATTTAATTACTGAATTGCATTGAAAATTAGTTAGAGTAAACATTATTTCACATGAATGTTATATTTTTTTTTTTTATGTAATACATTAAATTATGATATCTGTGTGTAGCACGGGGAACATGCTAGTACCATTATAATTATTATTACTGGAAATCATGTGTTTTATTAATTTTTATAATGAATAACATTGATAAATTAAAAGGTAAAATATATGTACTTACTTAACAGAAAAAATAAAAATATAAAAAAAAGAAAATATATACTATTGACCCCGTATGTTTGACTAATTTTGAATTTAGTACTATATTTTAAGGTCTAGTAAAATTAGGACTGTAATTTCAAAAATATTTAGACATTTAGGACAAATCGCCGAAGTCTAGCGAAATTTAATGGCATGGCAAGTAATGTGGCCAAAAATTGTTAATGTGGCATTTTTTTTTTTAAACATCCCATTTTTCCTCCAAATTTGCTTACATGAACCAACACTTGGACATTTATTTGATTACACATAATATGAGTTGGCATTTTTTTAATAAAAAATTAAAATAATCTATATATTGTGTGTGTGTAGTTCAGAAGCCTCGAGCCTATCAAAGTAAGCGCATATGTGGATAGTATCATTTAATTCTATTTTTTCTCCTTTGAAGTTCAAATACATTTTTTATGAATTTAAATAACTATATATTTTTTAATATTTATCCAAAAGAATTCAACAATTATCAAGTATTTAAAGTAAGTTGGATTAAAATCTAATTCAAATAAAATAACAAAACTAATATCTTATTTACAACATTTATCATTTACTTTAATAATAATCAATAATTTTGATTCTACATAAATTTTTTAAAAAACTTCCTTACCTTAATTATCCAAACCTAATATTGAAATCCAACATATTCTACTATTATATAATTTTTTTTAATATACTTATTATCCAACGCGTAGAGATTCTCATGTTCCACATTTTCATATTTTCACTCTCAACACTCATGATAAGCCTAAAATTTACACAATTTTTGAATTTATATAGACTTCCTTTCATTAAGGAAGAGTGTCCACAAATCAAAAACCTTAAAATGAATTGGCTAATAATAATGAGTTAGGATTGTGGACTTAATTGAAATAAATTAGAGGAGCATTTAATTATTTTAATTATTTAATTAAAATAAGTCCTACGAAAATAATGTAATAGTAGATAAAATTGATTCATCATAATTAAATATACAAAGAATAGTGTAAGACACTTAAAGGTGAATCTTGGCCAAAAATAATTTTGGCCGTATATTAATGATATTATTCTTGTTGATGATAAAAATAACAGAATTCCAACTTTTAGGAAAAAACGTACAAGGTAGAGATCTATACGAGTTACAATATGTATATGTTGAAAGCCCTATATTTAGAGAAATTAAATAATTCCACCAAATTTATAATTTTATCATATTTTGGTGTGAAAAAACAACAACAATGTGCCAACCACCAAAATATGATAAAATTATAAATTTGGTGGAAAAATGTTGTTGGAGTGCGTTAATCTTGTGTTACTTGAGTATGCTTATGCATCTCGTTATTGGTGTTATAAAAGATTTAGCTACTTAATACTGTTCACCTCTAGAATTATATTAATTGTTTTCAAAGTATTTATCAGCTCGATTATTTCTAAGTATATTTTCTAAGGAGTGTCCAATCTCATGCAAGTTCTCTTTAGCATATTTCAGGCCGAATCAATCCAAAATATTTGCATTATTATTCTATATGTATACATACAATATATATAATATAATATAATATAATTCAAACAAGAACATATAAATAAACTGTAATATATTTTTTTTTTTTTTGAGGGAAACTGTAATATATTTCAATGTGCCACATTGGGGCTAATCATGTAACAAATATTTTATACTTATATAATTAGTATATAATTTTGGGAGAGTGACTAATATCGCTTACGTATTTGCCCATCCAAAAATTAAACAAAAGAAGTTGACACCAAAAAGAAAAAAAAAACCCAATTTGCTTCGGAATTATATAGGTTGGTTAGTTGCCCCTGGGGTTGTAACCCCGTGGTGGGTGCTCAAACCTAGCACTATTAAGGTTTTGGGTTGGAACACTCTTTTCTTTTCTCCTTCCCTTTTGGGTGAGTGTGTGTGCTTGTGCGACATTTCAGTTGTCTCGAATTGATTATATCAATATAAATGAGGTGTTTGGTAACGTGATATAGAGAAGGGTTCATGAGGTGCTGCCTATTTGGACATCTGAGAGCCCGTTTGGATGGATTTTTTTTAAAGGAGGAACACTTATTTTTTGAAAAAAAAAAAAAAAAAGGACACTTCAAAGCAACAAAAATTGTATTTGGATGGAATTTTTTTTTTCAAAAAAAAAAAGAAAGAAGCCAAAAAAAAAATTCAGAAAGGGGTTTTTTTTTTCTCTTTTAGAAGCTATAGTTTTAAATAAAAATATATTTTAAAGCACCTTTTATTATTGCATCTAAACACAAATTTAATTGGCTTAAAAAGAAAAGCTCTACCATAAAAAGCACTACTCAAGAACACTTTTTTTAAGCCCATCCAAACGGGCTCTAAATAATATTTTCAATTATTGGATTAAATATGATTAAGTTAATTTTCCTTTTAAACATTTTTTTTACATGAAATGTGTACCTATCATATCTGATGTTGTCAATGGTGGAGGTGTGTGGAAAAAGGAAATCAAGATGTTCTTCCTCCATTCTTAACGCTCCAATAAATTATAAACCACTATATATTTTTTTTTTTTTTGTAAATTGTAAGGATCGCCAAAGCAAAATTCTTTTGCAGAAATCAATAAATTTCCAAGATTATTGAACAAAAACAACAAAAAGAACAATCAAAATTAAACCTTGATCATAAAGGGAACTAGTTTATGAAATTCCTAATTCCAACGCCTGACATTTATAAAACAAACAAGGAAATCTAAAAAGTTACAGAAACAGAGGAAATAACAGTTGAGAGTTAATTCTGCGCAACAGAAGAGAGCTGAAAAGCGAAGAAGCGAAAAAGATTTTGGTTGTGTAGCATTGATGTTAGCCAATCATTTTAAAATTGAGACCTTTAAGCTGTTGAAAGTATCACAAACCTATATTATCTATCTATTTGTATTATTATATATATGAAGGGGGTCAATTAACCCCAATTGTTCAATTTTAACTCAATGCTGAATATTTTTTATTAATGTTGAAAATTTGACTATTTTTAATTAGAAATATATGATACTAAAAGTCACATGAAAAATATTTAGTTTATTATAATGCAATCATAATATTGTTAAGCAAAAGTAATTTAGTCGTGGTTTACTGATCAACCAATATTCATTAGCGGCGAAGGGTTTGATGAAGTTTCATAAATTAATCGATCCAATTTTGAAATTGGATCATAATTGATCAATCGGAATTGCTTTTTGATTTTTTAATTCTCGGGAAAACATTTCATTGGTTAATCACATATCCACGAATTTAGAAACTTTTAAATAATTAGGTTATACATAAATCACTCAACAAATTGATTTGTAACATGCGGTTCAAATTACGGAATATTCATATATAATGAATTAGACTCGTTAAAATGTATATTTGAATAAAAAATAGGGTTAATTACAACTTGCAATCCTGAACTTGTTTCGTTATAACATTTACACCCATCAACTTCTAATGTAACAAATTCAACCCCTCAACTTTGAAAAATGAGGGGTGAATTGTTACGAAAAAAGTGAATTCGAGGGGCTGAATTGTTACATTAGAAGTTGAGGGATGTAAAATGTTATATGGGAACAAGTTCAGGAGTACAAGTTGTAATTAACCCTAAAAAATATATAATCTTCTATCATCTTAAATGCGTAATTAAATTATATCTTATTTTATTTTACACATGCATCGAGTGTGCCCGATGAATTAGTTTATATAATTGGTTTGAGTCACATTCATCTTTATGATTTTAGAATATTAGTCATTTAACTTTAGTTTTTTGTTTACATATCTATAAGTTGTTTCAATCTTCTGTTATTTATGTTCTTAATAAACAAATCATTTAATTATTATGTTTTTCTATACATAATTACTTATATATGTGTGCGTAGATATATAATTTGAATCCTTTCAAAAATGGGTCATATTGATTTTCATTAACATATACTTTTTAGAGCTTTGTCGATATACTCAAGAAAACTATAAAAGATGGATTACATCATATATATATATATATATATGATACACCCTATTAATTTGGGTGATTATAAATTAATACTTGGCATAATTCAATTCATCAAATATATTTTCGACTTTACTTCCTTTAATTAATAATCTAAGTATAAATTTACATGAAACCTTATAATTGTAGCATATTTCGGTGTTATTTTATTTTCTCCCAGGCCGCATCTATAGAGTCTACCATTTTTGTATCTCCATCTATGTTGTGGATTTATATCGTATTTCATTCTTGATTTGTTTACATTCTACTTTCATTGTCATTTATATAATTTTAATTTTAATTCCAGTCTAAACATCCAACTTTATATTCAACGAGTGATTTGAAAATTGAACATTTCACTAATGAGTTTTTCTTCTAGAAGTTATTATTCATCTTGTATAGCACGTAGGGATGGCAACGGGTCAGGTCTGGTATAGGTTAAGCCAGACCCGAGACCCGACCTGCCAGAAATTTCTGAACCCGGGACTCGTCCCAAACGTGATGGGTCCCAGACCCGACCCAACACGACCCGTATGAGACCCAAACCCGACGGGTTGGACCCGTTGAACCAGCCAGGTTCATAAACCCGTCCCAACCGGCCAAACCCGACCCGCGAATCCGTCCCAATAACTAAAATTTTCATTTTTTTAACAATTTTTTTTGAGACAACAATTTTTAAATTATACAAAAAACTTAATAAAAGAAAACATTCAAATTGTACATAAAATCTAATAAAACATATTCAAATGAAATAATAATAATCAACTTCAAATTTAATTTTTAAGATTTTTTTTAATGATATTTATTTATATATTTTACATTATACATATTATATATATATATATATATGCGGGTCGGGTCCGGTTCAAGTGAACCCGAGACCTGACCCGAACCCGTGCGGGTCTAGAATTCTAGACATGTAATCCGTCCCGAACCCGATTTTCTGAGTCCAAACCCGCCCCAAGCGGATCTGGTCCGGGTCGGGGACCCGAGAAACCCGACCCATTGCTATCCCTAAATTAGCACGTGGTTTACGTTACCATGCATAAATGTGACTAACGAGAATTACCCTTTACCGTATTTCTTTACTGGCATAAATAAAAATTTCAACCATAGATTATAAACAAACAAAAAAACACCTTGCAAGTGACAAACACATAATAATTTCTACAAATGGCACTTTTAGAAATATAATATAGGTACCAAACAAAAACTAGTATTTTTCCTTTTTCAAATCAAGTACATTTGATTAATCTATATATAATAATGCTACCCTTAATTCTAATCCAAGAAAGTCATCAATCATGCCGCTACTGTTTCTTGAGCGGTGGGGTACACGGAATCTCACTCAAGCGGCTTAGAGCATCGTGAATGGTTAGTTCTGCATCCGACTCCTTCACTCTCAAACAATCAAACCCCAATCCTGTAATTTCCTCCACAGTATATTCACTAATTGAGAAAGATTCATGCACAACAGAAGTGGGTTTTGTACTTCTCCAATCTTTAACCCAAGTCCAAAATACAGCTAATGATGCTCGTCTTGATGCGAGTCCCAGAAGCAGAAGGCCATATGCAAAAATATCTTCCCTAATAGACCACACTAGAGCCGCAATAGCAACAAATTAGTATTGAAACTAAAATGCAGCAGTAGTGAAATGCACCAAGTATGAAAAGGTAATACATATCCTCTCTCCTTTCTATTATTTGGTATTGAAGAAAGGGAGTGAAGAGACATCCTCTAGGAAAATGGAGCCTAAGGAAGATCAGATATAAACTTCTAATGCTTCTTATTTATAAATAACTTCACTATATCGGCTGGGGACCATTTCTTTGTTATATATGAAACGGACATTTCTAATGGCACACACACTAACAAATTACTACTAACAAGAAGACGACTTACCATTTTGTTCATTAAGGAACAACAGTGACAGGTTATAAACCCTTCAGAAAGCATTAGTACTGAACTATTTGGAAGATCCAAGTTCACAGAGAAAGACGAAACTAAATATCGATTAAGACTAGCATCAGGAGACATAAGGAATAACCATCAAAACAGGAGTTTATAAAAGTGGGGGGGGGGGGGGGGGGGGGGGGGGGGGGGGGGGGGGGGGGGGGGGGGGGGGAGAGAAGCACCCGCGGTCTTTGTATTGTTTGATTTGCCAGGCATATGTACTGATGAGTTCTTTGGGGATAACATATTCACCCCGGCGCGTTTGGAAGGTCAAATCTTCCCGAAAAAGGTATGGCTCATACCCCGCCGCCTTCAACTGATTCAGTAACTGCGCCTCCTCGTCATTTTTCTTCCCTGTATCATCGAGACGTACGTCGTCGTCCTTAATTCTCGGTGATGACATGCCGCCGGAGGAGAACGAATAAGACTTTCAAAGGGTAATAATAGGATTTTCACAAATTTAACACAAAAAGGAATAATATTTAATATTCTGACTCAAAAGTAAAATTCATGACAAAAATAATCTAAATCGACATTTGAAATGTCGACTTGTGTGGAAGTTGACATTTGAAATGTCGGCTTCTATTAAAATATTATTTTTTTGAAATACACGTTTGTTTTATATATCTGAAGTTGGGAAAAAAAATGAATTTTGAAGTCGACATCTTCTTTCAATTTTTTTTATTAATGGAAGTCGACTTCCTCCTTTCTTTATTTTTTTTTTTTGGGGAAAATAGAAGTTCTTTTTTTCTTTTTTGGGTAAATAATCTTCAACAAAGTTTGTTTCTTTGTAATTTATTTAAATTTGTTTTTGTGTAATGTTTGTCTCTATTGCATAAAAAGCATAATAATAACATAATAAATTAAACTCTATTTCAATCACAATAACATGATAAAATTACTTAAATTACACTAACACAATATGAAGTACATAAATTACAACAATAATTTCCAAAAAAATAATATGCTAAGCCCTCCTATGCCCTCCAGTGCCGCATCGTGGAGGATTTTTTTGTCGTCGTGGCCTTCCTTTACGTTGAGTGTCACGAACCTCTTCTTGTTCCGGCAGCGCATCGTACAAGGTACTTTCACCATAGTTTCCAAAGTCACCAAACTCAAAAAATGGAATAAGAGATACATTAAACTGCGGTGGCTATCCATTTGCGAATATCCATATCCGTCCCATCCGCCCACACCCAAACTCAATCCTAGATCGGTCGAACTACCACTAGGATTAAATTGATCGATATCTGGGACCTGCGGGGTGTAAGGTGACTGAAACTGAGAAATGTATGGTAATTAAGGGTCATCGTATTGGCATGATGGGCCTGTTTCATCACATTGTGGTCGAAATGGGCCTGCTTCATCACGCTGTGGTCGAGACGAGCTAGCCTCATCATTATGTCTCCGAGAAGCACTACAAGAAAAAATGGTATTTTCGGTGCAATTTTCGGCCGAATTTCGATTGATTTTCGGCGGAAATAATTAATTTTGGCGGATTTTTGGCGAAAAGGATCCGCCGAAAATACCTTCATCGCTTTTTAATTTTCAGCGGATTTTCAGCGAAATTTTTTTTTAATTAAATAAATTTTCAGTGGAATTTTCCGTCGAAATTTTTAAAATTTGTGGCTGATTTTCCTGCCGAAATTTTTTCAAGTTTCGGCGGATTTTCTCGGCGAAATTATTATTATTTTTTTAATTAAATATATTTTTGGTGGAATAATCCGTCAAAATTTTTTAAAATTTTTGGCGGATTTTCCCGCCGAAATTTATTTCATATTTTTTAAAATAAAATTTCAATTGCCCAACCTAAGAGTCGAACCCGGGACCTCGCCCCAGCTTGCGCGCGCGTGCAATCATGGGCTCGAAATTGCCCCAAATTTTGGAGCCGCTGGCACTACTAGAAAAAGGGCTTTTAGCCCCGGATTTGGCAAAAAATCCGTGGCCAAGGAGATTAGCCACGGATTGGCCACATATTTTTTCAGTGGCTAAAAGTGGCATGGCTAATCTTCGCCACGGCCAAGCCATAGCCAATTTTGGCCACCTTTTTGTTAGACAAGCTAATCCGTGGCCAAATAGGCCAGAAATCAACAAATTTTGTCCGTTTTCGTTCCAAAGCAGCCTGCAACCTATTTTTCATATTGCCAATCAAAAAATACAAGCATTTCAATTATCCAATCAAAATGATGATCACGGATCGTACAATACCAAATGCATCATCAAATATAAACCAAAATAACGATCACGGATCGTCAACACCAAATATATCGTCAACTAAAATTTAGAAAGAGTAAATATTGCTAATACATTACAAACTTAAAGCAGTTAGAGAGTGCAAGTTATTAAAATATCAGGAAGTGTCAATGTCTAAAAAGGTCCAGCACCATCATCGTCATCATTATTATCGTGCTCGTCATCACGTATGTAATTTGGAGAAGTGTGTCTGGAAGTGGATTACTGTCCTCCCGATGAAGTCCTACGAGAACCCCTCTGTTGGGTGGGGGTGGACTGTACATGAGGTGAACCAGCTGACGGGTGTGGTTGATTAGGCGAAGAGGCGAACGTACTTTGGGTCAAAATTTGAACGCTCTGAAGCAAAGCATTGAGGGTCTACTTTACCTCAGTTAATTCGGATGATTCTCTCTCCTCGAACCTGTCGAACCTTCGCTTCAACTCAAGCGTACCCGGATCCTCCCATTTCGGAGGATAAGTATGGGAGCCCGAACTTCCCGTACTAGGTGATCCACTTGGCACGCCGTACCACCGACCCTTATTCGGTTTAGCCACAGTCTCCTTCCACACCTATAAATCCGTGAATATAATTAGATTTAGCCATAATATATCATTAATATGTATCTTTATATTATATTAGAATATGAAAAAATTGAAAGTTAATTTGACTTACATCGAGCTTGGATGGTCGAGGTAGGGGGGTGCCATCAGCAGATTGAGAAGGCGGCTGGGAATTAATATCTTCCCACTTCTCCTTAAATGCGTTCTACGAGTTTTGAGGTTGAAACATTAGCTATAATGTCAAAAATATCAATATTAAAATTGAAACATAATGAATACCCACAAATGAACAATCAATATCAGTCATCCGCTCTCTCATCAGACCATTTCATTTCCCCATTCTCATCTTTGTAAGAGTAAAGATGCATGAATGACTGATCCACGGTCGGATAATACCCCAATTGAGCTTCCTGTGATAAGACATGTAATATTTTAATACGATATAACACAATAATCACTATCAATCATAATTTTGAAGTACTTATGAAATACACATACTAACCAGCTCGTCATTGTAAGTTAGGTGAGATTTTGAACCACCTTTGTGGCCGGTCATTCCCCTTCCACAAGAATCGGAAGTCCGATTAGCTTTGTTCACTACGCTCTTTTTAAGAAAACTGGGCAACCCCATTTTGTTTGCAGCTCTTGCCAAGCGTCTTCTCCGATCCACTCCGGCCTCTTATTATTACGACGAGCCTTGTTAAGCCTATTCTTCAGGTGGTCCGATCCCTTATGCTCAAAAGTTTTCCAAATAGCGTCATGTTGGTCAGGTCTCCAATAATACACCCTCTACACAATGAGAAAACATATAACTTATAAAATTACGAATGAAAAAAACATAAAAGAAAATTATGATTATGTCTAGACTTACATGGAATTCGGCGAACTACATGTGTCTAGTTTGTATAGGGATCTCATTCCACCTCTCCCATGGCTCTGTATACCCGTTTGTGAAAATACGGGTGATCGTCCTCACGGTCTCCAAAGCAAAATTGAACCTAATAAATACAACTGACATTTAAAAAACAATCAAGTTGTGAATAATTATAACTTAAATACTTTACAAAAACAAACTTACTCATATCCCCGTGAATAAATAGCCATCTTTCCGTCAATTCTGTTATTATCGGAAGTCTCCATCGACATTTCATCACTAATAGGCTCATCTTCGCTAGGGATTGATGTCTGATGATGAGAGTCGTTATACGGCTCGTCTCGGATGTGAAGGTCCATCGTAGGGGGCATGTGGAGGCCACGTTAGTTGGAACCTCCTCCACTACCAGTGACCTTCTCCTTGCCTTTTCTAGAACCTGTCATCTGCAGTGACCTTCTCCTTGCCTTTTCTAGAACCTGTCATCTGCATTCATAGCAAAAACATCATACAACACAAACCTTTTTACATTCATATTAAAAAATTCATAGCAAAAACATCACTTAACACGAGTCTTTTCACATTACATTAAGTATTTCAATCAGCCACTACACAACAATCATAGCAATCACACATATATATGTTTATAGCAAAGAAAAATCAAACCAAACAAAATATTCATTCATAGTAAATTTTACTCTTCATCATCTTCGTCTTCTTCATCTTCATTTTCTTCACCTTCATCTTCGTCTTCGTCTTCATCATCATCGTCATATTGTGGCATATTTTCATCATCATCCTCCTCCTCATCTTCTTCAAACTCAGAGTTTAATTCTTCTTCCTAGGCACTTTGACCCATTTCATCAACTAATATATGATCATTAGCCATGTGCGTAGTGTATAATTGATTGACCTCTTCAACGGCACCCGTACAATCAACAAGATTACCTGTCGGTTCATTATCGATGACACCATTCACGCAGCCAGATGACTCTTGCAATGGGTCATCATTATTATCTTGATTCACAACTCAACCCCGTGGTCTTGTTTTGATAACAAATCGCCACTGCGATTTATCTCTTCTAGTACCTAGGTGAGGGACGTAATACACTTGAGATGCATGTTGCGCAAGGATGAAAGAGTCATCTTTTGGGTATCTCTCATTTATTTTTATTTCAACAATTTCATATTGGTGGTATACCTTTATACCCCTATTCGATACCGAATCAAACCAAATACATTTGAACATCACAACCTCTTTTTGAGGCTCACCAGGATACTCTAATTTGATAACTTCCTTGAGTATACCATAAAAGTTTGTACCCCCATCACTTATTACACGAACGCCAGAATTTGAGGTCTTTATATGTGGGGTCATATCTTCTGTATGGAATAGATATCCGTTACAGTTGAACCTATTGAAGGTCTTGACCTTCTTCATTGGACCCCAAGCCAAATCGAGCAAATACTGATTTTCAACATTATTTTTCGGATCATGCGCCTACATATACGAATATTTTCAATCAGTATATTATATTAAAGATGTTTTTTGTTCAAACCACACAGCGTTTGAGACGCAAATGTGGCTAAGTATTTATAATGTATAATAAATTACTCACATAGAGTTTAAACCATTCAACAAAATTATTCTCGACGGATTCCTCAATCTCTTGCTCAGTTAGGTGTGGTCAATTGTATCGAACGGCTGATCTATACATCCTACAAAGTGTTGGGAATTTGTCAGAGCCATCTTAACAAATTATATATAAATTGTTAAATATAACACTTACTCAAGTATGGGGACAACTTTATCACAATTGATGAGTACATGTAATGCCGCTTTGCTCCACTCATCATCAGTCAAATAACGTTCCTTGTATTTTCTTCCTGACTTACCAGCTTGTTTGAATACAGACAAAGTATTAGGCCGCTCATCATTAGAACAAACGTCGTCCTCATTACGACGAGGTCTTGTACTTTTGGTGTGGATGTGACTTTCAAAATAATAAGATGAAAAATACGACAACTCTTGATTTAAGTATGCCTCACATATTGATCCTTCAACTTTTGCTCTGTTCTTCACCATTCCTTTTAAGTTATGTAAGTACCTACAAACGTAAGTTGTTTTAACTTTTTATAATTGATAGTTTTCATTATTTATTTTAATACATGAAATTTAAAATTCATAATAATTTAAACTACCTCTCGAAAGGATACATCCACCGGTATTGCACTGGACCACACATCGCAGCTCCAAACGGCAGATGTACAGTCAAGTGCTCCATTGAGTCAAAAAAGCCATGAGGAAAAATGCGTTCCAATTTGCATAAAATAATATGAATGTTACTATCCAATTGTAATAGATTTCCCTCACTTAACTCTGTTGAGCACATTTCTTTAAAAAATTGACTTATTTCAGTTAAAGGCTTCCAAACATTAGGTGTGAGTGCATTTAGCGCCATTGGGGGCAAACATTGCATAAAGACGTGACAGTTATGGCTCTTCGTATCGTGCAAGTTAGTTCCAGATTGATCAACACAATTTCCCAAGTTCGATGCATAACCATCAGGCATCTTCAGACATTTAATCCAATCACATAATTCGCGGCATTGTTCAATGGTTAAAGTGAAAGTGGCCTTTGGCTTCAACACTTTACCGTTTGGAAGATACTGTAGATGTAATTCCGGATGCTTGCAATACTCCAACAAGTCAAGTCTAGCCTTCCCGTTATCTTTTGTTTTGTTTTTTTACATCCATGACAGTATTTATTATGTTGTCAAAAAAAAAATTCTCAATGTGCATTACATCCAAATTGTGGCGGACAATATTGTCCTTCCAATACGGCAACTCCCAAAATATGCATTGTTTGGTCCAATTGTGGTCCACACTGTAACCTGGAATTTTAGAGTGTCTGACGGCCAAATCGGTTACTTTGGGCAAGTGTTGCACGATATCCCATGTTTTATCACCTGTCATTCGAGAGGGAGCCGTAGATCACTCTCTTCTTCCTTTCAAAAAGGCATCTTTATTTTGTCTAAAAGGATGAGTCTCTGGCAAAAACTGTCTGTGGCAATCAAACCACATCATTTTTCCACCATGCTTCAATCTAAAAGATTTTGTATGGTGTATACATATTGGACATGCCAGTCTCCCGCACGTCATCCACCCCAACAACATTCTATGGGCCACATAAGGGCAGCTCTTAAACGAAAGGTTTGTCTCCTCGACACATCGAACGTTTCAATTCCGTCTGACCACAACTCTTTCAACTCGTCAATTAAAGGTTGCAAATACACATCAATTCTGTCCTTTGGATTGCGCGGCCCAAGAATCAAACATGTCAAAAACATATATGGGGCAGTCATGCACATTTCGGGAGGTAAATTATAAGGGGTGATAATAACCGGCCAACAAGAATATGATTTCGAAGTTTGGTTGAAAGGATTAAATCCATCAGCACACAGTCCAAGTCTAATATTTCGGGGTTCAGCGGCAAAGTTTGGATGTTTCTCATTGAAATGCGATGGCATAGCGTACCAGACTTTGTTACATTCTCATGGTGCCACCTCATTTGCTCAGCTGATTTTTCACAGGCATACAACCTTTTCAAACATGGAATTAGTGGCATGTAGTGCATTCTTTTGTAAGGAACACGTCCATTGCTCCCCGTATGAGAAGGTTTAAATCTAGGATGCTGACATAATGCACATTCATCCAAGTAAGCATGTTCTTTATAAAACAGTACACACCCTTGAACGCAGCAATCAATTTTTAGAGATATCAGTCCCAATTTTCTTGTTAATTTTTTGGCTTCATAATAATTGTTGGGAACATGATTGTCTATCGAATTTGATATTTTTATAATATCAGTCATTCTATCAAAGCATCCATGTGGCATATTATAATCTGATTTCAATGTCATCATTTGAAGAGTCAGTGATAATTCTATGTGTGACTCACATCCTGATCACAACGGACAGTTTGCTGCCTCCAATAAATCATAAAATTGTTGAAATTCGTTATTATGAGGTTGTTCAATAATATGACTCATTCCAACAACATTTCGCTCAGAATTCTGCCACGTCCTATTTTCATGAAAATCAATCTATCCCATAGCATCATAGACCAAATTTTCATAATTTCTTAACCCTTCTGTGATATTGACATGGTTGTAAGTACTTGGACTGACATCATCAACATTCCAATTTTCTAGAGCAATCTCCCCATTTGCAGTCCAATACCAATAATTTGGTTGAAATCCATACTTTAAAAGATCATATTTTACATTGCTAGCACTCTTGTATTTTCCATTTTCACATTTAAAACACAAACACCTAATACAACCGTTGTCAAGTTTGCATTGTGTTTGTGATGTTGCAAATTCAATAAACTGACCCAATCCCAACAAAAATTCATTCGTAAGGTCTGTTTGATTGGGCAATAATCGATTGTACATCCAACTTCGACTCATACGTATATTACAAATTTTCTGTAACAAATATAATTATGTCATTTAGTCACTACTAAATTTCGTATTTAAACTTTGCCAACAAGCATATATGTAAAGTCAATATCAATAACACACCGTAAAAATACACATCTCATATTTCAAATCATATTTAACTAACAAAACAAGCGTAATCATCAAAACATATCTCAAAATATTCTCATCAAAGCGTATTCATCAAAGCATAGCTCTAAACTTACATATCTCATCAAAGCATATCTCATCACAACATATCTCATGAAAGCATATCTATAAACTTACATATCTCATCAAAGCCTATCTCATCACAACATATCTCATCAAAGCATATCTCTAAATATATATACTACCGTACAAACATGCATTTCATATTCGTAATCAAATTTTACGAACAAAACAAACATACATATATTCATCAATACCAAATGTTTCTAAAACAAAATATATCTCAATTAATACATACACACATATACATTTATCAAAACATATATATCTCAAAATAAATTTTGGGTAATTTAAATCATACCTTCAATTTTGGACCAC
>CM047884.1:8033778-8166316 GCA_026212405.1 Petrea volubilis
GGCCAGACTGTGGCTAACCACACTGGCCACCATTTCTCATTTATTTATTTATTTTGGTTAAAAAAATTACCCATGGCTAATGCGTTTTGAATTTGCGTTTATCCACATATCAAATTAATTTGATTAACAGATAATTTTAATATAACTATATATTTGTCATGGTCATTCGTAAATCAACATATATATATATGCTCTTCTATATGTATATATATATGACAGAATAATCAACATTAAACAGTTATATAAATATATATATATATATATCGATCGCATCCGTACTTATATATGCTCTTCTATATATAATACTCTTCTATATGTATTAATATTATTGAGTGTAATTTATATATATATTCGTCGATCATTCGAAATGATAGTTTCACATATCTATGCACATATATATATATATATACATTGTTCATAACACAATAATGAATATTAATCAATTATAGATTAATTTACTTATGATATTTTATTTGACTAATAATCAAAATTGAAAGAACACATTTATTGTAAAAATAGATTTAAATCCAGCATTTTAAAATCTAATAATATTATTTTTTTTTTAAAAAGGGAGTTGAGCCACGGCTGGACCGTGGCTAACCATTGGCGACAAAACCCGCGCCAATTTTAGCCACAGCTTTCGCCCTCTCAGTTGGCAAACGACTCTCTTACCATTGAACTATCTTCATTTTGTTGTCATAATTCATTATATTATATATTTATCTCATACAACAATTCAAATAAAAATAATTAACAATAATAATAATATGTTTTTTATTTACTGAAATATTTAATATTTTTTAATTTTAAAAAAATTAATATACATACTACATAATGTGATATACATATATATAGCATACAAAAATTCATTTAATTCTAATTAAAATAATAATAATAATAATTTTATAATAAAAATTCAAATAAAAATCAAATTTTTAAATTTTAATATATTTTAAAAATATATAAAATTATTATTAATTTTTATTTATTTATTTTTCAAAAATAAATATTAGCCAAAAAATCAGCCGAAAAATTCAAAAATATTTTTTTTTAATAATTTTTAATTTAAAAAAATATTATTTTATTTTTTATTTTTTATTTTTTATTTTTTTTGACAGAATTTCCGCTGAAATTCCGCCGAAAATCTGCCGAAAAATGGGAAAACATTATTTTTTTAATTATTTTTAATTTAAAAAATATTTTTATTTATTTATTTTTTATTTTTGAATTTTTCGGCGGGATTTTCCACCAAAAATCTATAGAAAAATTCAATAAAAATTATTTTTTAATTATTTTTTATATAAAAAATATTATTATTTATTTTTTTAATTTTGAATTTTTCGACAGAATTTTTCGCCAAAAAATTCAAAAAAAAATAATTTATTAATTATGCTTATTTAAAAACATTATTTTTCATTTATTTATTGTTTTAAATTTTTTGGTGGAATTTTCTGCCGAAAATCTGCCGAAAAATTTAAAAAAATTTATTTTTAATTATTTTTTATTTAAAAAATATTATTATTTATTTTTTATTTTTGAATTTTTCGGCTGGATTTTTCGTTGAAAATTCGCCAAAAAAATTTGAAAAAATAATTTTTTAATTATTTTAAATTTTCGGCGTAAAAATTCCGCCAAAAATGTTACACATAATTTTTTTTTAATTTTCCGCTGAAATTCCACCGAAAAATTTCAGTGGAATATTCCGCCGAAAAATTCCACTGAAAATTGAGCGTTTTCTTGTAATGAAGGGCCTACTTCTACCTCGAAATTTCGTCTTTGGTAGTGACTGCATGCAGAGGTGTGTGATGTTCATGTTACATACGAACGATTGAGCACTGGATGGCAAGATGAAGAGGACCGCCAAGGCCTGGGACGACACGCGGGAGCTATACGAGGAGATGGCTCCAACCGCGACTTCGCCAAGGAACGCCTAGAGGTGGTAAACTGAAAAAGAGCCGAGGCAGAAGAAAAGGCCTTCCAGAACTACGACAAGGGCATCAAGGCAGGGCTCCAAAGGGCTGATTGGGCCTTTCTCGCACGATGTCGCAAGAGGATCAAACGTGCCTTCTCGAGATTCCTTGTGAGCGAGGCATTCGACTACATCCGAATGTGCCTTAGCTTTCAAGACTCTACAATGGCGATTGACCTCATTCTCGATCAACTCCAAGTACAAGGAGATCTGGATGAGGACTTCGATCGGGGCTCCGTTGGACTCTTCTTCGACCACGACGGGGTGCTTCAGGAAGAAGCGTCCCCCACGTTTGGGAAGTCCAAGGAATTAGATTTTCGGGGGAACGAGTTCAACTTCGTCTTCCGCTGCCTCAATATTTCTCCTCCTGAGAGCGCGCAAAGAGAGTCCTCTAGAGAAGAAGACCTTCCACTCCCATCTACACCGGCTCCCGAGTCTTGGAAGGATCAGATGGCTGGGCCAAGTTCCCCCAGCAATCCAAAAGGCACCAGCAGCGGCGACGGTGACAAGGTGGAGGCTCTCGACAATGCCGGGGGCCAGGGCGAAGGCCAGGATGAAAGGCCCGTCGAAGTTAGCGACTAGGCAGGGCTCCATTCACTGTAACCCCAAGTCTCTGTAATCCCCTATGTAAATATGACGCCTTCGGGCTTATCAAAGAAATTTATTTGTTTCAAGGCATTTCCTAATTGACCGCACGTTTACCAGTAAGTTATGATGTCTCGAAACAGAAAGAATTCTCTCGATTCATCAAGCACAATGAACTTAGTGTTCGTTTTTTTTTTTTTTTTTTGAGAAATTTGGGGAAAAGGGGGGATAAAGCGGATCATTGGCGTGTGAGCAATTTGGATGATAATGATGAGACTTTTCTTTAATTGAGAGTAGAAATTTACAACCAAATAATCACATTGAAATTTACATAACTTCGCGCCAGCCCATCCTCCCCTCGAAAGAAGGGTGTCCTCAATACGTTTTTCACTAAATCTGAATGATAATTAAATTAGGAGGGGACAACAAACTTATCTTATTTTAAACATAAAATTTTCTGAGATTTGAAGCGTTCCATGGTCGAGGCAACTCTCTACCATCCATGTCCTAGAGTCGGTACGCGTTATTCTTGGAGACCATTACAACTTTGTAGGGTCCTTCCCAGTTCGAGTCCAACTTCCCCACATGCTTGGACACTTCAACTTTTTTGAGGACCAGGTCTCCAAGCTGAAAGTTCCTGGGGAGTACGCCTTTATTGTAAGCGCGGGCTATGGAGGCTCGGTACTTTTGCATCCTCAACCAAGCTTTCCTTCTTCTGTCCTTGAGCAGGTTCGACTCCGTGGCTCAATTTTTGTCATTTTTGGCCTTGTTAAAATGTGCTACTATGGCCGTGCTGTGCAGTATTTCTGTCGGGATCACAAACTCGGATCCATATACCAGGGCATATGGGGAGTTCGCCGTTGCCGTTCGAGGGGTTGTGCGATAAGCCCATAGAACCCCAGGCAACTCGTCTGCCCATTCTCCTTTGAGAGAACCCAGTGAGGTCTTCAAATTTTGCAAATGCGGTTTGTAACCTCAACTTGACCATTTGATTAAGGGTTCTCGACCGACGTGAATTGTTGTTCGATTCTGTGACTCTAGCACTACCCGGTCGTGGCTCGACTCTGGAATTAGGTGCCATTGTCCGAGATTAGTATTCGAGGGACCCCGAATCTACAAATAATGTTCTTCCATATGAAGGATCGAACGAGGCGTCGGTAATCTTGGGGACTGCCTCGACTTCAACCCATTTCATGAAATACTCTACCACTACTATGGTGAACTTTCTTTGACCCTTGTCGGTCGGGAAAGGTCCTGCCACGTCGATTCCCCATTGATCAAAAGGCCACGAGATTTCCACGTTCACCATTTCTGCAGCTGGCTTATGGGGAAGGTTAGCATAGACTGGCATTTTAGGCACTTTCGTGCATATTCGTATGCATCCTCCAAAATCGTGGGCCAGTAAAAACCACTTCTCATGATCTTCTTGTCCAAGGATCTTCCTCCCGCATGATTCCCACAACTCCCTTCGTGGACCGATTGCAATACCTCTCTCGCCTCCGAGGGGAAGAGACATCTAAGCGGGGGCCTGAGGAAAGACTTCCGGAATAACCTCCCTTCAGTATCTAAAGCATACCTCGTGTATTGCCTCTTTAGTCTTCATGCCAGCTTTTGTTCTCTGGACCCTCGCCCCCTCGCAAAAAGGCACAAATCTCATCCTGCCAACTAGGCTTGAGAGGCTGAACAGGGAGAATGCTAGTCGATTTCTCTCGAATTGAGGGGCAATCGAGAATCTTAAAATTAACAACTTGGTCTCTGGTACCTTTAAGGGGGCTCGCGAATTTTGACAGCGCGTCTGTGCGCTCGTTCTCCTCCCTCAGTATTTGTTCCATAGTGAAAGATTTGAAACTATCCTTCAGTTTGGTTACGTGCTCGAGGTACTTCGTCATCGTGGTATCTCTTGCTTCATACGTTCCACCGATTTGGTTAGAGACCTGCTGAGAATCGGTGAAGGCCCTGATATGACAGACCCCTTCTCTAATGGCCAATGATGAGGGCTTCATATTCAGCTTCATTGTTAGTGACTGGGAAGCTGAGTTTGACGGTGAATTCCACCACATCGCCTTGTGGACTTTGCAAGAAAATCCCGACTCCCCCCCTGGGTGGTGGAGGAGCCATTAACATGCAGTACCCACGGACCTGTGGTGGGCGGGTCTTCTTTCGGTAATCCAACTCTTTCGAGGAGGAAGTTGGCCAATACTTGGGCCTGGATGGCAGTTCGTTGTTGGTACAAGATGTCGAATTTTCCCAATCATATGGCCCATTTAATCAGCCTGCCCGATGTATCAGGCTTCGAAATGACTTGTCGGAGGGGTTGGTCTGTGAGCACCACCATCGAATGCGATTGAAAATATGCCTCAGTTTCCTTACGGAATGGATCAAAGCCAAAGCGAACTTCTCTATCTCAAGATAGTTCTTCTACGCCCCTTGTAGCACCTTGCTGAGGTAGTAAATAGGGAGATATTTTCGTTCCCTTATTACTACGATTACTAAGCTGACAGTCTCAGGGGATACTGCGACGTATAAGTATAATTTTTCCCCTGGATTTGGTTTAGGCAAAAGCGGTGGAGTGACTAAATACTTCTTGAGCTCCCGCAAGGCCTGCTCGCACTCGGGAGTCCACATAAATTCTGGAACCTTCCTTAGTTTCTTGAAGAAGGGCAGATTCCTATATGCAAATCGAGATATGAATCTGTTGAGAGATACGATCGGGCCGCAGAGCCTCTGAATGTCCCTCACTGACTTGGGAGTCCTGATCTTTTGCGGTGCCTCTCTTTTTTAAGGGTTAGCCTCAATCTCTCTCTCGCTAACCATGTAACCCAAAACTTTTCCCCCTCGAACTCCAAAAGTGCATTTCGAGGGGTTGAGTTTGAGGCCGAACTCTCTGAGCACCTGGAAGACTTCTTTCAAATGTTCAAGGTGGTCCTTCTCCTTAGTGCTTTTGACGATCCTATCGTCCACATACACTTCAATAATATGCCCAATCAGTTCTTTAAAAATGAGGTTCACTAACCTTTGGTAAGTTGCCCCGCGTTCTTAAGTCTAAAGGGCATGACCAGAAAGTAGTACACCCCCATCTCTACCACAAACGAGGTCTTGGGCTGGTCCTCCGGGGCTATTGAGATCTGATAGTATCCTTGGTAGGCATCCATCATACTCATCATCTCGCAACCTGTGGGGGAGTCCACCAGCTGGTCAATTCGAGGGAGTGGGTAGGAGTCCTTCAAGCACGCCTTATTGAGGTTTGTAAAATCGTTACACATTCTCGATTTATCATGTCCTTTAGAAACCACCACCACATTGCATAGCCATTCGGGGATTTGGATAGGCATGATATATCCAGCCTCCAATAGCTTATTCACTTCCCCCTCTATTATTTTGTTTCTCTCGGCCCGAAAAACTCTTTTCTTTTGTTTGATTGGCTTGAAAGTCGGGTCGACATTTAATCGATGCACAATAACCTCGGGATAACCAGGAGGGTGATTTGGGACCCCCCGAAGCCTACCAAGGGCGTCCGCACCGGCCCCATATCTATCTTGCCCATATCCATCTTCTTTAGTGTTGCATAAAACAGGACGTTGGCTGAGTTGCCATTATCAATCAGCGTCTTAGTGATGGCGAAGTTAGCCACATTTGTTGTTACCACCATTGGATAGTCAGGCTGCTCGATCAGACCTTCTAGACTCTATACTGGGATCCTGTCACTCTCGTTGAATTCTACAGAGCACCCCTCAATCGTGTTGACCAGTTGGGGATGGTCCAGGTCCTCGAGGGCAAATCGGTCATATCGGAGCTTTCTGCCCACTCTCTTTCGAAAGGATCGGTCTCTTCCTTACCTTCTTCAAAGTTTTCAGGTGTTTCGGAGGACTTTGTGTCCTGGGGGACCTCGATCTTTCCTGGTGGATTAGGGACGCTTAGGTGTCGTAATACTCCAGCTTCTTGACAAACTCCTGGAGCTTCCTACCTCGAATCAAGGTCTCAATCTCATCTTGCATCGTATAACAATCCTCCGTATTGTGCCCATGCTGTCGGTGATAAGCACAGTACTTTCCGCTTTTCCTGGCTCTTTTCCCCTCGGGTATCCTCTTAGGCGTTGAAAATGCGCACCCAAGGAGGGTGAAGATTTCTGCCGGAGTCTTGGTGAGGGCGGCATAATCCTTGTACTTCCTCGTGGGCTCTCTCTTTTATTTGCCCCTCAATTTTTCTTCCCGAGGCTTGGAGCTTCTTTTATTTTTGGCTTTAGGAGGGTGTTTGATCAAGTTGAGCTCCTCCACTTCCATATATTTTGATGCGAGCTGCTAGATGCCGGCTATCGTTTGAGCGGCTTGTATGATGATAGCCTCCGCACAACCTTCGTTCTTTAGGGCTTGGTAAAGGGCATATCTCGCAAACTCAACGCTAACATCCTCCACTTTAAGGAGCTTGTTGTTGAACCGCTTCATAAAAGCCCGGAGGGTTTCCCCCTCCTTCTGTACAACCCCATACAAGTGAGTATGGGATAATTTGGTGGATATCTTGGCAGCAAAATAGTTCAGGAATCGATCTGCCAGCTCTTCGTATGGCAAAATGGACTGCGGCTCCATCTTCTTAAACCACGTCAGGGCAATCCCCTAGAGAGTGGTGGAGAAGAGGCAAGCCCATTCGTGCAGGTTGCTGGTTGCTACCCCCACTACGTCTTCATAGTGGGTCAGGTGTTCCACAGGGTCCGTAGTACCATCACACCTGGGTAAACCGGTGGGCATGCGCTCGTCAGGAGCCAGATGTGATTCAGTGATTTCTAAAATGAATGGGGAGCTCTCCAAACGATGGTTATAAGGCAGCATGTAACGCGTGCCATCTACCCTAATGCTTTTCTCCCTTTCGTGTCACCGGGAAAGTCGCTCTATCTCAGTATGTAGATCACTAACCTGCTGGCGCATGCGGATAACTCCTCCGGTCCTCCCTCCCTTCGCGGGCGCAACGATGCCCACCAATCCCGGACCTGGTGGGGGCGTCCACGGCATTGCGTCTAGGAGGGGCACGGTGGGTAGCGTAGTTACCGAATTTCGCCACCTCCTCCCAATGGATGTGACCGTGGCTGTCCTCCCGCGGGGAGCGACTCCGTGAGGGGGAGGGATACTCACTATGGCGAGAAATGGCTAGGGGCCCTACCTCATTGGGTGACGAGGACGGTCCCCCTAATAATAATTATATCAGTGTCTAGTCATCGCAGGCCCCCGGCAGCTGCCTGACGCGGTTGATGGGGAGGGTGACCGTATGCTCCACTTGTTGTGTGTCTGCCACATGGGTTGGTAGGAGGATATTTGAGGGACTTGGCCCCGGTCCGACCGGCGACATAGAGGCAGCGTGCCCCTTGCCTTTATCGATGACATTGATTTTTTTTGCCTGCTCGTTGAGTTACTTCGGGAGGGTCATGGTTGCCCTTCTCCGACAGGGTTCCTGACATATGGGTTCGTCAAGTATTCACCATTTTTTCTCTTTTCAAAAATTAACCCTTGGACAAAGGTTCCTTTCTCTAGCACCAAAATGATGCGGTCATTTTCTAGGACGACCACTTGTCAAGATCCGAAGTGCTTCGGAAAGTAATGTTGGTGGTCCACCTATCAAAGAGGGAGGAAAGCACGTGAGACTAGCCAATTTTGCCCTGGCGCAGGCTCTCCGGTGCTCAAGTCAGTTGTAGGGTTTTTGGATAAGATGTTGAATAGTAATGAAAAGTATTTCTGCTTATCCTTGTCTTACCTTTGGGTGGAGAGCCGGTTTGGTATTTATATGAGAGTGACGCATCCAAATGTGACATGGTTAGTAGGAGTCAGTCAGCTCCACTGACACGAGCCGTACGAGCATGTGCTTTTTTATCCCCTTTGGAACTCCCAATGGCAGTTGCTCTCACGTCTCATTAATGGGGGGCGTTATTGGCATTTAATGTGTATCTTGATCATTTATGGTCAAGAATTGCATTAATGGAATAGCATTTAATGTGCTGAAGCTTGATGGGATGGACTCATATGCTGAGTAGATATGGTAGGTGGCTGGCAGGAGCAGGTTTGGTCAGTTACGCCAGCTGGACTTTCCCATTAGACGGAGTGTTAGGCGAAGCCCAAGTGCGTGGCTCCTGCTCTTGAAACGTGGGCCATCGAGGGCCCCTTATAAGGTGAGACCATTCGCCTCGTTAGTCATGTCTCGAGGGGCCACAAGGGCCCTGGAGCCTCCAAATCACAACGCTTTTGGTTAGGCCTGGGGGTTGTTTCCTCATGTAAAGTGCTACGGGACCCGTTTCCTGGGCAAGATGCCCTCGGGTGCCATGGATCCTCTTGAGAGCGCCGGAGCAACGCACTTAGGCTTATTATCGCAATCTCGTGGGCCTTCAGGCTTAGAACCCCATTCGAGGGCATCCTGCTTGTTCAAGGGCTTCAGCACTCCATACTTTAATGGGATAAGGCTGCTTCTGCTGACGTGGTGGGGTGAAGTAGCACATGGCTCATCAAAGGTCTGTCGAAATTGCCTTGGAATTCTACCGGAATTGGCAATTGGACATAGATTGGCGGAAAACCGACGGAATATTTTGCCGAAAACAAATCGGATGAATATTCTGTTGGTTTTCTGTAAGTTTAAAAAAAAATTTAAAAGATAAATTTAATTAAATAAGGGGAAGTTTTCCCCGGACTTTTTTTTTTAAAAAAAAAGATATTTAAAAAAATCAGGGGAAATTTCCTTCAATTTTTCGCTGGACCATTTTTTTTAAAAAAAATAATTAAATGGGGGGAAATTTCCCCCAGTTTTCCGCCAAAATGTAAAAAAAATAAATTTATTTGATTAATTAATTATTTTTAAAAAATTAATATTCAGAGGTATAATCATATTTTTTTTTATAAATTTCATTTATATTATTCAAATAATGCAAAACGCTAAAATTGACGAAAAGCTAAAATAAACAAAAATGCAAAAAGCTAAAATAAATGGACAAATACGCAATAATATTCCATATTGTTTGAAGTATAATTCAAATATAAAATACAAATATGCAAAAGAAGTAAAAACATTGTTCATACCACAAAGTAAAGTATCTAACATGTCCACTCATCCTCATCCTCATCATCAAAGTAGTCGATGTCATTTTCATTGTCACCTCCGGCATTGGTAGGATTCAAATTTGGCTGCGGTGTGAACATGTGTGAAGGGAGGAGCATGAGCAGTATCGTGGGACATTTGGCCCGTGGGACGACGACGACGACGGGATGACTGGGGAGCTACTTCGGAGGCGGAGAGGTGGTTGCCCATAAGTTTGGTGTACAACTGTTGCATCATTGACATCATTGTGTCATTCTGTGTCTTCAATTAGGTGATCTCTTTTTTTTGAGTTGATATATAATTGTCAAGATGATCTTCGAGTTGCAACAACTGCATCTGTACATCTCTTCCGGAAGTAGAAGGACCACTACATGGTGAGGTAGATCCATATGAGTGCTGCCCCCTCCTTTCCCGAGGAACGAAGTTCAGCCCAATCTGGCGGCCGTTTTTGTTTGGTGGTCCGACCGTCTGTATAAACAACTCGTGTCTGGATTGTTGTGTTGCTTCTTCGCTCAAATCTGCTGGCATTGACTGTTCTTGGGCTTGCAACAACTGTTGGTAGTTCTCCTACGGTTTTTCTGATGGTTTTTTTTAAATAAACCAAAAAAAAAAATTGGGAGAAATGTCCCCCGATTTTCCCCCTGATTTTTGTAAAAAAAATTCAAAAAAAAATTGATTTGTTAGCATATTTATATTTTTGACATAATTTACTTATATATTAATTATAAATATAAATATGATCTTGGATAGAATAATTTAAATATATTAAATTTGATATTTTTATTATTTTTGATATATTATGTGAGATAATTATAGTTAAAATTATTTATTTTATGTTAGTGCCTACAATTGAGAAATTCTTGAAAATAATTGATAATTTAAATCTCGAACCCTTGAATGTGGCAAATTGAATGGTATTTCCTATTTTTTTGGATATTGTCATATTATAATTTGGCTAGTGTCAAGATTTACAAAATTTTCAATTCAAAACCATTTTACTTTCGATGAAGTATTCAAATTCTCATTATTTTTAGAGATAATAAATTAAATGTGTTATCCCATTAACTTGATATATCAAAAGGGAAACATGCCAACTTACTATATGAAAAATATTCTTCCCAATAAATATATATTTGAAATCATAAAAGGTTCAGGAAATTATTTTGCCATCTTCAAATCACTAAAGATAAATTCACAAACCTTTTTATTCTTTTTGCAAATGTCCAAATACAAACTTGAGAATTAACTACAAGGCAATGAAGTCCGGATTCACATGCACCCTTAACTTATAAATTATCCTCATGAACATAAACACAAAATCTTCATATATTTTTTAGATAATACACGCTCATACATACACATAATTCAATACATGCATACACACCACCATACATACACTATTAGAATTCAGATTCTGATATTATACTCTCTGCACACCACCATAACTTGTGCGTGTTTGTGTGTGTGTGTGTGTATATGTGTTTATATATATATATATATATATATTGGAGGTTTCGATCGTGAAAGAGGAATGGGTTCAAGGAGGACCAAGGAGAGTATACGTCTACTAGGTTGATCGTCTTGAGGACCATGGCCATCCATGTCATTCTGTTACATGCACTGCCCAATTCAAGCTCATTGAACCATTTTTGAAATCCCTAGAATAATCAACATTCATTACTACATCCTCGTTTATTTTCTTCCAAGTTGAGCTAATCAGATTCTTGATGAACGCACGAGATTCCTCCTCATTACACCTGGTCTCATGCGTGTAGCACTGGATTGATTTTGGATTGCCACCCCTATTCAACTCATCCTACAACATATATGCATTTGTAATAAAATCACTGACGCACTAATTCATTAAAAATTTATAAGTTTTTATGATAGATTTTATCTACAACAATATTATGCATACTATTGTAGTTCCCAAGTCATTTGAAAGGCAACAAATTAGAGAAGTTCATTTGATAATTTGAGGATTCATCTATCAATGCTTGACTAATTTCTCTTTGAATTGATCTGGTCGTGTTGCAAAAAATAAGCATTAATGAATTTTGTCCTCGATTTTTCCACGGTTTATATTTTTAATAAAAAAAATTGACAAAGTCAGGCGGGGGAAATTTTTCCTCGGTTTTCCCCCGGTTTTTTATTAAAAAATTTTCAAAAAACATAAACTGGGGAAAATTTCCCCTAGTTTTTTGTAAAAAAAATTAAAAATAAATCGGGGGAAATTTTCCCCGATTTTCCCACAGTTATTTATAAAATGAAATTCAAAAAACATAAACCGGGGAAATTTCCCCTGATTTTCCCACGGTTGTTTAAAAAAAATTCAAAAAAGAATCAAGGAAAATTTCCCCCAGTGTTCCCCCGCTTTTTTATGAAAATAAATTCAAAAGAAAAAAAAACAAGGGAAATATTTCCTGGTTTTCTCCCAATTTTTAATTAAAAAAATTCAAGAAAAAAAAATTGGGGGAAATTTCCCCCGATTTCCCCCCACTTTTTAATTAAAAAAAATTCAAGAAAAAAAATCGGGAAAAATTTCCCCCAGTTTTCCCTTGGTTATTAATTCAAAAAATTCAAAAAAATTACTGGGGGAAATTTTCCCCTGGATTAAAATTAAAAAAAAAATTGAAATACCAGTTTCGTCGGCATTCCGGCGGAATTTTCTGCCGGATTTTACTTTTCCGCCCGTGGGGGAATTCTCCCGATTATACTCTGACGGAATATTCCCTTGGAACAGATCCGACGGAATCCGCCATTTTTCCTATAGTGTATCGAATAAGTCACACTCAATACGTGTTTAGATTAAAAAAAGAGGTATAACCTCATCATATGATTAAAATTTTGAATGGCATAACATTAAGAATATAATTTTTATTTGAATATGTGTATGTATATATATTTTAATAATTTTTAATATATTTGTGGGAAGAAAAAGGAAATTGATTAAATTATAAGATATAAAAGATAAAAAAAATTAAAATAAAATATAGAAATATAAGAGTATAGAGAAAAAAGAATAGAAAGAAAATTAACAATAATAAGAACAGAAAAGAGAGAGAGCGAGAGAGACTAAATCAAAGACTATAAAAGAGCATGAATAATAATGATATAAGTTATAAGAGCAAAAGTTGCTACTCTAAGAGTTTGGCTTACTGTATAAGGGTTGTCTATTGTTAGGTAGTGGTGTTAAAAGTTTAACTTTGGACACGCCATTTTATTAGAGTACTTGTAACCTATTCTACAAGTTACACATACCTGATACCTATTATACAGTTTTTACGTGTTATAACCAAATTCTTTTTATCCATTCATCATTTCAATATTTTATTTGTTCTAATTAAATTCTTTTTATTTGATATATTAAAAAATGATTACTTATTAATTTTTATAATTAAAATTAATTTATAAAATTTAACCCAGACCTCATTAGAGGAGCCAAAATTAATAATTTATTTGTTAAAGTTTAACTTAAAAATTAACATACACATATACAAAAATTAGAAAATAAATTGTAAATTTATAATTAGATTAACTAAATGGAAATACTATGTAATATATCATATAATCTATAATATCTAATAAAAATATGCATTAATATGACGAGTTACATAATATTTATAGATTCACATTTAAAAAAAAATAGAATTATTGAAAAACTAAAATTTCACTTTTAATTTAAAGAATAAAATTATTGAAAAAATAATGTTATTTAATTATTATTTTATTTATTTGTCAATTTCATTATAACATATTAGTTATTTGTGCATACTCGATACGTTGCAAAATAAAAGAATATATTATTTAATTATTTATTTTGAATTCTATATATGAATACTCTTTAGTATTTATTAAATTTATAATAAGCGAAAAGTAAAGTAATTTATTTAAAATAAAACTAAATTATATGATTAGGAAAATAATTGAGTATGAGAACTAAAAAATATTAAATAGTATGATATGAGAGAAAAGAAAGAGAATATATTGAGAAAGTATAATGAAAAAAAAAAGAACATTGAATTAGAGGAGAGAGAGATAATAGGAAATGAATTGATAGACCAAAACCACGACTACGGTAGTTATTCAATGGCCCTCCTCCTTTATATAATAGTATAGATTATTTACATATGTACCAATTTTCTAGGCATTTTTTTTTATTATTTAACTACCTTTCAGCACATGTTAAATAGAAACACTAATCACAAATAGGGAGTGCAAACGAGTTGAGATGGCTCAAGAGTTTTGCCAATTGAGCTTGAGGTAGTTCGACTTGAGCTCAAGCTTGACCTCAAGTCGATCCCGAACTTTTTATATTTAAATTGGAGGCTCAGGCTAAGATATTATTTTAATATCTTTTATATTTTTAATGATGTATGTCTCATAGTATGAATACATATACTATTTTATTAATATATATTTCTTGTACATGTAATATACATGTATATTACTACATAATACTATTACATTATATAATTTAATGTTACATTTTTCAAATTCCAAATAACAATTTTAAAAATAAGAATAAATAATATTTTTTTAGTCATTTTATTAAATGAAAATTTTCAAACTCGAGTACGACCTTGAACTACTCAGATTATTTAAAAATTCAAGTTTAGTCGAGTCGAGTTAAGCTTAAGTCTCAAAACATTGGGGTTGTTGAGCTTAAAAGATTTTTGAAAAGTTCGAAATACTACTTGATTTTGGTGTATATTTGTCGGACTTATCACGTATTTTTTTCCTATTCGGGCCTTATTATGTGCAAATTTTAGTTAAATCGTTGTTTTGCAGGTTAGAAGGACAAAGTATCATAAAGGACACAAAAAATTGAAGTCAAAAGTTGGGTATTTACATAAGATTGTTTGAGTATCAACCCAATTCAAGCTATCCAGAGAAGAAACAAGTCTGTATGAATGAGTACGTACTTGATATTTCACGTATGTACCCAATTTCAGTCATTAGGAGGAACAGTGAATCTGTAAGTTTGTGTATGTACCCAAAATATTTTGTGTATGTACCCAAAATATTTTGGGTACGTATGCAAAGTGTAAGACAACAATTAGAAACTTTCTTTGTTTGCTTTGGACTTTGATTAGGAAAGAAGTTCCAAGCGGATTTCTGCCCCTTTTAAGTCCAGATACAGGCACAAAACTGATCATGACGATTTTTTCCCTAGATTTTTAGGGATTAGAATGCTTTCTCTTTCATTCTTTAGCTAGTTTTGCATGTTGGAAGATGGAGATTGAAGGGAATCGAAGGCAGAGTCAAGAGCATCGGCTGGAGGGAAGTTCACCCTCGGATTCTCCACCAATCTAGTTCTATTTCTTCCCTTTGTTATGTATTCTTTTTCATACTTTGTATTTGTATTTTTATTTTTATATTTTTGATTCCATCATGAACTAAATCAATTGTCAAGTGTAAGGGATTGTATAATTTTTCCTATTTTCTATTCTATGAAAACCCCTTGGATGTGAATGATTTCGTGTGCTTGGTGTGTGAATTTGTTGTAATGGCTGTAATGCTTGATTATGGCTTGATCACCCCTAATTATTGAATTTGAGAATCATTGATGAGGTTGAGAAATGATTCGCGATTGTTGCTCTAATTAAATGAAATCAATTGATATTGAAATTGCATGAGAATGAATTTAATATTAATTGAGCCATGAGGCGGTGTTAAATCCTACACAAATACTTTATAGTGTTTGGATTAATTGAGTGAGAATTGGTTAGTTTTAGGCCTAGAAAAGATTGTATGAGATGATTCTATAATGCTCGAGAGAGACTGTGGATAGTTTAGCTCCTGACTTCACACAACTATGAAACCATTTAGTCTAGGGATTGGATTGGAATAGGAATTAGGTCAATGAACCTACCTTGCACTTGAATTTAATTATACTGAGTATTTGTTATAATTTTAATTTGCGAGTAGTCTTCAGCCTAATATTAGTTGTAATTTAGAAAAACCCACTCCACAATTGGCCAATTTAGCTAAATAACACAAGTCACCTTCACGGGTTAAATCACAATTCCTGTGAGATTTGACACTCTACTCATCTTATATTACCTGTGCACAATCTTAATAAGCAAATAAGCAAATAAACTTTAGAAATTCGTGACTTACCATAATAGATTTCATTCATGTACAATATGTTTACATTTCTTCATACTCATCAATTTGTCCATATAATTGATTAGCTTTTTTCATATATATCTTTGCACACATGCCAATTATGGTATGTTAGAGTTCCTAATAAACTATAACTATTAATTTCTTTTTTATATATATTTGATCACTAAGAGTTTAAACTATCAGTTATGTTCTCTTTTTTGTTTTTTGTTTTTTTCTTGTTTAGGTATTTTAATGGAAGGATGAATATGTCAGTACTCTTGATTATTATTTTTTCAGTCAATTGATTATTAAAATTTTCTTTTGCTTCTTCCTATAATTCTTCATGTTTAAAAAGATTTGTAGCGTTCATGTATGAACATTTAATTTTTAAATAAGCTTTTCTATTCTAGCTTGTCGATGGGTTTAAGTTTTCTATGCTTGGCACATATTACTATTTCAATTTTATCAGCTTTTTTCTTTTGCATTTGATCATGGGCGATGAAGGAATTTGTTCACTTTGTAATTATGTGTAACTTTATCAAACTTTTATTTATTTTAGGGCAAAATACACTTAACTTTCTTGAACTATAATTATGTGACATTTTACACTATGATAAATTTCACTTAACCCCTCCATCTTATTCTTACACAAATAAGGAATTAACTATACTTTTAACTCTTTTAGTTTTTGAATAATAAAATACACATTATTGTGAGATAAATAAATTGTACAATCACAATTATTTTTTCGTCTCTATTATGGCACTATCATATAATGCATATGTAAATGTGTATAATAGACTTTGAAGTTTTTGTTGGGATTTTATTTTATTTTATTTATTAATACTTTTTGGGTGTTAATTAATACTTATTTTATTCTAATAAAAATCCAAATTGATTTTTTTAGATCCTAAAATTATTTTTATTATTGTTGTTTAATGGTTCGTTCTTTCTTTTTTTTTTTCCTGAAATTCCTAAAGTTTGTTACACAAAAATGTAATGGCTCAATTTTATCCATTGGGTTGAGCTAAAAATTTGTTAAAAGAGTCGGAAATGCTGCAATAGTTGAGCTATGTTTTTTGGATCAAAAAATGGAATTATAAACTATTGAAAATTTATATTTGTGGTCTTCAATACATAATACTAAAATTATGGGATTGAAAATAAAATTAATGTTGGCACTTTCATAACCAAAATAATCAATGACATAATACGAACAGGTATAAAATATTGCTCCTCATCAATATATAAAAAGGTTTCTATATTCTTTGTAAGTAATCGTGCAGTGTAAAAGACTAAAAGGTTATAATGGGTATTTTACAAATAATAGTTAAGCCCGTTTGTGTATAGTTTATTTGCTTATTAAGATTGAGGGGTTAAGTGATGCTTATTAAAGTATAAGGAGGTAAATTATGTTTTGCCTTTTATTTTAAGTGTGAATGAAATACAACAAGATATCAATATAATTTGAACAATGTAGAATAATAATCAATTAGGAAAAGATAGGGCTTAAATTTCATCAATCGAATTCCTTCACATAGTGTAGGAAAAGATAGGGCTTAAATTTTATCCTATAGTTTGATTCACCATTGTATTTGAAATCTTCTTTCGAAATAGAACAAGTGTGTTAATAAATCCTACACGTCTACTTTCATGATCACATACAAACATGATAACCCTTTAGTTTCAAGAATTGTTTTAATCGATATGGTAAACTTGGTACACACATCAATCAAATGATTGCATAAGAGCATGCTTATTTCTAAATCATGCATTCCTTGTGTCCATATATCAAATAGTCAGATTTCATATACAATCTTTCGATTTAGAATTCTCAAAACTTGCAAATATTGGCTAGAAATTCACAAGAAATTTAGAGCTTGAACTATAGATAGAATTAATGGTTATCACATACCAAAGCATTCAAATAAATATGTGAAGTTCATCTTAAGAATCCACTAAAAGCCCTAAAAAGGAATTAGCAAGACACTCGAATTGAAATCAACACAAATGCAAGAAAACACGAATTAAAATGTAAAACAAACTAGATAGGAGCCCTTGTTGAGAGGAATCGGCCCGAAATCTCCAACTAATGGTGCCTTTCATCGAATTTCTAGTTGAAATGGCCACTCCTTAACGTCCTTTTCTACTCCCAGCTTGCCAACCCCTTTTAAAAAGTGAAAGATGCCCTTTTATAAAACCATAGTAAGAAGTCGATTCAACAAAATGGTTGCGCAAATCAAAATGTCCTGGGTGTTTCATCTTAAAACCTGGTCAAAAATATCGGTACAGGCATGGAAGAAAGAAACCGATCGGTTGTTCTAACAGGTCAGTCGGTCGTTTTGAATTAAACAAGCAAACCATTTTGTTCGTTAATTTTTCTCCGCTTGTTCTAGTCTCTCCAAATGGGTGTTTCAAACGAAACACCCTGGGTGTTCCGTTTTCCCATTTCTTATTATTCCTGCATCGGTGTTTTAGATGCAGCATATTTATGCCATATTACAAATGGACGTCCACTACAAGAAAAAACGGTATTTTCGGCGGATTTTCGGCGGAACGAATCTGCTGAAAATACCTTCGTCGCTTTTCAATTTTCAGCGAATTTTTTTTAATTAAATAAATTTTCGGCGGAATTTCCTGCCGAAATTAATTATTTTTTTTAATTAAATATATTTTTGGCGGGAAAATCCGCCGAAATTCCACCGAAAATTTTTTAAATGTGCTATCTTAAATTTGTTGTCATAATTCATTACATTATATATTTATATCATACAACAATTCAAATAAAAATAATTAAAAAAATAATAATAATACATTTTTTATTTATTGAAAATTTTAATATTTTTTAATTTTTAAAAAATTTATAAATATGATACATAATTTTATATACATATATATATATAGCATACAAAAATTCATTTAATTCTAATTAAAACAAAAACAACAACAACAACAACAACAACAACAATAATAATAATAATAATAATTTTTATAAAATTATTATTATTTTTTATTTAAAAAATATTATTTTTTATTTTTTTAATTTTTCGGCCGAATTTTTTGCCGAAAATTCGCCAAAAAATTCAAAAATATTATTTTAAAATTATTTTTAATTTAAAAAATATTATTTTTTATTTTTTAATTTTTTAGGTGGAATTTTCGCCGAAATTCAACCGAAAATCCGCCGAAAAATTAAAAAAATTACTTTTTAATTATTTTTTATTTAAAAAATATTTTTATTTATTTTTTTTATTTTTAAATTTTTCGACGGGATTTTCCGCCGAAAATTTGCCGAAAAATTCAAAAAAATTATTTTTTATTTAAAAAATAATTTTATTTTATTTGTTTTTATTTTTGAATTTTTCGGCAGGATTTTTTGCCAAAAATTCAAAAAAAAAAATCTTTTAATTATTTTTTATTTAAAAAATAGTATTATTTATTTTTGAATTTTTTGGCGGGATTTTCCGCTGAAAATCCGCCGAAAAGTCAAAAAATATTATTTTTTAATTATTTTTTACTTAAAAATTATTATTTTTTATTATTTATTTATTTTTTTAAATTTTCGGCTGAAAAATTCCTCCGAAAATTTTAAAAATTATTATTTTTATTTTTTTTAATTTTCTGTCGAAATTCCATCGAAAATCTGTCGAAAAAATTTGGCAGAATATTCCACCGAAAATTGAGCGTTTTCTTGTAGTGGTCAATAATTGAGTGACTTGTCCATTCTCAACTGATAATTTCATCTGTTTATTGCCAATTTATTTAACATTCAATTATTCTATGGATTATTCTAAGTTTTAGTATATTTCTTTTCAATATAATAACTAAACTTAGGTGAAATTCCATAACAGATGTGCACATAAAGCCTATTAAAAATTGTATAAATTTTACACTAGCTTATCATGAGTGTTGAGTGTGAAAATTTGAAAATGTGGAACATGAGAATCTCTATGTTTTGGATAAATAAATATATTAAAAAAATTGTATAATAGCAGAATATGTTTGATTTCAATATTAAGTTTGGATAATTAAGGTAAGGAAGTTTTTCACAAAATTTATGTAGAATCAAAATTATTAATTATTATTAAAGTAAATGATAAATATTGTAAATAAGATATAAATTTTGTTATTTTATTTGAATTAAATTTTAATCTAGCTTAGTTTAAATACTTAATAATTGTTGAATTTTTTTGGACAAACATTAAAAAATTTATACTTATTTAAATTCATAAAAGAAGTATTTGAACTTCATATGTGGCAAAAAAGAATTAAACAATGCTATCCACATATGCGTTTACTTGGATAGCATCAAAGCTTCTGAATTTTATATATATAGATTATTTTAATTTTTTATTAACAAAATGCCAACTCATATTATGTGTAATCAAATAAATGTCAAGTGTTACTTCATGAAAGTAAATTCGGAGGAAATATTGAAAGTTTTCAAATTTTTTTGCCACATCAGCAATTTCTGGCCACATTACTTACCATGTCATCAAATTTTGCCGGATTTCGGCGGTTTGTCCTAAATGTGTAAATATCTTTGAAATTATGGTCCTAATTTTACTAAACGCCTAAAATACAATACTAAATTCGAAATAAGTCAAACATATGGGGCCAAAAATATATTTTTTGTATATTTTTATTTTTCTGTTAAGTAAGTACAAATATTTTACTTTTTATTTTATCACTATTATTCATTATAAAAATTAATAAAATACATAATTTCCAATAATAACAATTATTATGGTATGACTAATAAATTGGCAACAACTAGGAATAATAATAAGTATTTATTTCCCCCGGAATATTAGTATGCATTGATGGGCCAAAATGCAAAACAAAAAAAAAAAAAAAAAAAAAGCAACAGCAAAGGCGTAGGGTAGAAGCCCAACATGGAATGACATTCTATTACGCTCAAGGGCAAAAAAGTAAAAGCAATAGCGGAGAGCAAAGCCTAGGGTTGATAGATATTATTACCCTTTGAGGGTCTTATCCATTCTGCTCCGGCGGCATGGCATCACCGAGGATTAAGGACGACGACGTACGTCTCGATGATACAGAAAAGAAAAATGACGAGGAGGCGCAGTTACTGAATCAGTTGAAGGCGGCGGGGTACGAGCCATACCTTTTTCAGGAAGATTTGACCTTCCAAACGCCCCGGGGTGAATATGTTATCCCCAAAGAACTCATCAGTATGTATGCCTCGCGAATCAAAAAATACAAAGATCGCGGGTACTTCTCTCTGTCTCTCTCTCCCCCCCCTCTTTTTATGTTTTCTAGTATAACATAAAAGCTTCTTGATACATTTGTGTTTTTCGGATGTGCTATCAAGTTTTTAATTAGATCGATGCTTTCATTTCTAATGGAAGGGAATTGAGTGTTTTTCGTATTTTCCCTATTCCTAATCACAAAATGTTTCTAGTTTTCCAATCGTCCCCGGGAAGGATTTGGGTTCTGTCAAACACTATAGCTACGAGGACTTGGAGCAGATTACCGATTCGTTCAGCAAACGAAATTTTATGTTCAAGGCTTATAATGGAAGGCTGTTTCGAGGGACAATCCAGAGTCATAACGACGTCGTTGTCAAAACATGGGATTTCTTCTTTCCCCTACGAGTTGGTTATGGTTTTCATACACAGAGAATCCATGTATGAATTCACCTCCATCTTAATTACCTTCTCACAAAACTACTTTAGATTGCTAGATATATATTTCATTTGTTCTTAATTATTTCAGGATGAACTCGTCTTTTTGAGAGACCAAGAAATACAATCACATCCAAATGTGGTCAAACTAATTGGGTATCATTGTGAACGGAGATTGGCAGTCATATATTCATGTGGAATACAACCAAAATACTACCTCGAAGAACTTATAGAATCTGGTATAGATAATGGAGATATTAATGTATTCTTCGTAATTTCCTGTTTGCCTTTTATGCCTAGGCACTTTTTTTCCCTATATATTAGATGTCTTTGGATGGGAACATCGAATGAAAATGGCTGCTGAAATTGGAGGCTTGTTGAAATTGTTTCACGACAAGGGCATTGTGCATGGGGGTATCGACTCAAGCTGCATTATCCTTGATGAGGTTGTATAAAACATTTACTGCGTCGACTCGAGTGTCTTTTTTCTGTTTTAATTGAATCGATAAAAGTTTCAGCTTCAATATGATCATTGATCATCTTCTTGTTTCTTGTGTAGCAATTTCGTTGGAAATGTTTTGACTTTCAGAAATACGCATTCGGCTATTCGATTACAGAGGTTAGGCGTTCTGTAGACCATGATGAACAAAACGGTAAGTCGTCTTCTTGGTAGTAGTAATTTGTGAGTGTGTGCGCCCTTTGTGTTACTTGAATTCAATGTATAATAAGCGGGAAAATGGAATTGGGGGGATTCATGTGTTTGTCTCTTTTATTTCTTGGGCAATGTGAATCAGTGAATGTGATTTCAAAAGTCGGTTGAATTGTAGCAATAGGTAAAATCATTTTATTTGGTCCACAATCTATTTTGTCTTGTAAACTCCTGTTTTGATGGTTATTCCTTATGTCTCCTGATGCTAATCTTAATCGATATTTAGTTTCGTCTTTCTCTGTGAATTTGGATCTTCCAAATAGTTCAGTACTAATGCTTTCTGAAGGGTTTATAACCTGTCACTGTTGTTCCTGAATGAAAGATACATTTATACCATTCCCTCTTACCTTGAGCTGTTGGACAAAGACGTATCATACTTCAAGCTTGTCATGTCCCACAGAAGCAACATTTATACAACTCCCTCTTTACCGATCCGTTTCATATATAACAGAGAAATGGTCCCCAGCCGATATAGTGATGTTATTTATAAGTAAGAAGCATTCGAAGTTTATATATGATCTGCCTTAGGCTCCGTTTTCCTAGAGGATGTCTCTTCACTCCCTTTCTTCAATACCAAATAATAGAAAGGAGAGAGGATATATATTTCCTTTTCATACGGGGTGCATTAATATTTCACTACTACTGCATTTTAGTTTCAATACTAATTTGTTGCTATTGCGGCTCTAGTGTGGTCTATTAGGGAAGATATTTTTGCATATGGCCTTCTGCTTCTGGGACTCGCATCAAGACAAGCATCATTAGCTGTATTTTGGACTTGGGTTAACGATTGGAGAAGTACAAAACCCACTTCTGTTGTGCATGAATCTTTCTCAATTAGCAAATATACTGCGGAGGAAATTACAGGATTGGGGTTTGATTGTTTGAGAGTGAAGGAGTCGGATGCAGAACTAACCATTCACGATGCTCTAAGCCGCTTGAGTGAGATTCCGTGTACCCCACCGCTCAAGAAACAGAAGCTGCATGATTGATGACTTTCTTGGATTAGAATGTTAGGCAAGGTGGTTTGCTGATCTTACACTCTTTTTGTAACATTAGATGTGCTTTTGAATTTGCTTGGTCATGTCAATCCCTTCTGCTAAATACAGCACTTTTTTTTTATCCACTTGGTCCTTTTTTATAATAGTGTTGTCAATAGCGCTAAATATGCATAACTTTGCATGCAATTAATTTGGGATTCTGAAATGAATACTTAAATGAACTCGTTTTGAGGGTTAACTCACTTTTTATTGTATGTTTCAAGGCATTATTATATTTAGATTAATTCAAATGTACTTAATTTGAAACAGTAAAAATACTAGTTTTGATTTGGTACGTAGTGTATATTTGTGAACGTGCCATTGGTAGAAATTATTATGTATTTATCACTTGCAAGGTGTTTTTTGTTTGTTTATATTCTATGGTAGAAATTTTTGTTTATGCCAATAAAGGAATACGAGGGCAGTATATGAAAGCCTACGTACCTAGCTCTCGTATATTGCGATTTTGACATAATCAAAGCCTATTAGGGTAAAGTTAATTCTCCGGTTAGTCACATTTATGCATATTGGCGTAAAACCCGTGCTATGCACGGTAAATAATGACTTCTATAAGAAAAACTCATCAATGAAATGTTCAATTGTTAAATAATAACTCCTATAAGAAAAACTCATCAAAGAAATGTTTAGTTCTCAAATTACTTGATGAATATAAAGTTGGATGTTTATAGTGGAATCAAAATTATATAAATCATAATGAAAGTAGAATATAATAAATCAATAATGAAATTCGATATAAATTAACAATATTGTTGGAAATAGAAAAGGAAGTAGATTATATATATGTGGCCGAGGAGAAAATTAAATAACATAAATGTGGGCTATAATTATAAGGTTTCAAGTAAACTTAGATTATTAAATAAAGGAAGTAAAATTGAAAATATATTTTATGAATTGAAGTACTAACTTATACTGACCCAAATTAATATGGTGTATCATATATTATATAATCTATCTTTATACTTTTCTTGAATAGATCGACAAAGCTTTAAAAAGTACATGTTAATGCAACTTTATATTAGCCATTTTTGAAAGGATTCCAATTATATATATATATATATATATGCAATTATGTATAGTAAAACATAATAATTAATTTATTTTTTTATTAAGAATATAAATAATCGAAGACTGAAACAACTTATAGATATGTAGACAAAAACTAAAAGTTAAATGACTAATATTCTAAAATCATAAATATGAAAGACTCAAACCAATTATATAAATACTAAAATTAGTGACCAATTATATAAAGAATAGATAAATGAACCTGAAGAAACAAAAAAACCTGATAACTTGAATGAAGGAATAGAGAAAGACGTACCGTGGAACTGGAAATTTACAACAAAAAAAAAAAGGGGGGGGGGGGGGGGGTAAGCACGAAAGTTTATTAATTGTTAGACAAAAAATATTTGAAAACCCACAAGCCTATTCATAAGTAGAGTACGAAAATTACACAAACATAAATCAGACCCCAAAAACAAATCAACAAATCAAGTAGACAAACAAAAAATATTTTTTTTAAAAAAAAAATAAAATAAAACAAAAAGTTGCAATGAGAGAACACGAATAAACAACATTAAAATCTATTGAAAGAAACAACCAGGAACTAAAATCAATCACCGATGAATTGGTGGTTTCAAAACTTTTGATAGAAGAATTGCAAGAACAAGAGGTTAGAACTCTCATGAATGAGATTTAAGATGAGAAGATTATATATATTTGTTAGTTTTACATAGGTCTCGGTACGTATACGCAGCGGAATATCAAAAATTTTATTTAAAACATATAACATATTATATGCTAATCGTGACTATTGTGACGCGGATCTATTATACAAATTACATAACCAAATCGTTTAAATGAGTTGAGTAATTTAATTATCTGTTAGCACTCCTGTTGTCGTAGATAATAGAGCGTATTCAAATACACAATTCATGTTCCCACGGTTTGCATTTTTGTAGGAATCCAATTATCTTCCCTCCAAGTGTATCCACACGTTAACCACATCACGGGTTTAAATTCTACGCAAGACTTGAATTTAAACTGCAGTCTATATGAATTTCTATACTAATACTTAGTATATGGAGCTATGAAAAGAGGGTGAAATTTTTAACTTATTTTGATTTATTATTTATTGATTAAATAAACAACCAAAAAGCTAATAAAAACAAGCAGTCAAAAAGGGGTGACTTTGGTGGAGAGGATAAAGACAAAGAAAGCTGTTTTCTTTTCCTTTTCTTGTGGTACATAAGGTGCTCGGCCATGGGGTATTTATACCCCTTCTTGTGGCCGAGCCAATGCACAATTTGGAGTCCAAATTAGACTCCTCTTATTCTCAAGAAGTACTTAAATTCAATTTTTATCTGTGTAATGAATATATATACTTTTTTTTGTCTTAACCACCCGATTTTAATTTATTGGCCAACTTAATTGGATTGAGTATTATAGAGATCTATTATGGGAATGACCATCTCAACCAAATTGCTCCTTACAATTTCAAGATTCGAAATATACTATCTTTTGAGTTATGTTATGTTTTGTTTTTTACTCGATGATTTGTATATTAATTTGATTTATTTAGTTTTATTCCAATTTTTTTTTTTGGTTTGGAATGTTTTTATATATTTCACCATCAATAGATAAATACAAAAATGAAAGGAAAAATGTTTCTTAGAATGATGGTATATTTGTCATTCAAAACAATATAAATAATGTTTTATAAATTAGTCAATATTTTAGTCAATCTCTTAATCAAACAATGAAAATTGAGCTCCAATTGGAGTGCCAATATCACCTCTCTTTATAAATAAATATCTATACTATATATACTATTATATATTGGGGGTTCCTAATAAAAGCTAGTTTTGAACAACCTAAATTAGGCATTAACTTAAATAATTGCTATATATATTTAAATTTATTTTCAACAAGTTCATACCTCTCTTTTTAACCGGTAACTTGCTAGGTAATTTTTAATAATTTACCTTTTCTATTTTGAATTATCAAAAATATTGGCTTGTCTTTTCCCAACTTCCACAATTTGGGGGATTGATGAGGCAATAAATCCTAATAAATAAGGAAATTCTCTTTTATTTACTTTTTGTTTAATTAAACAATGAAAATTCAGTGGATAATAGGTACATACATAAATTAGATGTCATAGTTAAATTAATAAATAAATAGAATAATAATCAAATCATATTTAATATTTTATGTAAATAATTTTATTTCTTAAATGATGAAGTAAAAGCTAGTTTTTATATTAGTATAAATTAGTATTCATCATTACAAAACATTTATCTATTCACTGATAAATTAAATAACAATTATATAGAATTTATTTAATTATTTAAAAAACAACAACTCTAAAAGTACTATTATTTCAAATTATTTTATCTTCTAAAAGTGTTTATCTTCTCCAACTTCCCCACTTTCAGGGATTTATAGGGGAGAAGTTCTATTGACCACTGTAAATCAATGTTTTTTTCTATTTTCTTTTCACTTCATCCGTGATTAAGGATGCAAACGAGCTGAGCTTGGAAAAATTGTTAGGGTTGCGCAAGTGCACACAATGTCACAATCGCACAGGTAATATAAGATGAGTAGAGTGTCAAATCCCACAGGAATTGTGATTTAACCCGTGAAAGTGACTTATGTTATTTAGCTAAATGGACCAATTGTGGAGTGGGTTTTTCTAAATTACAACTAATATTAGGCTGAAGACTACTCGCAAATTAAAATTATAACAAATACTCAGTATGATTAAATTCAAGTGCAATGTAGGTTCATTGACTTAATTCCTATTCCAATCTAATCCTTAGACTAAATGGTTTCGTGGTTATGTGAAGCCAGGAACTAAAGTATCCACAGTCTCCCTCGAGCATTATAGAATCGTCTCATACAATCTTTTCTAGGCCTAAAACTAATCAATTCTCACTCAATTAATCCAAACACTATCAAGTATTTGTGCAGGATTTAACACTGCCACATGGCTCAATTAATATTAAACTCATTCTCACGCAATTTCAATATCAATTGATTTCGTTTAATTAGAGCAACAATCGCGAATCATTTCTCAACCTCATCAATGATTCTCAAATTCAATAATTAGGGGTGATCAAGCCGTAATCAAGCATTATGGCCATTACACCAAATTCACACACCAAGCACACGAAATCATTCACATCCAAGGGGTTTTCATAGAACAGAAAATAGGAAAAATTATACAATCCCTTACACTTGACAATTGATTTAGTTCATGATGGAATCAAAAAAAAAAAAAAAAACAAATATAAAGTATGAAAAATAATGCATAACAAAGGGAAGAAATAGAACTAGATTGGTGGAGAATCCGAGGGTGAACTTCCCTTCAATCAATGCTCTTGACTCCGCCTTTGATTCCCTTCAATCTCCATCTTCCAACATGAAAAACTAGCTAAAGAATGAAAGAGAAATCATTCTAATCCCTAAAAATCTGGGGGAAAAATCGTCATAATCAGTTTTGCGCCTGTATCTGGACTTAAAAAGGGGCAGAAATCCGTCTGGAACTTCTTTCCTAATCAAAGTCCTAATCAAACAAAGAAAGTTTCTAATTGCTGTCTTGCCCTTTGCATACGTACCCAAAATATTTTGGGTACATACACAAACTTACAGATTCACTGTTCCTCTTAATGACTGAAATTGGCTACATACTTGAAATATCAAGTATGTACTCATTTATATAGACTTGTTTCTTATCTGGATAGCTTGAATTGGGTTGATACTCAAACAATCTTGTGTAAATACCCAACTCTTGACTTCAATTTTTTGTGCCCTTTATGATACTTTGTCCTTCTAATTTGCAAAACAACGAGTTAACTAAAATTTGCACATAATAAGACCCGAATAGGAAAAAATACATGATAAGTCCGACAAATATACACCAAAATCAAGCAGTATTTCAAACTTTTTCAAAAATCTTTTAAGCTCAACAACCCCAATGTTTTGAAACTTAAGCTTAACTCGACTTGACTAAACTTGAATTTTTAAATAATCTGAGTAGTTCAAGTTCGTACTCAAGTTTGAAAATTTTCATTTAATAAAATGACTAAAAAAATATTATTTATTCTTATTTTTAAAATTGTTATTTAGAATTTTAAAAATGTAACATTAAATTATATAATGCAATAGTATTATGTAGTAATATACATGTATATTACATATACAAGAAATATATATTAATAAAATAGTATACGTATTCATACTATGAGACATGCATCATTAAAAATATGAAAGATATTAAAATAATATCTTACCCTAAGCCTCCAATTTAAATATAAAAAGTTCGGGATCGACTTGAGGTCAAGCTTGAGCTCAAGTCGAACTACCTCAAGCTCAATTGGCAAAACTCTTGAGCCATCTCAACTCGTTTGCACTCCCTATTTGTGATTAGTGTTTCTATTTAACATGTGCTGAATGGTAGTTAAATAATAAAAAAAAAATGCCTAGAAAATTGGTACATATGTAAATAATCTATACTATTATATAAAGGAGGAGGGCCATTGAATAACTACCGTAGTCGTGGTTTTGGTCTATCAATTCATTTCCTATTATCTCTCTCTCCTCTAATTCAATGTTCTTTTTTTTTTTCATTATACTTTCTCAATATATTCTCTTTCTTTTCTCTCATATCATACTATTTAATAATTTTTAGTTCTCAAACTCAATTATTTTTCTAATCATATAATTTAGTTTTATTTTAAATAAATTACTTTACTTTTCGCTTATTATAAAATTTAATAAATACTAAAGAGTATTCATATATAGAATTCAAAATAAATAATTAAATAATATATTCTTTTATTTTGCAACGTATCGAGTATGCACAAATAACTAATATGTTATAATGAAATTGACAAATAAATAAAATAATAATTAAATAACATTATTTTTTCAATAATTTTATTCTTTAAATTAAAAGTGAAATTTTAGTTTTTCGATAATTCTATTTTTTTTAAATGTGAATCTATAAATATTATGTAACTCGTCATATTAATGCATATTTTTATTAGATATTATAGATTATATGATATATTACATAGTATTTCCATTTAGTTAATCTAATTATAAATTTAAAATGTATTTTCTAATTTTTGTATATGTGCATGTTAATTTTTAAGTTAAACTTTAACAAATAAATTATTAATTTTGACTCCTGTAATGAGGACTGGGTTAAATTTTATAAATTAATTTTAATTATAAAAATTAATAAGTAATAATTTTTTAATATATCAAATAAAAAGAATTTAATTAGAACAAATAAAATATTGAAATGATGAATGGATAAAAAGAATTTGGTTATAGCACGTAAAACCTGTATAATAGGTATCAAGTATGTGTAACTTGTAGAATAGGTTACAAGAGCTCTAATAAAATGGCGTGTCCAAAGTTAAACTTTTAACACCACTACCTAACAATAGACAACCCCTTATACAGTAAGCCAAACTCTTAGAGTAGCAACTTTTTCTCTTATAACTTATATCATTATTATTCATGCTCTTTTACAGCCTTTGATTTAGTCTCTCTCTCTCTCTCTCTCTTTTCTGTTCTTATTATTGTTAATTTTCTTTCTATTCTTCTTTCTCTATACTCTCATATTTCTATATTTTATTTTAATTTTTTTTATCTTTTATATCTTATAATTTATTCAATTTTCTTTTATCTTTCCAGAAATATATTAAAAATTATTAATATATATACACACATATTCAAATAAAAATTATACTCTTAATGTTATGCCATTCAAACTTTTAATCATATGATTAGGTTATACCTCTTTTTTTAATCTAAACACGTATTGAGTGTGACTTATTTGATACACTACAGGAAAAACGACGGATTCCGGCGGAACTATTCCAGGAGAATATTCCGTCAGAGTACAATCGGGAGAATTCCGGCAGAAGAGGCAAAAAGTAAAATCTGGCAGAAAATTCCGCCGGAATGCTGGCGAAACTGGTATTTCAAATATTTTTAATTTTAATTAAGCTGAGAGAAATCCAGGAAAAAATTTCCCCCAGTTATTTTTTTTGAATTTTTTGAATTAATAACCGAGGGAAAACCAGGGGAAATTTTCCCTGATTTTTTTTCTTGAATTTTTTTAATTAAAAAGCGGAGGAAAATCGGGGGAAATTTCCCCCAATTTTTTTTCTTGAATTTTTTTAATTAAAAATCGGGGGAAAACCAGGGGAAATTTTCCTCGATTTTTTTTCTTTTGAATTTATTTTCATAAAAAAGCGGGGGAACACTAGGGGAAATTTCCCTCGATTCTTTTTTGAATTTGTTTTTAAACAACAGTGGGAAAACCAGGGGAAATTTCCCCCGATTTATGTTTTTTGAATTTCTTTTTATAAATAACCTTGGGAAATTCGGGGAAAATTTCCCCCGATTTATTTTTAATTTGTTTTACAAAAAACTGGGGGAAATCGGGGGAAATTTTCCCCAGTTTATTTTTTTTGAATTTTTTTTAATAAAAACCCAGGGGGAAACCGAGGAAAATTTCCCCCCGCCTAACTTTTTTAATTTGTTTTATTAAAAATATAAACCGTGGAAAAATCGGGGACAAAATTTATTCATGCTTATTTTTTGTGACACGACCAGATCAATTCAAAGAGAAATTAGTCAAGCATTGACAGATAAATCCTCAAATTATCAAATGAACTTCTCTAATTTGTTGCCTTGCAAATGACTTGGGAACTACAACAGTATGCATAATATTGTTGTAGATAAAATCTATCATAAAAACTTATAAATTTTTAATGCATTAGTGCGTCAGTGATTTTATTACAGATGCATATATGTTGCAGGATGAGTTGAATAGGGGTGGCAATCCAAAATCAATCCAGTGCTACACGCATGAGACCAGGTGCAATGAGGAGGAATCTCGTGCGTTCATCAAGAATCTGATTAGCTCAACTTGGAAGAAAATAAACGAGGATGTAGTAATGAATGTTGATTATTCTAGGGAATTCAAAAATGGTTCAATGAGCTTGAATTGGGTAGTGCATGTAACAGAATGACATGGATGGCCATGGTGCTCAAGACGATCAACCTAGTAGACGTATACTCTTCTTGGTCCTCCTTGAAACCATTCTTCTTTCACGATCGAACCCTCCAATATATATATATATATATATATATATAAACACATATACACACACACACACACACACAAACACGCACAAGTTATGGTGGTGTGCAGAGAGTATAATGTTAGAATCTGAATCCTAACAGTGTATGTATGGTGGTGTGCATGCATGTATTGAATTATGTGTATGTATGAGTGTGTATTATCTAAAAAATATATGAAGATTTTGTGTTTATGTTCATGAGGAAAATTTATAAGTTAAGGGTGCATGTGAATCCTGACTTCATTGCCTTGCAGTTAATTCTCAAGTTTGTATTTGGACATTTGCAAAAAGAATAAAAAAGTTTGTGAATTTATCTTTAGTGATTTGAAGATGACAAAATAATTTTCTGAACCGTTTATGATTTCAAATATATATTTATTGGGAAGAATATTTTTCATATAGTAAGTTGGCATGTTTCCCTTTTGATATATCAAGTTAATGGGATAACACATTTAATTTATTATCTCTAAAAATAATGAGAATTTGAATATAAACTTCATCGAAAGTAAAATGGTTTTGAATTGGAAATTTTTTAAATCTTGACACTAGCTAAATTATAATATGGCAATATCCCAAAAAATAGGAAATACCATTCAATTTGCCACGTTCGAGGGTTCGAGATTTAAATTATCAATTATTTTCAAGAATTTCTCAATTATAGGCACTAACATAAAATAAATAATTTTAACTATATAATTATCTCACATAATATATCAAAAATAATGAAAATATCAAATTTAATATATTTAAATTATTCTATGCAAGATCATATTTATATTTATAATTAATATATAAGTAAATTATGTCAAAAATATAAATATGCTAACAAATTGATTTTTTTTGAATTTGTTTTACAAAAATCGGGGGGAAAATCGGAGGACATTTCTCCCGATTTTTTTTGGTTTATTTAAAAAAAAAAAAGAGAAAAATCGTAGGAGAACTACCAACAGTTGTTGCAAGCCCAGGAACAGTCAATGCCGGTAGATTTGAGCGAAGAAGCAACACAGCAATCCAAACACGAGTTGTTTATGCAGACGGTCGGACCACCAAACAGAAAGGGCCGCCGGATCGGGCTGAACTTCTTTCCTCGGGAAAGGAGGGGACAACACTCATATGGATCTACCTCGTCACGTAGTGGTCTTTCTACTTCCAGAGGAGATGTACAGATGCAGTTGTTGCAACTCAAAGATCATCTTGACAATTATATATCAACTCAAAAAGAAGAGATCACCCAATTGAATACACAGAATGACACAATGATGTCAATGATGCAACAATTGCACACCGAACTTATGGGCAACTACCTCTCCGCCTCCGAAGCAGCTCCCCAGTCATCTCGTCGTCGTCGTCGTCCCACGGGCCAAATGTCCCACGATACTGCTCATGCTCCCCGCTTCACACATGTTCACACCGCAGCTAAATTTGAATCCTACCAATCGACTACTTTGATGATGAGGATGAGGATGATGAGTAGACATGTTAGATACTTTAATTTGTGGTATGAACAATGTTTGTACTTGTTTTGCATATTTGTATTTTATATTTGAATTATACTTCAAACAATATGGAATATTATTGCGTATTTGTCTATTTATTTTACCTTTTTGCATTTTTGTTTATTTTAGCTTTTTGTCAATTTTAGCGTTTTGCATTATTTGAATAATATAAATGAAATTTATAAATAAAAAAATAACACTACTAAAAAACACAGATTTGGCCAAAATCCATGGCCCAAAAAAAAGGCTACGAATTAAGCCATGGTAAAATTCCGTGGCTAAAATTGGTGTGGCTAAAATTGGCCACGGATTTTGGCAACGGATTTTTTCTTCCTTAGCTACGGATTTATCCGTGGCCAAGCCTTTTTTAATTTTAAAGAAAAATTATTTTTTTTTAAAATAGCGACGGATTTTTCCGTCGCCAAAAAAAACATTTTTTAAAAAATAATATTTAAAACGTAAAAAAAGCGACCGAAAAATCCGTAGTTAAAAAAAGATTTTTTTAAAAAATAAAAAAAATAGCGATGGAAAAATCCGTCACCAATAAAAGTATTTTTTAAATAATAAGAAATATAGCGACGGAAAAATCCGCTGCTAAAAAAAATTTTAAAAAAATTATCAAACCTGGCGACGAAAAATTCCGTCGCTGGAAAAAGAATTTTTAAAAATATAATAAAATTAGCAACGGATTTTTCCGTTACTAAAAAAAAAAAATTTAAAAAATAATAAATATAGCGACAGAAAAATCCGTCGCTAAATGTACAGAATTTTCAAATATATAATTTATTTTAATACACCCCAAAACCTGCATTTTTTTCAAAATTCAAAATACCAACAAACATGAATACAATACCACCAAACATTAATACAATACTAATTCAACACTAACATCATCGTCCCCAACATCATCCTCCTTATCATTGTCATCGTCCAAATCATTCATATATATAATACAACCATTGTTACAAAATAATTCATACAATATTACATATTTAAAAGTCTTTAAAAGTCAAATGTAGGGACATCATCGTCCCCATCATCCTCGTCATCATTATCATCGTCATCATCGTCATCGTCATCGTCGCCTTTATTTTCATCTCGAGCAATAGGAGCAGACGAAGTAGAGCCTTTCTTACGCCGTGGAGCTAATCGACGCGTGAGCTTTTTTAGGTTGGCCGCCATTAGTGACACGGTTTTCTGAAGGCTGGAGATCTCTCGAGTATGCTTTTCTTCCATCTCGGCCATCTTCTGACTAAGCTTCTCCTCTAAATCGCTCATCTTTTGTGTGAGCTCCTCTGTATTGGGGTCAATCCAAGTATTCAAATCGGTCCATGAGCCAGAAGATTCAACCGACACGGTAGAGGGTCCACCGGCAACCCCATACCAACGACCCTTCTTTGGACCGCCGATTGTCTGCTTCCAAATCTAAGTAGCACATATTTTTTAATAAAGTATATATATATATATATATTAATAAGTATATCTATCAAATAAATACTCTTTTAAATGTTACCTCCAACTTGTCGGGCTGCTGAATAGGTCCGCCCTGTGCATTCTCAGCTGCTCGAGAACAAGCTTCCTCATAATTAGATCTGAAGTTCTCCTACAAATTAAAAAAAATAAACATACATAATGGTTATAAAAGCATTTTTAGTGATAGTAAGTAGCGATAAATTTTTTAAAAAAAACTACCAAAGTAGTCTTTGCTCGCTCATCGACATAATGCTCGGTTCCATCATCGTCTATTGAACAGTGGAGAGACATAAATGTTTCGTCTACTGAAGACCGTCGTCCATATTTATCCGTCTGCAATAAAAATGAAGTAAAATACAATGATAGTAATGAGATAAAACCGTAAAAATCAACACTACTTCAATTAATTAAATAAATTACAAGAAAAAGTAATTATTTACCAAATGATCTTGCCACCTTAAATGAGATCTGGCCCCTCCCTTATGGCCAGGGAATCCCCTTTCGTCACACGTCGATGCTCGATTTGCCCTGTTCTGCTCGCTTATTCTCTGGAACTCTGGGGCGCCCCATGTGACCCGTAAAGCATCCTAAAATTCCTCACCTATCCAATTAGGCTTACGGTTGCTACTACGAGCTTTAGCTAATCTATTCTTCAAGATCTCTGAACCTTTATGCTCGAAGTTCTTCCAAACTCGGCTCGAATGATCAGGCCGCCAAAAGAATTTTCTCTAAAGAAATTCAGGTAAAAAAATGGATTATACAAACAAATTAATGTAGTAATATCCGAATTTCAATTAAGCTAAGTAAATATTAATACACATACCTTAACTCAGAAAACCACATCTCACGAGTTTCACGCGGGACCTTTTTCCAAGTAGGCCATGGTCGCTTGAAACCATTCTCGATTATCCGACCGATCTCTTATATACATTGCTCCTCGAGGTCAAACCTATTATACAAATGAAACAACAAATTTATACATTGCAAGTCATATAAAATATATAGAATAGATCTCTACGGCAAGGGATGGAGGATTTGATCTTGAACTACCTAAATTGACGTTCAGATTGGTCGGTGGAGGCATATGCCAATTAGACCCTGAGTCCGATACTTTCTCCTTGCCTTCCCGGCCATCTGTTTCAGAATTCTCAACAAATAATCGAGAAACTTAGTAAAATATTAACAAACAACACAATTGATCACACATCGATTATGAATAAATACGAAACTAACAATTCCTAAGCATCAAGTACAAATTAACAATTCACAATAATTCATAACACTAGATCGACAACAACTACATCAACAATACAAAATATGAATATTATTCATCATCTTCATTCTCATCTACTTCATCTTCATCGACATCGTCATATTCAATCGCATCATCGTCGTCGTCGTCGTCATCAAGTTCATCATCAAATTCATCCTCCTCATCATCGTCACCCTCATTCGCTTCATCATCTCGTATCTCATCATCTTCAAGTTCAGTATCAAATCCATTATGGTCCAAAATCACCTCTTCACGTCTGCCATCAGCATCTACCAAAAGCCCCGTAGGTTCATTATCGACGACAGAATTCGCAACGGGTGAAGATTCTTGCAACAAATCATCAATAACAATTTGTTGTTTAGCTACTCTACTTCGTGGTCTGGTTTTAATTACGAAACGCCAATTTAATTTATCCCTCCTTGTGCCTGGATATTCTAACTGAATCACTTCTTTAAGTATACCATAGAAATCCGTAGCCCCGTCGCCCGAACACAAACACCAGTATTGTAAGTGTTCATACGTTGTGTGTTCTCATCTACATGAAAAGCGTATCCATTCACAATGTACCTTTGCCATGTCTTAACCTTACGATTAGGTCCCCACGCCAAATCACATAAATTTTGATTAGCAATATTATTTGTTGGATCATGAGCCTACACAAACAATTACAGTGTCACAATATTTATAACAAATGTTTATAGATACGTTTTTTATTGTAATTAATACAATACTTACATATTGTTCAAACCATTCTACAAAATTCGCCTCGAACGACTCAACTTCTTGGTCGGTTAAATTAGGCCAATGGTACCAAACTGACAACCTATACATTCTATATATTGAAATAGATATATTCGGAAGTAGAATTTAATAAAAATATTAACAAGTTAATATTAGTTTTTAAATACTTACTCGATGATAGGCACGACCTCGTCGCAATTAATAAGAACGTGTAATGCGGACTTCCTCAACTCATCATCACTCAAAAATCGCTCAACGCATTTACCACCGGGCTTACCAGCTTGATTGCAGACTGACAATGTGTAGGGTATCTCTTCAGCACTTCCATCATTTCATTGCGCCTAACTCTTGTACTCCTCGACTCAATGTGGCTTTCAAAATAATACGATGTAAAGTATGATGATTCTTGATTTAAGTATGCCTCGCATATTGAGCCCTCGACCCTTGCTCGATTCTTCACCATACCTTTCAAGTCATGTAGGAACCTATAATCGTATTTTGTACGATAAAGTTACTAATTCATTTTGGATCTCAAAAAAGACAATTTAAATAGAGATTGGCAGATCTTTAAAAAAATATTTACCTCTCGAATGGATACATCCACCTATATTGAACAGGTCCACACATCGCCGCTTCAAAAGGTAAGTGTATCGGCAAGTGTTCCATGGAATCAAAAAATGCTGGAGGAAAAATGCGTTCCAATTTGCATAAAATCAAAGTGATATTCCGATCCAATTGCGACAAACTTTCCTCCCGAAGCTCTGTGCAACACAAATCTCTGAAGAACTGACTTATTTCAGTTAGGGGCTTCCAAACATTTTGTGGGAGTGCGCTAAATGCTATTGGGAGTAAATGTTGCATGAACACATGACAATAATGACTCTTCATACCATACAATTTGAGCCTCGATTGATCAATACACGCTCCCAAATTTGATGCATAACCATCAGGCATCTTCAAAGCTTGAACAAATGTGCATAAATTACGTTTTTGTTCGGTCGTCAAAGTGAAACTAGCTTTTGGTTTTAGCACCTTACCATTAGCCATCATTTGTAAATGCAACTCAGGCCGCCTACAATACTTAACTAAATCCAATCTTGCCTTCTCATTTTCAGCTCGTCAATTAGAGGCTGCAAGTACACATCAATCCTTTCCTTTGGGTTACGTGGCCCCGGAATCAAGCATGTCAAAAACATATACGGGGTAGTCATACACAATTCTGGCGGCAAATTGTATGGAGTAACAATCACAGGCCAACACGAGTATTGCTTCGACGACGCATGATTAAATGGATTAAATCCATCGGTACATAATCCAAGCCTAATGTTTCGTGGCTCAGCAGCAAATTCAGAATGCTTTTCATTGAAAATTTTCCATGCTAGACCATCAGTTGGATGACAAATAACACCAGGCTCTGCTCTGTGCTCGTGATGCCACGTCATTTGATTAGCTATTTTGAAGAAGCATACAACCTTTTCAATCTTGAAGTAAGAGGCATGTAGTGCATCCTTCTGTAAGGAACACGATTCCTAGTACCACTTTTAGATTGTTTAAATCTTGGATGACTACAAAACTTACATTCCTCTAAACATGAATCTTCACCATAATACAACATACACCCCTCGATGCAACAATCAATCTTCACCGATGTTAAACCTAACGTTTTAACTATTTTTTTTTTGCTTCATAATAGTTGTTAGGAACATGATTATCCGACGGATTTGACGACTTCACAAGTTTTTCCATTCGATCAAAACAACCCTGAGATAAATTGTAGTCGGATTTTAATGACATCATTTGAAGTGTTATTGATAACTCGGTTTGATTGTCACAACCTAGCCACAATGGTTGATGCGCAGCCTCTAATATGTCATAAAACTATTGGGCTTGCACATTAGGATTTTGATCATTGTTTCGGTTTATCTCGGTATCGTTACCCTCTTCGACATTCAAATCAGGCCGATAACGCATACCATGGTGTGATGCATTCACACCCATAGCATCGTATACCAAATTCTCGTAATCATTAAGTCCATACGCATAATTAGAGGGATTCGAAGAACTAGCACCACCGACCTCCACGTTTTGAGACTGTGGAGCTAACTCGCCATGTGAAGTCCAATACCAATACTCAGGTTGGAACCCAAATTTCATCAAATCGCAACACACAGTACTAATATCCTTATATTTTCTATTAGTACACTTTGAACACGGACATCTAATAAGGCTTTTATCAGCTATATATTGCGGTTGTGTAGTAGCGAATTGAATGAACTAATTAAGACCATTCATAAATTGTTTTGTGTAATTTTTTCGATCAACAGTTAGCCTATTATACATCCAACATCGAACTTCCCGTATATCCATATTCTGTAAACATAAAACGAAGGTAAGTTAACATCACTATTAGACTTCACTTTTGGACAGATTAATTAAGTTAGCCAATTAATACTTGCTCAACATGCTTCGAACATGGCACAATACATAAACACTTATCTTTCTTTAAATTATTTCAAACAATGTTCGACATTCTTCAAAGCAAACATATTTCACCCAATTTTAACCCAACAACTCCCTACAAAATTAACGCCAACATTATTAACAAACAAACAAACACAAACATAACAATCCATAATCCAATAACCCAAACAAACATATAAATTATTCATAACAATTCATAATCCAAATAACTTTGTTCATAACAATACATAATCCAAACATGTTTATAAATTTGTTCATAACAATTGATAATCCAAATCATAATAATTCATACCTTGTTTAAACTTCACGACCTCAAATTACGTATATGTTATCAACCTAGAAATAATCCAACAACACCAAAAAAACAAATAAAATTAAAATTACAACGCAACGAATAACATAAAAATTAAAAATCAAAAATACCAATAACGAGCTTGTGTGACGTGGGGGGGCTACTAGGGGGTGGGGGGAGGGGCTACTGAGGGTGGAGGGGCTGGGGGCGGGGGGCTGTTGGGGGTGGGGGGAGGGGCTGCTGGGGGCGGGAGGGCTGCTGGGGGTGGGGTAGAGACTGCTGGGGGTGGGGGAGCGGCTGGTGGCGGGGGAAGGGGCTGCTAGGGATGGGGGGGTGACTAGTGGCGGGGGAAGGGGCTACTAGGGGTGGGGGGGCGGGGGAAGGGGCAGCTGGGGATGGGGCGACGGCGTGGGAGGGAGGGGGGGACGCGACGGTGGGGGAGGGGGGGCGAGGGAGGCGCGACCGCGGCGGGGGAGGGGGGGATTTAGGGTTTGCATACCTTGGGAGGAAGAGAGGAAGAATGGGGAAAAAATGGTTAAGTGTTTCTTATATATAAACACTTAGCCACGGATTTTTTACATTTAACCATAGAAAAATCCGTGGCTAACCTCAAAAATTTTAAAAATTTGATTTGGCCACGGATTTATTCGTGGCCAATCCTATTTTTTTTTTAAAAAAATTAAAATTATTTAGTGGCGACGGAAAAATCCGTCGCCAATGGTAATTTAAAAAAAATAAAATTGATTATTGATCACGGATTTATCCGTGGCCAGCCCCAGTTTTTCAAAAAAAAAAATTAATATCATTTATAGGCGACGAAAATATCCGTGGCCAACCCCAATTTTATTTTTAAAAAATAAGTTTAAATTATTGGCCACGGATTTATCCGTGGCCAATAGTCGAAATTAAATGTTGACTTTTGCTGAATCGCTTGTTTTCGTTAATTACGTTAGACGGAACCGCCCGATTTGGGCAATACAACTTCAACGCTAGTCAATTTGCCTTGACATCCATTTTTTTGATAATTTGTACGCAAGTTAATTGACGTTAGCGTACATTGGCACAAAACTTTGAAGTCGTTCGTATATATCAGTCAAAGAGAAAAGTGCATTCTCGTTAAACAAATTTAATTTTCAACACATAAGACGGACAATGTAATAATCGTGATTAAAATAATATGATTTTAAAATGGCTCAAACCGTTTTGTGGCCCGTAACATCCGATCGAGCGATTCAATCGAGCCATTTAAAATTAATAAAAATTTAAAAATAAAAAATTTAATTGGTGGCGACGGAAAAATCCGTCGCCAATGGTACTTTAAAAAAATAAAATAAACAATTTAATTAGTGGTGACGGAAAAATCCGTTGCCAACGGTAATTTTAAAAAAAAAATCGATTATTGGCCACGGATTTATCCGTGGCCAGCCCCAGTTTTTTTTAAAAAAAAAATTAATATCATTTATTGGCGACGGAAATATCCGTGACCAACCCCAATTTTATTTTTAAAAAATAAGTTTAAATTATTGGCCACGGATTTATCCGTGGCCAATAGTCAAAATTAAATGTTGACTTTTGCCGAATCGCTCGTTTTCGTTAACTATGTTAGACGGAACCGCCCGATTTGGGCAATACAACTTCAACACTAGTCAATTTGCCCTGACGTCTATTTTTTTGATAATTTCTACGCAAGTTAATTGACATTAGCGTACATTGGCACAAAACTTTGAAGTCATTCGTATATATCAATCAAAGAGAAAAGCGCATTCTCGTTAAACAAATTGTAATTTTCAACGCATAAGATGGACAATGTAATAATTGTGATTAAAATAATATGATTTTAAAATGGCACAAACCGTTTTGTGGCCCGTAACATCCGATCGAGCTATTCAAACGAGCCTTTTAAAATTAATAAAAATTTAAAAATAAAGACGGAAAAATCCGTCGCCAAGGGTAATTTAAAAAAATAAAATAAAAAATTTAATTAGTGGCGACGGAAAAATCCGCCGCCAATGGTAATTTAAAAAAATAAAATAAAATCAATTATTGGCCACGGATTTATCCGTGGCCAACCCCAGTTTTTTTAAAAACAAAATTTTGGCCACGGATTTATAATTTTATTTTAAAAAAAATAAATTTAATTTTTGGTCACCGATAAATCCGTGGCTATGCTGTGTAAATTTTGCTTTTTTTTTAAAATTGAGCCACGGATAAAACCGTGGCTAAAATATAATTTTAGAATAAATTTTTTTTTTATATTTTTTGGCCACGGATTTTTCCGTGGCTAAAAATATTTATATTTTTTTTTAATTTAAAATAAATAGCCACGGATTTGTGCGAAAATAGTGACGGAAAAATCCGTGGCTATATGTTTTCATTTTTTTTCCAAAATCCGTGGCTATTTACGTGGCTATTGGCGACCGATTTAGTCCGTCGCTATAACACTGTTTTTTGGTTGTGTAAAAGAGACTGATTATACCTCGGAATAATTAATTTTTTTAAATAAAATAAAATAAATTCCGATGGAAAACCAGGGGAGAATTCCCCCAGTTTATCTAAATTTATTTTTTTTATAGTTCGGCGGAAAACTGGGGGAAATTTCGCCCCGTTTAATTAATTTTTTTAAAAAAAATGGTCCAGCGGAAAATCGGGGAAAATCTTGCCTCGTTTTTTTAAATTTCTTTTTTTTTTAAAAAAAAAAGTCCGAGGAAAACCTGCCCCTATTTAATTAAATTTATCTTTTAAAAAAAAATTTAAACCTACAAAAAACCAGCGGAATATTCCTCCGGTTTGTTTCTGGCAAAATATTTTGCCGGTTTTCCGTCGGTCTATGTCCAATTGCCGATTTTGGTAGAATTCCAAGGCAATTTCGGCAGACCATTGATGAGCCATGTGCTACTTAACCCCACCACGTCAGCAGAAGCAGCCCTATCCAATTAAAGTATGGAGCGCTGAAGCCCTCGAACAAGTAGGATGCCCTCGAATGGGGTTCTAAGCCTGAAGGCCTATGAGATTGCAATAATAAGCCCAAGTGCGTTGCTCCTGTGCTCTCAAGAGGATCCATGGAACCTGAGGGCATCTTTCCCAGGAAACGGGTCCTGTAGCACTTTATACGAGGAAACAACCCCCAGGCCTAACCAAAAGCGCTACGATTTGGAGGCTTCAGGGCCCCTGTGGCCCCTCGAGACATGACTAACGAGGCAAATGGTCTCACCGTATAGGGGGCCTTTAATCGCCTAACACTTTGTCTAATGGGAAAGTCCAGCTGGCATGACTGACCAAACCTACTCCTACCAGCCACCTACCACATCCACTCAGCACATGAGTCCATCCCATCAAGCTCCGGCACATTAAATGCTATTCCATTAATGTAATTCTTGATCATAAATGATCAAGATACATATTAAATGCCAATAACGCCCCCCATTAATGAGACATGAGAGCAATCTCCATTAGGAGTTTCAAAGGGGATAAAAAGCACATGCTCGTACGGCTCGTGTCAGTGGAGCTGACTGACTCCCACCAACCATGTCACATTTAGATGCGTCACTCTCATATAAATACCAAACCGGCTCTCCACCCAAGGGTAAGACAAGGATAAGCAGAAATGCTTTTTATTACTATTCATCATCTTATCCAAAAACCCTACAACTGACTTGAGCGTCGGAGAGCCTACGCCAGGGCAAAATCGGCTAGTCTCATGTGCTTTCCTCCCTCTTTGATAGGTGGGCCACCAGCATTACTTTCCAGAGCACTTCGAATCTTGACAAGTGGTCATCCCAGAAAACGACCACATTATTTTGGCGCTAAAGGAAGGGCCCTTTGTCCAAGGGGTGATCTTTTAAAAGAGAAAAAATGGTGAATACTCGACGAACCCATATGTCTGGAACTCTGTCGGAGAGAGGCAACCGTGACCCTCCCAAAGTAACTCAACGGGCAGGGGAAAACATCAATGTCATCGACAAAGGCAAGGGGCACGCTGCTTCCATGTCGCCGCTTAGACCGGGGCCAGGTCCCTCGAATATCCCCCTACCGGCCCATGTGGCAGACACACAATAAGTGGAGCATACGGTCACTCTCCCCATCAACCGTGTCAGGCAGCTACTGGGGGCCTGCGATAACTTGACACTGATACGATTATTATTCGGGGGACTGTCCCCATCACCCAATGAGGTAGGACCCCTCAACGTTTCTTGCCATAGTGAGCATCCCTCCCCCTCACGGAGTCGTTCCCCGCGGGAGGACAACCACCATCACATCCATTGGGAGGAGGTGGCAGAATTCGGTAACTACACCACCCACCATGCCCCTCCTAGACGCAATACCGTGGATGCCCCCACCAGGCCTGAGACTGGTGGCCACCGTCGCGCCCGCGAAGGGAAGGAGGACCGGAGGAGTTGGCCCACATGTGCCAGCAGGTTAATGATCCACATGGCCCACTTTCCTGGTGATGCGAAGGGGAGAAAAGCATTAGGGTAGATGGCACGCGTTACATGCCGCCTTATAACCATCGTTTGGCTCCTGATGAGCGCATGCCCACCGGTTTACCCAGGTGTGATGGTACTACGGACCCTGTGGAACACCTGACCCACTATGAAGACGTAGTGGGGGTAGCAACCAGCAACTTGCACGTATAGGCTCGCCTCTTCTCCACCACTCTCTAGGGGATTGCCCTGACGTAGTTTAAGAAGATGGAGCTGCAGTCCATTTTGTCATATGAAGAGCTGGCAGATCGATTCTTGAACCATTTTGCTACCAAGATATCTACCAAATTATCCCATACTCACTTTATGGGGTCATGCAGAAGGAGGGGGAAACCCTCCGGGCTTTCATGGAGCGGTTCAACAACGAGCTCCTTAAAGTGGAGGATGTTAGCGTCTAGTTTGTGATACATGGCCTTTACCAAGCCCTAAAGAACGAAGGTTGTGCGGAGGCTATCATCATGCAAGCCCCTCAAACCATAGCCGACATCCAGCAGCTCGTATCAAAATATATGGAAGTGGAGGAGCTCAACTTGATCAAACACCTTCCTAAAGCCAAAAATAAAGGAAGCTCCAAGCCCCGGGAAGAAAAATCAAGGGGCAAAGAAAAGAGAGAGCCCACGAGAAAGTACAAAGATTATGCCGCCCTCACCAAGACTCCGGCAGAAATTTTCACCCTCCTCGGGTGCCACACATTTTCAAAGCCTAAGAGGATACCCGAGAGGAGGAGAGCCAGGAAAAGCGGAAAGTACTGTGCTTATCACCAACAGCACGGGCACAATACGGAGGATTGTTATACGCTGCAGGACGAGATTGAGACCTTGATTCGAGGCGGGAAGCTCCAGGAGTTTGTCAAGAAGCTGGAGTATTACGACGCCCAAGCGTCCTCGGTCCATCGGGAAAGATCGAGGTCCCCCAGGAAACAAAGTCCTCCGAAACACCCAAAAACTTAGAAGAAGGCAAGAAAGAGACCGATGAATGGCAATCACCCCATGAAGGGCACAATCCTCATGCAGGGGGAGATACCCGATCCTCTCGGAAGAGAGTGGGCAGAAAGCTCCGATATGACCGGTTTGCCCTCCGGTCTGACTATCCAATGGTGGTAACAACTGATGTGGCTAACTTCGCCATCACTAAGACGCTAATTGATAATGGCAACTCAGCCAACGTCCTATTTTATGCAACACTGAAGAAGATGGATATGGGCAAGATAGGTATGGAGCCAGTACGGACGCCCTTGGTAGGCTTCGGGGGGTCCCAAATCACCCCCCTGGGGCTGATCAAGCTGCCGACGTCCCTCAGTCAAGAGCCGACAAGAACGACTTTAATGGTGAATTACTTGGTGGTGGATGCCCCGTTTGCTTACAATATGATTTTGGGTCGCCCGACGCTCAATGCATTTAGGGCGATGGTGTCAACCTACCACCTTATGATGAAGTTTCCTATTAAAGCTGAGATCGAGCAGGTCCGATGTGACGTTGTTGACACATGGACCTATTACTTGGTGTCGTTGGGAATGAAGCTTGGGTTCGGAAAGAGGAAGACCCCCGAAGTAGGCTCTGATAGTGATTCGGAGGGATCGGCAGGGATGTCCTTGAAAAATAGGAAGCTCAAGGATAGAAAAATTGAACCCACTAGAGAATCTAAAGCTATTGAGCTAGAACCGAGGCACCCCAAGAGGACGACTAAGATTGGAGCACAACTCGATAGGGCTCAGGAGGTGATGCTTATACAATTCCTTCAAGAAAACAAGGATGTGTTTGAATAGCAACCATCAGATTTCCCCAGGATTAATCCCGAGGTTAGCGTGCATCGATTAAATATCGACCCGACTTTCAAGCTAATCAAACAAAAGAAAAGAGTTTTTTGGGCCAAGAGAAACAAAATAATAGAGGGGGAAGTGAATAAGCTATTGGAGGCTGGATACATCTTGCCTATCCAATTCCCCGAATCGCTATGCAATGTGGTGGTGGTTTCTAAGGGACAGGATAAATGGAGAATGTGTAATGATTTTACAGACCTCAATAAGGCATGCTCGAATGACTCCTACCCACTCCCTCGAATTGACCAGCTGGTGGACTCCCTCGCGGGTTGCCTACCAAGGATACTATCAGATCTCAATAGCCCCAGAGGACCAGCCTAAGACCTCGTTTGTCATAGAGATGGGGGTGTACTACTTTCTGGTCATACCCTTTGGACTTAAGAACGCGGGGGCAACTTACCAAAGGTTAGTGAACCTCATCTTTAAAGAACTGATTGGGCGTATTATTGAAGTGTATGTGAAAGAAGTCTTCCAGGTGCTCAGAGAGTTCGGCCTCAAACTCAACCCCTCGAAATACACTTTTGGAGTTTGAAGGGGAAAATTTTTGGGTTGCATGGTTAGCGAGAGAGGGATTGAGGCTAACCCTTAAAAAATAGAGGCACAGCAAAAGATCGGGACTCCCAATTCAGTGAGGGACGTTCAGAGGCTCTGCGGCCGGATCGTATCTCTCAATAGATTCATATCTCGATCTGCAGACAGGAATTTGCCCGTCTTTAAAAAACTAAGGAAGGTTCCAGAATTTAGGTGGACTCCCGAGTGCGAGCAGGCCCTGCGGGAGCTCAAGAAGTATTTGGCCACTCCACCGCTTTTACCTAAACCCAATCCAGGGGAAAAATTATACTTATACCTCGCGGTATCCCCTGAGGCTGTCAGCTCAGTAATCGTGGTGACAAGGGAATGAAAACATCTCCCTATTTACTACCTCAGCAAGGTGCTACAAGAGGCAGAGAAGAACTATCTTGAGATAGAGAAGTTCGCTTTGGCTTTGATCCACTCCGCAAGGAAACTGAGGCAATATTTTCAATCACATTCGATGGTAGTGCTCATGGACCAACCCCTCTGACAAGTCATTTCGAAGCTTGATACATTGGGCAGGCTGATTAAATGGGCCATAGAATTGGGAGAATTCGACATCTCGTACCAACAACAAACTACCATCCAAGCCAAAGTATTGGCCGACTTCCTCCTCGAAAGAGTTGGATTACCGGAAGAAGACCCGCCCACCACAGGGCCGCGGGTACTGCATGTTGATGGCTCCTCCACCACCCAGCGGGGAGTCGGGATTTTCTTGCAAAGTCCACAGGGCGATGTGGTGGAATTCACCGTCAAACTCAGCTTCCTAGTTACTAACAATTAAGTCGAATATGAGGCCCTCATCATTGGCCTAGAATTGGCCATTAGAGAAGGGATCTGTCATATCAGAGCCTTTACAGATTCTCAGCTGGTCTCTAACCAAATTGGTGGAACGTACGAAGCAAGAGATACCACGATGACGAAGTACCTCGAGCACGTAACCAAACTAAAGGATAGTTTCAAATCTTTCACTATGGAACAAATACCGAGGGAGGAGAACGAGCGCACACACTGTCAAAATTCATGAGCCCCCTTAAAGGTAACATAGACCAAGTTGTCAATTTTAAGATTCTCGATTGCCCCTCAATTCGAGAGAAATCGACTAGCATTCTCCCTGTTCAGCCCCTCAAGCCTAGTTGGTAGGATGAGATTCGTGCCTTTTTGGGAAAGGGCAAGGGTCCAACTGAACAAAAGCTGGCATGAAGACTAAGGAGGTAATGCACGAGGTATGCTTTAGATACTGAAAGGGAGGTTATTTCGGAAGTCTTTCCTCGGGCCCCTGCTTAGATGTCTCTTCCCCTCGGAGGCGAGAGAGGTATTGCAATCGGTCCACGAAGGGAGTTGTGGGAATCATACGAGAGGAAGATCCTTGGCCAAGAAGATCATGAGAAGTGGTTTATACTGGCCCACGATTTTGGAGGATGCATTCAAATATGCACGGAAGTGCCTAAAATGCCAGTTCTATGCTAACCTTCCCCATAAGCCAGCTGCAGAAATGGTGAACGTGGAAATCTTGTGGGCTTTTGATCAATGGGGAATCGACGTGGTAGGACCTTTCCCAACCGGCAAGGGTCAAAGAAAGTTCGCCATAGTGGTGGTAGAGTATTTCACGAAATGGGTCAAAGTCGAGGCAGTCCCCAAGATTACTGACACCTCGTTCGATCCTTCATATGGAAGAACATTATTTGCAGATTCGGGGTCCCTTCAATACTAATCTCGGACAATGGCACCCAATTCCAGAGTCGAGCCACGACCGAGTAGTGCCAGAGTCACAAAATTGAACAACGATTCACGTCGGTGGGGAACCCTCAATCAAATGGTCAAGTCGAGGTTACCAACCGCATTATTTTGCAAAATCTGAAGACCTCACAAGGCTCTCTCAAAGGAGAATGGGTAGACGAGTTGCCTGGGGTTCTATGGGCTTATCGCACAATCCCTCGAACGGCAACGGCGAACTCCCCATATGCCCTAGTATATGGATCCGAGGTTGTGATCCTAGCAGAAATACTGCACAGCACGGCTAGAGTAGCATATTTTAACAAGGCCAAAAATGACAAAAACCTAGCTATGAAGTTGAACCTGCTCAAGAACAGAAGAAGGAAAGCTTGGTTGAGGATGCAAAAGTATCAAGCCTCCATGGCCCGAGCTTACAATAAAGGCGTATGCCCCAGGAACTTCCATCTTGGAGACCTGGTGCTCAAAAAAGTTGAAGTGTCCAAGCATGTGGGGAAGTTGGACTCGAACTGGGAAGGACCCTACAAAGTTGTAATGGTCTCCAAGAATAATGCGTACCGGCTCTAGGACATGGATGGTAGAGAGTTGCCTCAACCATGGAATGCTTCAAATTTCAGAAAATTTTTTGTTTAAAATAAGATAAGTTTGTTGTTCCCTCCTTATTTAATTATCATTCAGATTTAGTGAAAAAAAGTGTTGAGGACACCTTTCTTTCAAGGGGAGGACGGGCTGGCGCGAAGTTATGTAAATTTCAATGTGATTATTTGGTTGTAAATTTCAACTCTCAATTAAAGAAAAGTCTGATCATTATCATCCAAATTGCTCACAAGCCAATGATCCGCTTTATCCCACCTTTCCCCCAAATTTCTCAAAAAAAAAAAACAAACACTAAGTTCATTTTGCTCGATGAATCAAATCGAATTCTTTCTGTTTCGAGACATCATAACTTACTGGTAAACATGCTGTCAATCAGGAAATGCCTTGAAATAAATAAATTTCATTGATAAGCCCGAAGGCATCATATTTACATAGGGGATTACAGAGGCTTGGGGTTACAATGAATGGACCCCTGCCTAGTCGCTAACTTCGACGGGCCCTTCATCCTGGCCTTCGCCCTGCCCCCCAACACCGTCGAGAGCCTCCGCCTTGTCACCGTCGCCGCTGCTAGCGCCTTTCGAATTGCTGGGGGAACTTGGCCTAGCCATCTAATCCTTCCAAGACTCGCGAGCCGGCGTAGATGGGAGTGGAAGGTCTTCTTCTCTAGAGGACTCTCCTTGAGCGCTCTCAGGAGGAGGAATATCGAGGTGGTGAAAGACGAAGTTGAACTCGTTCCCCCAAAAATCAAACTCCTTGGACTTCCCAAACATGGGGGACGCTTCTTCTTGAGGCACCCCGTCGCAGTCGAAGGAGAGTCCAACGGAGCCCCGATCGAAGTCCTCATCCAGATCTTCTCGTACCTGGAGTTGATCGAGAACAAGGTCAATCGCCTCTACAGAGTCTTGAATGCTAAGGCACGTTCGGATGTAGTCGAACGCCTCGCTCACAAGGAATCTCGAGAAGGCACGTTTGATCCTCTTGCGACATCGTCCAGGAAAGGTCCAATCAGCCCTTTGGAGGCCTGTCTTGATGCCCTTGTCGTAGTTCCAGAAGGCCTTTTCTTCTGTCTCGGCTCTTTTTCAGTTTACCACCTCAAGGCGTTCCTTGGCGAAGTCGCGGTCGAGAGCCATCTCCTCGTATAACTCATGCGTGTCATCCCAGGCCTTGGCGGTCCTCTTCACCTTGCCGTCCAGGCCCTCGCACTTTTTCTCGAGCTCAGAAATACGAGTCCAAGCAGACTCGAGAAGCTCTTTGCTCTCTTGGAGTTCGCCTCGAAGAGTATCATTGGTCAAGGCCAGCTCCCCGGTGAGGACCTCAGTTTCTTCGAGGCGTTTCTCCAGGTCTGCGGGCACTTGGCGCCTTTTCTTCCGCTCCTTCTGGAACATCCTCTTGTACTTATTTTTACCCCGGAGGAAAACGCTGGCACGTCGAAGGAAGTGGTAGGAGAGTGGGACGACAACCTGCCCACGATCGTCGGGAGGACGTTTAAACAAAAATAAATGCAATAAAATAGTAAAAAATGAAAATAAAGTATCCTTAACCCGATCAGGGTGTTGGCGAGATTCGTCTTGAGCTCCGCAAATGAGCACTTCAGAAGTGCCTGCTGGTCGGCTGGTATTTGGAGACCTCGGAGGAAAGCCGTGTTGTTGGGCTTGTAGCCCCAGAGGTTGACGGGATTACTGGGCCCCACGTCCACACACTTGAGGAGCTCTTTCTCCTCGACAGAATCCCAGGGCTCGGGGCTGGCTTCCCATTTCCCCTTGCCCGTGGGGTCAGATCTTTGTTTTTTGCCCTCTCCCCCTCGAGGCCTCTTCTTCCACGGCCCTCTTGCGAGAGCTTTTAGTGCTGCCCTCGCGGATGGACACCCTCGACATGGCCCTTCGAGGGGCGACTCTTTCAGGCTGGGGACTTGGTTGCTCTGTCGGGGCGGCCTAAGGAGCCGCAGTGGGAGGACTACCAGATGGAACTTCTCCTCGAGGCGGAGCCGATGCCTAGGTCGGCAAGGGCCTCGATGGGAGGTTAGCCGTAATAGAAACCCCTGCGGATTCCAGGGCATCCTACGGAGCGGCAGAGGGAGTTGGAATTGCTGTATCTCGATTGGAGGGCTCGTGACCCCCATCAGCCCCCCTCGGGACTTCTGCAGCTTCCTCGGCCGCAGGGACCCCGGTGCCCTCAATTCAAGGAGCATCCTCTTCTGCCCTCGCTTCTTGACGGGAAGCCTCGACCCTCTGGCTCGATCCTTCCCCTGAGCCATGATCTTTCCTTGGCCGTTGTACTTTCTGCGTTACCGCCTTGTGGTAGGCAGAAACTTTACGTTGTGGGGGTTGGGTCTGACGCCGTTGTTTGTCGAGCTTGGCCAACAAAGCTCTGCTTGCATCCATGAGGATGGTAAGACCTAGACTAAACTTGTGAGGTCTTTTGCAAAAAAAAGGGGGGGAGGGGGGAAGGGATGAGCCTTTGGCCCCAAGGTCACTCGTTGCAAGAATATGATGTCTCATACCGGGGCACTCGCTTGGGCTGGGGTCGCCGGAGGCACTCGAGAGGCAGCAGGCCTGGAGGATCCCTTCTGAGGTCCGAAAGAGGGCGCACATTATTTCCCTCGTCAAAAATGGGCTCCTCGTGATAGAAATTGCGGTTGAGTATAGGAGGTTGGCGCTATTTCAAGGGCAATTGGGAAGATTTGAACCCATCCAGCACCTTCGAGGAAGCCGAATGGGCAGACAGGTACAAAAAACCGACTCGTTCGACCGAAAAAATTCCAGAAAGTGGGTCGGGCTACCTTTCTCCTTGAGGCATTTCATGATCACCACGAAGGCAACAATGATCATGATAGAATTAGGCACCAATTGGCTAGGGCATACGCCGGCAAACTCCAGTAGCCTTTGAATTTCGGGGGATAGGGGCAGGCGCAACCCCGCTTCGAAATGGTGAAGGTTGAAAGCGATGCACCCTTCACGGGACTCCACCATGTTTTCTCCGGGGCCGGGCATGTGGATGGGGAATTGAACTCCAAACTCCTCCCGAATTCTCTCCATCTCCGCTGGCGTAATATTGCTGGAAATATCTCGGGGGAGCGAGGAAGTTTGAAATTTGCCCATTCCTCCACCCCACGGTCTTGGGCTTTTGGCAGGGGACCCGCTAGGCCCGGCATCCTCTTCGGTAGGTCCCTGCGATTTTTTCTTCTATTTAGGGCGAGCCTTCTCCGGTGCGTTACCCGGCGCCTCCCCTCTGAGACCCTCGCTTTGAGGTGCCCCAGCCCGGGTCATCCTGGTAGACTCTGTGGCACGGCTCGCCCCAATACCTGAAACCGACTTGGAGGGAAGGCGAACCTCCCCCTCCGCCGCCAAGTCCTCAAGCGTTGGATCTGAATCATCCAAGATCTTCCTTTTTGGGCCTATGGCTGCTAGGGTTTATGGATTTGGGGCTTAAGAAAGAGAGTAGAGAAGAAAGGAAGGATAAGAAGTTCACCTGGAGGGAATGAGTAGTTGAGGGTAACAGCAATGGCGTTCCTTAAAAGCCTTGCGTCTTCAACGCTTGTGCAAATGCCCTGGGTGAACGTGGAGGAAGAAATCGAAATCGTCTCTAGGAAGAAATCCTCAACTATTTATAAGAAACGCCACTAGCTATAATGACGCCTTGGCCATTGTAGCAATAAAGCCTGCCGTAATTATGGCAGAGGACACGCCCCCTGCCATCATGACCTTTCACCGCCAGAAATTAATAGATGGGGGAGCGTCACGTTCCCCCAAGCAGACGCGTGGGCCGTCAAAGGTGGAAAAGCGCGAATCGAAAGACAAGACACTCTTGAAACTGACGTCCTCGTCAAAATCAAGAGTGGGGGGACTAATAATGAGCCATGTGCTACTTCACCCCACCACATCAGTAGAAGCAACCCTATCCAATTGAAGTGTGGAGCGCTGAAGCCCTCGAACAAGTAGGATGCTCTCTAATGGGGTTCTAAGCTTGAAGGCCCACGAGATTGTGATAATAAGCCCAAGTGCGTTGCTCCGGCGCACTTGAGAGGATCCATGGCACCCGAGGGCATCTTGCCCAGGAAACGAGTCCCGTAGCACTTTACACGAGGAAGGAACCCCCAAGCCTAACCAAAAGCGCTGCGATTTGGAGGTTCCAGGGCCCCTGTGGCCCCTCGAGACATGACTAACGAGGCGAATGGTCTCACCGTATAAGGGACCCTTGATGGCCCACGTTTCGAGAGCAGGAGCCGCGCACTTGGCCTTCGCTTAACACTCTGTCCAATGGGAAAGTCCAGTGGCATGACTGACCAAACCTGCTCCTGCCAGCCACCTACCACATCCACTCAGCAAATGGGTCCATCCCATCAGACTTCAGCGCATTAAATGCTATTCCATTAATGCAATCCTTGATCATAAATTATCAAGATACACATTAAATGCCAATAAAGCCCCCCATTAATGAGACGTGAGAGCAGCCACCATTGGGAGTTCTAAAGGAGACAAAAAGCACATGTCCGTACGGCTCGTATCAGTGGAACTGACTGACTCCCACCAACCATGTCATATCCGGATGGCTCACTCTCATATAAATACCAAACCGGCTCTCCACTCAAGGGTAAGACAAGGATAAGCAAAAATACTTTTCATTACTATTCATCATCTTCTCCAAAAACCCTATAACTGACTTAAGCGTTGGAAAGCCTACGTCGGCGCAAAACCGGCTAGTCTCACGTGCCTTCCTCCCTCTTTGACAGGTGGGCCACCGGCATTACTTTTCGGAGCACTTCGAATCTTGACACGTGGTTGTCCCAGAAAACGACCACATCAATCGTCTTATTCCGGCGGCAATTATTCCGATGGACTAAATTCCCCAGGAATTCCGCCGGTTTTACGATTTTCCAACAGAATTTCCGCCGAAATTCGACCTTTTTCTTGTAGTGTTAGTTATTATCTATACTATTATATAAAGAGACACCACCATTCACCTTTGTTCTGTTATTTTTTCTCTTTTTGCTTCTTTTTAATTTTTTATCTCCTCTCTCATCTTTCACATTCCCTTTTACTTTCTTTCCCTTCTTTCCATCTCCCTCCCTCACTCTTTCGTCTTTCATTTTCGACTACTCTTCAATATATTTTTCTTTTATTTTGTTTGTAATTGTTTTCTGAGTTTTTTTTAAATTATTTTAGTTTTACTTAACCTTAATTTTATGGATATATGAAAACAGTTTTTTAACTATTTTTATTGTGTCAATACTACCAAAATTTTATTATATTATAGTGTCATTATATTATAATATTTTTTATTATAAACACGCATTAAATGTGTCGATATTATTAGTATTTATTACATATACTATTTATAAAATGTTAGGCCGATCTAATAGTTACTGTTAGTGTCTTGGTTTTTTTCTCTCTCCCATTTCCTCTCTACTCTTACTTTTCTCTCCTTTTTTTTTCCCCTCTTTGATGAGCATACTGTGAGGGCAACAGCCCTTGGAATTTTATTTAGGTTGCAACAGAGCCTTTGTACAACGCTTCCCGAATGCAATCAGGGGGATCTCTCCCTCGCAATCGAAATAACTAGAGTTACAAGCTGTAAATGCCGCCAGCGCATGGGCCACCTTGTTAGCTGAACACCTCGCATGGTAGAAACGTACTGCCTCAAGTCTCGATGCCAACGACAAGCCTTCATCTAGGGTCTTTCGAAGTAGAGAAATGCAAGTCTCCGGTTGCTCTAAGAACTGCATGAGCACCAAACAATCTGCTTCCACCTCAATTTTCTTGACTCCTCTATGTGCAACCCAATGAATACGCAACCCAATGAGTACCTTCTAGAAATGCTTTTCCTTCCATTTCTAGTGGCTGCCAGTTACCCCTCACAATGCACGATTTCTACCAAAGGAAATGACCCATGTCATCACCAAGTACATATACACAACTCTTTATTTGTAATAATTCAAAGCAAGTAAAAATGATTGTCAAATATTTATAAATTTATTTTTAAAACATAAAGATATATATTTGATCGTGTCAAAGTTTCTAACTACACTAATTTAACTTTTAAATAGATTAATCTTAGCAACTCACTTAATAAAATAAAAAAAAAAAGACAACTATCAAGAAAAATTTATAAAATAATTCATAAACTCTTTAAAAATTACCAGTGTAATAATAATAATAATAATAATAATAATAATAAAGTCCATAATTTTATTTGTTTTTATCCATTCATAATATTTCTTTAGAAAATTAAAAAATTCTCAATGTATTTATATTGTACTCTAATCAACAAAGAAAAATAAAAGAGACGTTAATCGTTGGTGCATCGTCCTTACTAGTATTATTAAAATAGGTTTTTGTTATATCAAACACGTGACACTTTACCTAATGTTACAAAAAACATGAACCTAAAGAGAAAAAATGAGAGAATTTTTGGGAGTCACTCTTACAAACAATCATGTAAATGGTCAAAAGACTTAATAGGTGTTAAATATAAAAAGTTAGAATTAAAATATTTTTTGGGTTGGGGAATTATATGGGACAAGATGATGCGTGTACTTGTCCCTGTTATAGAGCCCCTCAAAGTATAAACTATAAATCTTTTTTCGATGGGAGTTCTCCACCTCCTACACATAAAAAAATCCTTCTTTGTGTAAAATCCTGTGATGTGGGTGGTTCACCTAACATTTCCTGTCAACTACGATCTTTATATAGGTCTTTTTTCAAATATAATTCAAAAAGGTGTATTATTTAAAATTTTGATCTGAAATTTTTTTTTTTAAATTTTGACCTAACTCGCCAACAGTGTTGGCGAGTTTCAATTAAAAAAAAATTTTGAACTCGCCAACAACGTTGGCGAGTTTCAAAAAAAAAATTTTGAACTCGCGGTCAAGAACGGCGAGTCTTGGGTAGTCAAACTAATAAAGTGAAATATTTATATTAATATGTACAATTATTGACACGATAAGTAGAATATTTATATTGATATGACATAATATAAATATTTCACTTTAGTAGTTTGACTACCCAAGACTCGCCGTTCTTGACTGCGAGTTCGAAATTTTTATTTTTTTTTTTTGACATTTTTCTGAAACTCGCCAATGTTGGCGAGTTCAAAAAAAAATTTTTTTTTTACATTCGCCATTGAAAGTGGCGAATTTCAGCAATTTTTTTTTTTAATTAAAACTCGCCAACACTGTTGGCGAGTTAGGTCAAAATTTAAAAAAAAACAATTCAAGTCAAAATTTTAAACTATATACGTTTTTGAGTTATATTTAAAAAACAGTCCCTTTATATACTAGTCATGCATTCTAGCTATGCTAGCTTGTATTGCTTAGATGACATCCATTTGTCTTCTAGAATGAAAAGTTCTCCTCTTAATCAAACTTGCGCTTCATCTAAAAAATCGATTGAAAAGATGACCTATGGGATAAATTTGACTTAAACTTGTGTTGGAATCGAATTTATCGTACATAAATGAATAAATTATATGGATCAGTTTGGGTACGTTATGCACAGTAAATTTTCAATTCATGAATTCCAAATCTGACTCATCTACTAGTTGTCTATAGACCGAATCATGGACATGCCTTACTCGCCATTAGGGGGTATCGGGTACCCAACCCAACCCAATCGGTTCCAGCCTGATCGGGACTCCAAAAATCGAGGCGGGTACCCGCCCCTGATACATTATATCGGGGCAGGATGAGGGTATTTTTCTTACACCCGATCGGGATTTCGGGTACCCGATTTAAAAAAAATAAGTAATCAAAATACCAAATCAACCTCTCTCTCTCAACTCCCATCAGAATATCAGATCTCAAATTCTCAGCGGTGAATGGTGATTGGAACTTGGAAGCGATTGTTCGTCGACATTAGGGTATTTATGTTTTATGAATTGCGAATTTGTTGGACAAATTTAATTGTAATTTGTGAATTTAAAATTTATGTTGGACAAATTTGGTCACTTAGTTGTAAACTTTTAATTTAGATTTCAAAGACTATTATGAGTCTTTTAATTTGTGAATTTTAATTTATGTTTAATTCAAAGTATTTGTTAGTTTATGGATTTTGGAGACTAGTTTATGTTCAATCCAGCATGCAGCAGCAGCCCATTGGCCACTGCCCAGTTTTTTTTTTTTTTTTTTAAATTATCGGGTACCCGATCCCGAAGTACCGGGCACCCAAAACTTTCGGGTACCCGACAATGTCGGGACGGGATCAGGTATGAATTTTGGTCCCCGAAAATTTTGGGTACCCGTCCCAAAAATCCCGAATACCCGTCCCGACGCCCACCCCTACTCGCCATTGCTGGATTACTACTAAAGTCATTCACACATTTTACACACCTTAAACCCTTAGAGAACTATTGGTGATACTCCAATAGTGAATGCAAAAAAAAATATTTTCTAAGGAAAAGAGAAAATAGAGAGAGTACAAGGACAATGAATTCTATGGATTGTATTGAATTCAAATGAATAATTTTATGATGGAGGCCCTTATTTATAGGCATCTCGAAGTAGTAGAGTCTCATTCCACTTAGAAATTCTACTCCCACTCAAACTAAGATGGTAGCAATCTACATTGATTGTATTGATCACATCAATAGTGTCAATCCACACTGATAGTGCTAATCCATAACAAATATGGATGCACTCAAATAAGTGGGACTCATACCAATTTGTTTCATCTCCCATTCGTCTATATTTGACTTAATTTTCTCGAATCTCATTCTCGTAAAACTTCTCAATCTCGTGTCCTTTCTTTCATACGGGGAATAAGGCATACAACCAAGCGAGAAGAAAAAAAATTGATAGTTATACTAAGTTACCACCAAACTAACATAACTTTACAACTCTAGGAACTCACTGTATACCCCACACCAAGTAGTCACACTAGATCAAGTCATCTCTGATTTCTCAATATAAAAATAGAGTATGCTTTTTGACTCTTCTACTATGTATCTATGTTCAAGACTAGTCAAAACATATTCGACTTAGTTGCGCGGGCAATGAACCATAGAACACAAGTATGTCACTAACTTAGTTCTTCCTCCTCTCATGCCAATTAGCTTGGGCTTGACAACTTGCCTAGATATGCTCTGACAGACTTAATCATTCATGGCCATTGGATACATGCTAAAGTAGCATCACCAAACTTACACCTCTAGATATGGTCTGAAGTCCTAGAAGGTACAAGAAAAAAACAATATGGATCGACACAGTGATGAAATAGGGACCCATTCAATCACTTCCCATAGGAGGTCATCCCTAAGCACATGTAATATGCATATATGCTATGATGGAGCTCCCGCTTAATTTTGGTATGTCGCACTCTAAATATCATACGAATCTTAGTATAGTCTCTATCTAAGCACCTACGGGCACACTACTAGATAGACACTACAAAAATGTCTTTTAACAGTTGCATGTTCAGTTATAAACATGCTTTTATAAAGCTTGGACATACTTCATAATCCATCACAGAGATTTCATCTTAACCCCTAAGCTAAGGTGACCATAAAAGTTAAATATATAACCTTCCTCACTACTCCTAGCGCAAGGGCAATCATTCAGAAACTTGTGCGACACGATCTCAAAGTCTTATCTTGCTCGGTATCACAGTACCAAGGCGATTGCCCATGTGAGTGGGTCCATATAAGCCTGGTGACATTCACATCTCAAATCCAGTACCATACACATGATGATAGTATCTCATCAATCACCATATATTCTCAAAGGCCCAAAATGTTATATAATCCCATATTGCTAATATGCTTTTGGAGCATATCTCCATACAAAGGCTCACTAAGAAGGATGAGCGACATCTCTCATAGAATACGCCTGAGAATGATTCAATGATGTCAATACTAGCAATATCTAATTGGGTATACTTGGCGTTCCAACTTTGCTTGGCGCTCAAAGTACACTTCATACAATAACTTAATTATCACAAAGATAACAATATTACTGTGCAACTCAATATATAACTAACTAAATAGCCTCCAATAAACTTAGACCATTCCATTTCAAGTACCCACATGACGGCATCATAATATTTGAAATAAGGATAACTCACCATCATAATTCTTGAGTATATAACTATTAAGCACACACAAAGTACACATCCAACTTTCTACAGCGCTTTCAAAAACCATAATAGTTAATATTTCTTTTCGTTTCTATTTCATGGCATTTTTCTAACTAAGAATATAATATTGATCATGGAATATCAAACGAATCAGTATGATGTATACACAAGTGTAATGGCAAACTTTAGAGTATCCAATAGCTCTTAGTGTATAATACCAAGTATGCATCTCACTTGTGCAATATCTATCTCACATAGAAAGATAGCTATATTGAAATGGCGAATATCCATGTCACTCATAACCATCACGTTATTGCAATTTATATGGGTAGAAACACTTCTCTAACTTATTCAGACATATATCCAGTAATTTTAATCAACCATTGTCAAGCCAGTAACAGTGATAGTTTGATGAAGTCAATAATACCACTCCATAGACAACAATTCATAAATAGAGTTCAAGCAACAATCCTTGTACTCTTGACCTATTTTGTAAATTCATTAGACAATCCGTGTCGATCTCCTCGTCTATTCATGATATATATCTTATCTAAGAAAAACTTAGATGAAAGTGGCAACAATGTATTAACGAATACAGGTATATCTCACCACTTAGGGAAAGCAACTTCTTTTCACTATCAATGAGCTTACACTTGTTAATCAAATCACCCACTTTGCACTTGACCTTTAAAAACCACATGTTCCTTGTGGTCTTGCATCTAGATAGAAGATCAACTAGCTATTACATGTAGTTCTTAGTTATTTGACTTATTTTTAGTTATAACAACTTTTCACTAAGTTATTAAGTGAAGTCACAAGTTCTAAATTGATATAAAAACTCATGAAGGACTCCCACTTAATCTTGGATAGATGATGGGAAACAACACGTGTTCATTCATTCAATATGAATTTTAAGAGTCTTTTGTGGGACACTCCCACTTAGTCAATGGCCGATTCTCAATATCCCTAGCGATTATGAGTTAATAAAACACATAATTACTAGAAAATTGAGCACCTCCTAAGATAAAGGGATCTTGGAACTCATATTGTTCAAGATTCCTTTTGACTTCACATACATACATAAGATTCCTCCTCGAGAAAATTTACGCACGCAATATATTTTTCAATATTTCCAACTACTGCTCATCACCTTCACAAAAACATAGAATTAGATAATCCATCCGAAGGCACACATATTTTATGATATAGACAACTATCAAAATAATGTCTTACCAAATAAGACAATTTATTTTTGCACCATCATAAATCTAGACATGTTTGATTCTTCTCTCATTGCAAGCTCATTCAGCTGCGAAGTTTTTACAATCATTTTAATTAGCATCTCTATTTTTTTCACAAATGTTAAAACAAATCGAACAAGATATTCTCACTTTCTATCAGTACATAAAACCTCTCCACTTTGTCAAATAAGAAAAGCGAAAAAGAAATTCAATGCTTTTGACTAATGAGATAATATATGTACCAATGTAAGCATGAATAATGAAAAAAGGAAATAGAGTGCACTATATAGCGCTTGATATTTATATGTCTGCGTTCATCATAGTGGAACAACTCTAAAGGATAAGTGCTTCTTTAATTTTCAAGCTGACATTTCTACTAGAAAATCTGCACAATAGAGATTAACCTTAAGGAGTGAGCCAACGAAGCCTCCTCCAACTAGCACGGTCATCTACACAATCTTGTTTCCGTGAAAGATGAAGTATCAAAAATACTAGTTTAAATCAATTGAATCACAAAGAAAAGACAACCTACATTATTAGGTCTCTTGCATAAAAATCTTGGAGAATTTTACAAAAACAAGTGCCTTGATTTCAGAAAAAAAATGACTATATCATTAATGCATATTCCCGAAGCGTAACTCTAACCCATTGTTGAGTTTGAAAATTATTAGCTCATGTCATTGCTGAGCTTAAAGTAGCACTGCACTAACTAACTAATAATGCCTCCTCTTGTGTGTCATTTGGATATATGGTTGCACAACACCCGATAATAGCTCGTATATGTCACTAAAAGAAAAAACTCAAATTTTGGCGGAGTTTTAAAAAAAATTACAAATATACTTTTTTCAATAAAAAATATTAATTTTACATTTTTCAGCAGAAAATATTTATTTTTCAATTTTCAGGGAAATTTCGGTGAAAATTCCTTCGAAAATTTAAAAAAAAATTTTGGTGGAATTTCAATAGAATTTTTTGCCAAAAGTTTAAAAAATAAACAAATAAAATTTATTTTTAAGTTTGCGGCGAAAATTTTCATTGAAATTTTAAAAAAATTAAAAAATATATTAATTCTTCAATTTTCAACAACAAATTCCACCAAAAAATTTTAAAAAAATTTAAAAATATTGAAGTTTTAATTTTTGGCGGAATTTCGATGGAATTTTTCACCGAAAATTAAAAAGTAAATAAAAAATTTTAATTTTTCAAATTTCAGTGAAGAATTCAGCCGAAAATTTTAAAAAATTAAAAAATATTATATAATATTTGTGTATGCTATATATATATATATATAATGTTTTTGTATATACATACATATATATAGTTGGAGAAATATTTATGGTAACCTTACTATTGTATGCCACATATATGATATTTGTGTATGTACATACATATATATATATATATATCTACAATTGGAAAAACATTTATATAAGCCTTATTATTATTATCATCATCATCATTATTATTATTACTATTATCATTATCATTATTATTATTATTATCATCATTATTATTATCATCATCGTCGTCGTCGTCATCATCATCATCATCATCATCATCATCATCATTATTATTATTATTATTATTATTATTGAGAAAGGAATGCAACGGTACTTTATAAATTATACTAAACTAAAATAAATGATTTGATAATTTAACCTTAAATTTAATGCAACTAAAAGTGAATAATAATGTAACGATATTTTATAAGTTATTCAAGTGATAATTTTTGACATGTATATTAAGTATAGAAGAAAAAAAACAACACAACAAAGTGATGATAGTTGAACGGCAGGAGACTTGTTTGCCAACCAAGAGGTAACACTACTAGAAAAAATCACTTTTAGCCATGGATTTTTGCCAAATCCGTGGCTAAGTAATTAGCCACGGATTAGCCACGGAAAAAATCTGTGGCTAAAAGTGGCGTGGCTAAATTTAGCTATGGTCATTTAGCCACGGCCAGGCCGTGGCCAAATTTGCCCACTGAATTGTTAAAATGCCTGGTCGTGGCTAATAGCCACGAATTAGCCAAGGCCAATCCATGGCTACTGGGAAAAAACAAAAAAACACCAATCAGACCCAAACCCGCAACCCTACCCCACGCCCGCGCCTGCGCCTAGACCTAAACCAGCGTCCCCCAAGCATTTTTTTTTTTTTGCGCTCAAGGAGAGTCAAGCGCGAGACATCAATATTGTAATTGGAGCATGTAACCGTCGCGCCAAAGGAATTCTTTGGTTATTGATTGATTTTTTTTTATACTTAAACTATATTTTTACAATATTTTAAATTTAAATTATCTAATAAATTTCATTAGTTTTATCAATTTTTGTAATTTAATTTTAGTAATTTTTATAAATTATTAACCAAATATTTTTTTTTAAATTAAAGATATTTACCTTTGACTTTATCGTTCAATATTCAACTTTTCTTTTTATGACAAATATTTAATAAATTAATATATCAAAAACAAAAATTATAACAAAAATCTATTTATATAATTTATATTTAGATAATAGCAAATTTAATTCGTGATCATTTGTCAATATCTTCGTAAATGTGCGGTATTATATATATATATATATATGTCAAGTATACATATCATATATATATATATATCAATATATGTATCTATTTTAAATATGTCCAAGTATATATGTATCAATATATATATATATATATAAATGTCCAAGTGTATATATGTATCAATAAATGTACAAGTATATATGTATCAATATATATAGATATATGTCCAAGTATATATAGATAATTTATATTTAGATAATTAAAATATCAATAACAAAAATTATAAAAAAACAATTTATTCGTTGTGCAAAAAACCAAAAAAAAAATTAGCCACAACCAGGCAGTGGCTAATTTTTTTTTTCATTTTTTCTATTTTTGCACCGCAGATAAATTTATATATATATATATATATATATATTGATACATATATTTATATATCCAAGTATATATGTATCAATATATATATATTCGTGACTAATCCGTGCCTATATTTATATATATATATATATTGATACATATATTTATATATCCAAGTATATATGTATCAATATATATATATTCGTGACTAATCCATGGCTATATTTATATATATATATACATATATCATGTATATATACATATGTTCAAGTATATATATATCAATATATGTGTATATATATGTCCAGGTATATATATCATATATACATATATAAATATATGTATATATCAATATGTATCTCATATATATTTATATATTATATGTACATTCTAATCTTCTGTATATAGTTTATATGATATAACTATATATCTATATATAACATATCTAATATATGTTATAAATATAGTGTACGTATATATCGATCTAATATATATATATATATATAATCATATGTACTATATATGATTAATCATCTATATGAAATAAATATATATTAGTGTATTATATATCTAATATATGTTATATATGTACTTATATATCTAATATATATACATCTACTTATATATAAATACACATATATATATAAGTATATCTAATCTTATACGTATGTAATATATCGAATCATTTATTATATATATCAATATATATAATATACATATATTATTTAAGTATAGCAAAAATTAATTATTAAACAAAAAGTTAAAGTGGTGTAATGGTTTAATGCTTTAACTTCAACTAACAAGTTAAGAGTTCAAATCATACTTGGTGCAAAAAACAAAAAAAAAATTGGCCATGAATTTTTAGCCACAGTCTGGCCGTGGTTAATCTGTGGTTGTTAGCCACGGTTTGGTCGTGGCTAAAAGTTGGCGCCAAATTTAGCACTAAATTAGCCACGGTCAGGCCGTGACGAATCCGTGGCTAAGTTTTTTGATTTATTCTTTTTAATCCATGGCTATTTAGCCACGGATTAACCACGTATTTTTTCCGTGGCTAAAATCCGTAGCTATATGCAGTTTTTCTAGTAGTGTAAGGGTTTGACTTCCAGCGATCGCAAAACATAGAATAATTTTAGTTGCATACATACACGTGTGAGGGAGCGGTAGAAGTCTTGGGTTCGATTCCATACGTTTGGCAATTGAAACTCCATTTTAATAACAATAATAATAAAATTTTGGCGGATAATTCTTCCAAAAATTGATTCAATTTAAAATTCGTCGAAATTCCACAGAAAAATGATTAAATTTCGTCCACCGAAAATAGATTTAATTTTAAAAAATCCACTGAAATTGAAAACCAACGAATGATTCTTCGGCGAAATTCCACCAAAATTCCGCCAAAAAAGTTCACAGAAATTATCGTTTTTTTTTCTTATAGTATGTGCTCAATCTCCAAGAATATGCTATATCTCCCTACTTCTACAATCCATCCACTACGGAATGTGTGGAAAATACTAGCAAATTTTGAGAGAGTCTCGAGTCGTCAAACTCTATCTCAATACAACTATGAGTGAAGTGACTAGACCAACTGTCACTTAACTATTCATTGATCCTTGGTTGCCTTTATATCAAAGATGGCACAAAGTCGTCACTTCCGTTGGCTCGTTTTATGTTCTACTTTATTCCATCGCTCTTGTCTAGCTCACATCTACTTGTTCCAAAAACCCCTCAAATCGATTTATGTTGATGAGCGACATTCACAATTACTTATGCATTTTCGACATTTTAAAATAATCCTCAAGTTAGATGATTTTTCCTTGTCAAAAATTGATTTAATCAATTATAACCCAATTAGCGACTATAATCGTGAGTTGGCTCATATTTCAAATGCCCAAGAAATCAGTTCAAAATAGCGACTATAAGATAATTAGAACCTTTTTAATCGTGAGTTGGCTCATATTTCAAAATAGACCTCAAACTTTATTCAAGCACTCATGTTTGCAGCTTAAAAAATTAATGCGCAATTAAGCTTTGATCCCTTATTAATTGTCAGCATCTAATACATGACAATGGCAACTTATCCAATTTTTACATGCTCAATTGACTTAGAGAAAAAATGCCGAGTTGTTCTGTAATATATAACTAAGTTAATTGCGCATGGTACTGGCCTAATATTTTGATTCTAGATCTAAGTAAAATATTTATTTTTTCTTTGTACCTAGTAAAATCAAAATTTCGCAACTCAGACTGGTAATCATCTCCCACTAAGTAAAAGTCATAATAAAAGTTTACCCATCATGAATAAAATAACAAAATTGTCCACAATATATATGTGTACATATATATATGCATGCCATCATGCAATACGAATAATAATAATGAGCATTAAAGCTAGCCCCACGTAGGCTATATTGACTTTGGTGCATCATGTTGAAATAATTTGGCGTTTTGAAAAGAAATAAAAAATGTCCTCCATTAAAATAATAAAACACGGCCTCTCAAAATGGGTTCATCAAATACATGCCTCAAAAAATAGTACAATTACATTAATGCAAGGCATAATACACCAATTTACTAAGAAATTATAATGGAGATATTGGTATTTACAAAACCATGCCACAATTATTTCTCACATATACATAATTAATGATGGAATAATAAATATTCATATTTAGCACCCAAAAGTCAATAACAATCCACCCATTAAACATATTGCAACATCTCTCAATTGCATCAACGAATATTATAATTAAATTAAACATGCAGTTAATCAAAAACACATATAGAATGTCTAATATATAAATCAACCATAGAGGAAGATAAAAAAATTCTTCTACATGTTTAAAAAAATTTGACCCACTAAAACAAATATTTTGCATGCATTGTCGTGTGCAAAAATAGATTTCATAATTTGTTGCACTTAATATTTTTAAAACAAATGCAATATTCTAGCAGGGTCCAAAAAATGTTTAATGATGATTATTTATGATTGTAATATCACAAATTTCAGAAGCATATATAATATATCTCGCCTGAAACAAAATATATAAATCGGCCTCATTAAGCCAACCAATTTGTCAACTCTCACATTTCTTTAAAGAAATGGATAGAAAAACATGCGTGTTCAAATTCCGAGTGGCGCAATAAACGTGTCTTTGCTGCATGTGTGCCATTGGGAGCCCCATACGAACGCATGGCCACGCACTATGTCATATGTAAGCCCTTGTGTGCTCGAGTTCAACATCCTCCTGGCGCCTGGCGCTAGTATGCGCGGCTTACTCAAACAAAGTGGTGCCTTTGTTTTTTTTTTAAATAGGGTGTCATATAAACTACTCTATGCGGGCCCATAATCTTTGACCTTGGTTTCAAAGAAAATAAATAATCTATCTAGAATCTATTTTTAATGCATAATACACAATACAATCTTCTTTTCAAGATTTACTATATGACACCATAATCATGCATCAACAAACAGAAAATAAGATAATTCTCTATAAAAACAAGAGATTGGATTTTACAGAAAAACTAATTTTCAGGCTGAAACTTCAAAAAATCATATCTCTTCCGTTTTAAATCCGCTTTCAATGTATAATATGTCATTTTGAACCTACTTTCATGCACAATAAGATGGCATAAAAATCACATAAGAAATCAAAACAATCATGTTCAAATTTTTTGAATTAAAGACGAATCTTGGACTAAAATTCAAAATTCTCACAAATGGTTCATCCATTCTTCATCAATTTTTAACCATGCCACTTACATAGTAAAATCTACATATGGTGAAAAATTCAAACTTAAATTCCATACTTTAAAAAACATGAATACTAAACATTAAGTGATTCAATCAATTAATCAGGCAAATTCGAGCTATAAGAGCTCCGATATCACTGTTGGAAGTTATTGCACATAAATGAATAAATTATGTAGATCGCATCGTGTACTTGATGTGCAGCGGAATTATTAATCCACAAACCCTAAATTTAACTCGTTTACACTAAAAAAAAGACATTTTTTATCAAAAGATTTCGTTACTAGAAGTCTATTTTTTGTCACTACAATTTTTGGTAACAAAAGATTTCGTTACTAAAACTCATCCCATAAAGTCTGACACTATAAGTTCTTGTAACGACTTTTTAGTTTTTGGTACAAAAATATTTGTAACAAATTACGTTTTTTAGTTTTTTTGTGACAAATAATTTCTTCACAAAAGGTTGATCACTATACTTTTAAAAGGGTACGCAACACGACTTGAGCCGCCGCCAACCACCTAAGAGTATTTTACTTTGTTACCTAGAGAGAGTTCAAACACCCAACCTCGTGTATAATTTGGCATAGTGCCGCCATTGCGATAATTGCTATCTTATTGATAGTACAAGTGTTTTATTATCATTATTTATTTCCTACTTCAATTTATTAATTTTAATTTTATAAATTAATTATATATTAATTAAATAAATTTAGATCATTATAAGAGCTATGTTAGTTAAAATACGTACTATACCTAATCGTAATTGCACGTATGAATAATTCAAAAAATATTTTTATTTTTCATACATATTCTAAACTTAACAAATAATATTCGTACTTTTAATATAACAATATTCAATATACCATATTCTGTATAATGCTTGATAAAATAATACTTTCATTTTATGAAATTTATTGAACTCGTTTCAAAATTTATAATATATGAAAATATTTATTGGTATAATACATCAAAATGTATTATAATTATTAACTGAAAATCATATAAATAACAAATTTGCAATACTTCATGAAAATATTAATAATTATAAATAATTTATATGGTGATTATAAATTAAATAATTTAATGAATAGTTTTAAATAATATTTTTTATTGTATAAATTACATTAAAAAAATATAATTTATGTGAACATAATATCAAAATAAGTCTTATTTTTACTCTTGAATATATTTTCACATCTATATTATGCTCGTACTTTTAATAAATTGTATAATAGCCGTTTGCTTAATATTTAGACAATTTTTTCACTGAAACTTTTGAAAAATATTTGTAATATGTACGTACGTGTTGAATGCCGAATATTTTACTTGTCTGGTATTTAACTCTAACTAAGATTATGTGTGACTATATATATATATATATATATTAAATTATGTGAATAAATTTTATTAATCTTAATAATTTTTTATATTCTTTTAATTTATTAATTTTTGATTTTTTTAGCCACTATAAAAATACATGGCTATAAGTCAAAATTATAAACAAAATTGTAATCTCCATCCAAACACATTTTTTCCTCTGAACTGCTTTTTTTTTTCAAAAAATAAGTGCTTCTTATACAAAAAAAAAAGAAAGAAGCCCCATCCAAACAGGTTTCAATAGTCCATTGACATCAAAGACACAAAGCGGTTGTTAAAAAATATTAATGTTCTATAAAAGAGTATATATTATAAATCATGTATAAAGTTTTGTAACAAATTTCAAAGTTGTCACAAATAAAAACTATTTTTAGTGACGGCACTATACTATTCATAATTAATATTTCCTTTTGTTACCAAAAAGTAATTTTTTGATAACAATACCCTATTTTCTATAACAAATATCCCTTTTTGTCACAAAAGTTTGAGTTTTCAGTAACAAACTATTGCCTTTCGTAACGAATTGTCTTTATCATCACTAGAAAGTAGCATTTTGGTGACTGAAATCATATTTTGTCACCAAAAACCTATTTCTAATGACAAAATATACATTTGCTACCATTACTTTGTTATTTAAAATGCATTTTTTCATAGTACTACTAGTTGTCCATTGAGTAAATCACGAATATGCCTTGCTCGCCCTTGGTGGTTTACTACTAGAGTAATTCACACATTTTACACAACTTGAACCCTTAGATAACTAATGGTGATACTCCAAAAGTGAATGCAGAGAAAAATATTTTCTAATGAAAAGAGAAAATAGAGAGTGTAGGGAGAATTAATTCTATAGAATTGTACTGAATTTGAATAAATAATTTAATTGGAGAGGCCCTTATTTATAGGCATCTCGAAATGATAGAGTTACATTCCACTTAAAAATTCTACTCCACTCAAATTAGAATGATAGCAATCCACATTGATTATGTTGATCACATCATAGTGACAATCCACACTGATTATGTTGATCACATCATAGTGACAATCCACACTGATAATGCTAATCCATAACAAATATGGATGCACTCAAATAATTGGGACTTATACCAGTTTGTTTCAACTTGAAATCTAGAATGACAGTTAAGCAACTTGAATAACACAAGGAGAAAAATATGGAGAAAAGCAATCGATTTGATTCACCTTCTGGCATGTTGTCTTATGCTATGTTTGGAAAAAGAATTTTGATAAATAGAAGTATAAGGAAAATGAAAAGAATCAAAAATTGAACTAAAAAGAACTATTATTAGAAGCAAAGAAAAAAAAAATCTTATTCCTTATGGAAATCTCTATGAATCAAATGTAGCGTTAAGAAATTGAAAAACGTAAGTTTGAATTTTGAACACAACGATTTTTGAGGTGGCAAAACTCCCTTATTTACAATTGGCATTTTTAGGCATCAGTGATTATTTTGAAAATCCTTAAATTCAATTACCATGACAGTGCACTAATTTAGCCTAGTTCAATTTAAAATGCATGAAGAATTTTGGATTCTTTACACATTGACCTACTTGAAAATAACTTATACAAGCGACACTAATAACTCAGTTAGTAATACTTTCTACCAAACTACAAATTAGTAACTAGGGGTATCATATATTCGTAAGGTCCCCTAGGTACTCAAGCATAAAGGACACCAATATCTAAAACGATTCATACGTCAACACACAAGCATATCCAATTCTAATTTCTCATACATTGAAACACATGCATCTCACAATCAGTAGATAAATCCAAAGATTAAGGCATTAAGAACAAGCGAATACGTACGCAACATAATCTTTTTTGATGTTGAATCTTGATCCGTGGGTTAATTCTTGGTATGTTGTTTGATCTTAATTCTCTCTTGCTCTCCAAGATTTCGCGTTCAAGAGTTGTCACAAAAAAATTTTAAAATAGCCCAAGAAACCTCGTCGGAGAGGAAAGACCATTCTTGCATGCATACAAGTCTCGTGCGTAGAACATTTGGCATGTGGGCCCCAAAAACAAAATTAATACTGCTTCAGCTGGTCACTGCTCAGTTGAAATTGGTATTAGGTCAGAAGGTTTTTTGCACTTAGGCGCCAATAATCTCCATTCTATTCATTTCTCCTCGCCTCATTCTGTCTCTCCCAAGCTATCCAAACAAAAGTTTGATTTACTCAATAATTGAAAAATTAATTAAATCACATGCTAGCAAAACATTTCCCATTCCAAACTCAATTTAATTTTTAGTTGAAAAGATAGGTAGAGTATTCATTTACCTTTCCTGATCTTCCGGAGCTCATTAACGACCTCAGCAGCAGTTGGTCGCAAATTTTGATCTCGGTGACAACATTGAATAGCCAGTTGAAGAGTTCGTTCAGCAATGTTCTCAAAATTAGATAACAATGCACGAACGTATCCTTGTACTCCTTGGGTACTTAGCCTTTCGTTAACAACATCTGCAAGATACAATGTCTTCCATTTTCCTTCGTCATCTTGCCCTTCGAGTGGTTGTGTTGTGACCAAATGGACAATAAATTGTCCAAACTTCCAGATATCACTTTTTTGGTATAATGTTCCTAAAAATGTATTTAGAATTAATACTTGCGATCAAATATAAGTTATTTTTGCATAATTTTGCCACTTGACTAAGAATTTTTTTTAGTTGTTCAGAATTAGTCCTACAAATAATCTTGTAAATTGTTAAAAGACATAAAGATGTTAAATATAAAAAGTAAAACTAAAATATTTAGTTTAAATAGCCAAAAGCTTACCATGAAAATAATATATACCACTGATTGTGGAGGGATTAAACAACAAAAGTATAATCTTTATCCATCAAAATTGCAAATTCAGTTATGTGGTTGGCATTTTGAGTCATGTTAAAAATTGATTAGAAAAATTAAGACTAAAAAAATTCCAACTTGAGTACTTCCTAGCTAAAAATTCACACATAACATAATTCCAAGATCTCATGTGTGACATCTTGAAATGCCAATATGGAATTAAAATTGTCTCAGATTAAAATGAGAAAAGAAGAATAGTCAACTAAGTTCAAGAAAGATTTATATACGTACTTCCTTCAAAAGGATCATGATATGGAGGTGATTCCGTTGATGAATTGTTGCCTGCTACAGAAATTGACGCGAGGTCACAAATTCGTATCTTATCACCCTCGCCCTACAAAAATATACATGGAATAAGTTACTAAAATCAACAAAAAATATTTTAAAAAAAATACAAACAAATTACCTCCAACAAGAAATTTTGTGGTTTGAAATCACAGTATACTAACGGTCCATACAGGTGCTCAGAGTGGATCAGATGTAAGATATAAGACACCTGGATCAATATATCTAATGTCCGACTCCATGAAATTTGGGGTTCTGCAACACCATAATATAAAAAAATCATCACTACTTTCTCATGATTCAACTTTGATTATTAACAATGCACGGAATATATATAATTGTATTATTTGCTAATATAAATTTCAAACACAATAGCCCGAGTAATTTTTCTTTTTGCATTAAAATCAAGTCAGAATCTAAATTATTATTAGCCTAAGTGGTTGCTTCATTCATGTGAAAGTAACAATAACGAAACATTAGTTACATCATATAATAAATAAGTTACACGATACTTTGAAAAACCTATCAATTTCTAATTTTCAAAATTGCCATCTAAAATATAGAGTAATTTTTCTTCTAAAGTTATTCATAAATCTAAAATTTAATGCATAAGAAAACAAAATAACCTTGAAAAAAAAAGATATAAATCCTCAATTTAATTTAGACTACAACAAATAAAACAAAATAGAATAAAATGAAATAAATAATAGAAGACATAAAGAAAAAGGTAAAACACAAAGTACAAACATGCGGAGAAAAAAGAGAGGCAAATGAAAGAGAAGAATAAAACTCAACGAGAATAAGATTAAAGAGGAAGACCACCCCATACAAAAAAAGAATAAGACCCAAGAAGAGACTACCCAGAAGAAGAACAGCAATAACAAACTCGCCGGTTCAACTTGCAAACTAGCATAAATTTTTCCAGATATGTGACGATTAATTGAATCTAATTCACAAGATTGATTAGCTCCGGTTAGCAGTTGAACCATTTAATTCGGTTTGATTTTTAAAACCTTGGGTGTAGTTATCCCTTTGATCTACAATAATGTGTAGTCTGTAAGTTGATAAAACCAAAATTGGGATATGAGAATTTAGTTAGTACTAAAGTACCTTTAGTTATTCCTGACAAGTCACCCCGCGGATAATACCTCAAAATCACAAAATCCTTTGTCGTGGTTGAGAGAAAACCCACCAACTCTGCAACTTTGTCACTTCGCAACCGACGCAGATAAAAATATTCAGTCTGTCAAAAGGTCATATTTAGTTCAAAAACGCATCAAATAATGATATTTCAAAATTAAATTTGCAACCTCTAACTTACGAAGCAATTAGTATCGCCCAGAAGAGTCTTCGCATAAGCCTTTACAACGTACAGCTCATTAGAAGGCAAACCTAGTTCGTTTCCATCAACGAACTGGCAAACGCGCACGTTACTTTGCAGTACTCGAACTTCCTTGAGGGAGCTATTGAACGTATTCTCACTTTCGTTCACAAGGGTGGTGAAATCTCGTGCATCTGAAAAAGAAATCAAACATGACAAGAACAAATTTAGCTCAATTTGGCATAATTGAAAGACATAACTAAGGAAAGGAATATTTGAGGAGCAACCAAATAATAAAACTTTTCTCTCTTATGAGAAGTTTCTCTCTCTCATAAGAACTTTCTTCGGTGAGATCTTTTCTCTTCATTATTCCCCCAGCCATCTGATGTACTAGTGTGAGATAGTTCCCCATCCCTACCCTCTCTTTTGTTTTTTCAGTTTTTCTTTGTGCTTTTTCTGTGTTTTCTTGTCCCTTGTGTTTTCTGTTATCTGTTATCATAGGTTAACCATGATACAAGTCAGTAGTGTTTATTCAGATCGGTGGTAATCGTTGGGGCTTCTCTATGGATACTGAAATAGAACGAATGAACAAAGTTCTATCACTAACGTTAGAGGAGGACGACGGAGAAGAGATCCTGATAAGTGCTTGGAGGGGCTCCAGTTCAAGTGGTGGATACAAACTGCTGGGACGGATTTTGTCCCATAAAGCTTGCCGTGTTGACTCCATCCAATGGACTCTCAATGTTGCGTTTCAAATGCTCTTGGGCTTTCATGTCAAAAATCTGGAGGGTGGACGTTTTGTGGTAGAATTCAACCACGCATATGATAGGAATTGGATACTCTTGGGTGGTCCTTGGGCCCTAGACAAAAATTTGTTGGTTCTAAGTGAGCTAGAAGATAAGAATTTAGACCAGTGTGAGTTCACGGTACAGGTGCATGGACTCCCATGGAACAAAAGAATAAGGGTGTTGGCTATGTTTATCGGTAATAAGATCGGCGAATTTCGAGACGTGGTCACAGACGGCAGAGGACGACAAAAAATGGCTATGTTTAGAATTCGGGTTCGGCTAAATGTGAATTATGCCTTGAAACGTGCATTAAAATTGCGGAGTCCGACAGGAGAATATTTAATGGTTACTTTCACATATGAACGGCTACCGAATTTCTGTTACCTTTATGGCAAAATTGGGAACATTAAGGATCTATGTCGTTTAAATATTTAAGAAGGTTTAATAGCACCAATGGAGAACTTCCCGTATGGCCCATGGTTGAGAGCAAGTCCGACTGCTCAAGACAACAACAAGGTTCACGGTCTAATTGGATCAGGCACACATAAAGCAAATTCTCGGCTATCGTTTCGAAGTTCAAGCTCCATGGAACAAGCTCTGAGACGGAAGCCGAATCGGGGAGGTGATATTTTCAGCAATTTCCCAAATTCAGATCCCGAGATTGGCGGAGGTATTCAAGAAACCAGCAGGTCAAAAGAATCGGGGAGATTCGGGAGAGGTAACAAGGAAATTCCCATGCAAGGGACACCCGAAAATCATGGAGATACAACTTCCCTTATGCAGAAAAATTCAATTTTGGACTTGAGCTCATTAGTTTGTCTGCTTTCTCAAAGCCCAACGAAACAGGCTTATTGTGTTAACAATTTGGAAACACTTGGATTGTTGGGCCCAAACCCTACCGGCTGTGACTCAAACCTGCTCCAGAAAACCTGTCCAAATGTAAACTAACTCACTTGAATTGGGCTTCACCTCTCGGCCCAATAAGCTTGCTAATTCACCAGGACCCATCCATTCCTCTTTTTCTTCAAGCCCGAATTTTCCCATACCTATACTAACCCATTCCTCTACCCATACACAAGCCAAAGCCACAGAAGCACCCTCTCCCAGGATTTCCAATACACCTGGCACATCTGAGCAGTACACTCAACCAATTAACATAGATTTCCCCCTCACTTTTAATCTGGCCCATAACTCCCCTTGTCCTAATAAAACTGGCCGAACACGAAAAAAGAAAAAATTTTACAGCCCCACTCCTCACCAAAATTCCCCCAACCTTGAAACCAAAAGGCGTAAATCCTCTTCTAATTGTGATATTTCAAAGACTGGCTCAGCTGGTCACGTCCATAAGAAAAACACAATGGTTCTCGAAGAAGCATCGAAGCTCTCTATTCCAACGGCGGACCTTGCGGAGCAGGACCGCCAAATCCAATGAGTCTCTTATCATGGAACTGTTGGGGATTGGGGATGCCCCGGGCAGTTCGTTCTCTTGAACTATTAGTTCAAGATTGTCGTCCCTTTTTGGTTTTTCTTACAGAAACCAAGTGTAATAATAAAGAATTTATTCGTATTAAGGAACGATTGGGTTTATTCGGGGTATGTGTGGACTCTATCCGTCAAAGAGGTGGTTTGACACTAATGTGGCGGTTCGGATCTTCTGTTACATAATTGTGTTACATCTTCTGTTAAACTCACCAACACACACCACATGTATTGGTGAGCGGTCGACATAAGGAAAGAGAATCTTTATACTATTTTCTTATCTCGACCGCTCACCAATACACGTGGCGTGTATTGGTGAGTGTAACAGAAGATGTAACACGATTATGTAACAGAATATCCGAAACCGCTAATGTGGAGCAAAGACGTCACAATTAGTCTACAAAGTTATTTATCCGCACATATCGATGCCACGGTGGAGACGATTAATGGAGAGTCGGGTTGGAGATTCACTGGGTTTTACAAATATCCAGAAACGAGTCGACGCAAATAGTCATGGCATCTCCTTAAACATCTCAGTTCACTTTTTGATAGGCCGTGGCTTGCGGCCAGGGATTTTAATGAAATCTTGGATCATTCAAAAAAGGAGGGGGAATAGCAACGACCTAAATACCTCATTACTGACTTTCGCCAAGCTCTCCAGGATTGTGACCTTCAAGATCTAGGATTTACAAGGAATATTTATACATGGAGTAACAACCAGGAGCATCCCCACACTGTTCGAGAGAGGATTGATCTTGCTTGTGCAAATCTTAGATGGATGGAACATTTTTCAAAACTCGTAGTGGAACACACCCAGCTTCTACACTCTGATCATAGTTTTCTTAAAATACTTCTGGAGGGCCCAACTCGAATATTATCAAGACGAAAGAAAGCCTTCCGCTTTGAAGCAAAGTTGGATTCGGGCGGAGGAATTTTGAGAGGCCGTGACATCTCATTAGTTAGATGGCAACGACAAGACACCCTTAGTCACAGTCCAGAATAAGTTGGAGCGGTGCCGGGAAGGCATGACTCAATGGAGTAAGATGATTTTTGGGAACCCCAGGAAAAAGATGGATGATATTGAGAAACGAATTTTGGAAATAAGCTCAGGCATCATTACAGCCGATTCAAAGAGACTGGAGAAAAAACTTAGAAGAAAATTGGAAGAGATGCAGACATGGGAAGAATTAGCTTGGAAACAGCAAAGTAAAATTCATTAGTTGAAGGAGGGTGACCACAATACGTCCTTTTTCCACGGGATGGCCTCTACCCGGTTCAAGAACAATAGCATTTCAAAGCTTAGAAATGAGATGGGCAACTGGACAGAGGACGAGGGTGAGATCGAGGAAACTATTGTTAACTATTTTGCAACTCTGTTTGAAACATTGAATCCATTTATGGAGGATATTATGGATGTTTTGAGATCGATTCAGCCTCGGATTACCACTGATGTGGCTCTGACAAGGAGATCCGTTGTCTCCTTATCTTTTTCTTTTATGTGCAGAGGTTTTTAGTTGTATTTTATAGGAAAAAGAACAAAGAAAGGAGATTTTGGGGGTAGCTATGTGTCGTGGACCTCCGCATATTTCTCACTTATTTTTTGCGGACGATACTCTTATTTTCTGTCAAGCTACGCTAGAGGCATGAATCATGTTTTGGGTATCCTGGCAGAATATGGCAAAGCATCTCGTCAAGTGATCAATGTCACAAAACCCTCGATTATGTTCAGCCATAACGTGGACCTCCCCTTGTGAGCTACTTTGGTTTCTTGTGGTCATTTGCGAATTGAGGACTGAGTTGGGAGATACTTGGGACTACTGTCAATAATGGGAAGAACAAAAGGGAGATCTTCTCATCCATTAAGGACCAAATCTGGAAACGCATCCAAGAATGGCATGCAAAAACATATTTGCAAGCAAAGAAGTTCTTATTAAATCAGTGCCCCAGGCTATACCAACTTATTCTATGTCTTGCTTCCGTCTTCCACATGTTTTTTTGCGGGAAATTGAGGGGCTCATTGCTAATTTCTGGTGGCCTAATAAGGAGAATCAAAAATTTCGCTGGTTATCTTGGTCTAAGCTATGCGTTCGAAAGCAAGAAAGCGGGTTGGGCTTTCATTGTCTATATTTTTTTAATGATGCTCTTTTGGCAAAACGGCTATGGCGAGTTATCACTCAACCAAAGTTGTTACTTAGTAAGGTGATGCAAGCTAAGATGGTTGTCCGAATTTGCAAAATGGACTGAGATTAGGAGATAACCCGTCGGCTACTTGGCGGGGGATTCTATCCGCCTCTCGGGTTCTATCAGCGAGAGTTCGTTGGCGAGTGGGTTCAGGACATAATATTCGAATATGGGATGACAAGTGGATCCCACGTCCTACGTTTTTCAAGGTTATTTCCCCTCCCAACAATCAGGTTGATTTTACGTTGGTTGAGGATCTTATTGATCAAACTAAATGCTATTGGAATGTGAACATCATACGCAATCTCTTTCTTCCAGTGGATGCTGATCTGATCCTTGCTATTCCCTTGGGTTCTCTTCAAGGAGAAGATAATATGGCATCACACTAAAAATGGACTCTATTCGGTGAAAAGCGTTTATTATCTAGTCTATTCTTTAGAATCGGCATCGCAATCGAGAGGCCATATTTCAAGGAACTCTTGGACTTTTATTTAGTCCACGAGAATCCCTAACAAGGTAAAACTCGCAACATAGCGTATGTGTAGAGATATCTTGCCGGCGGCATCAAATCTTAAGTGAAGACAACTTTCATCAAATCAAGGATATGCAACTTGCGGAGATGGAGAAGAAATCTCTCAGCATGTTTTCTTGACATGCCCCTATGCGCGACAAACTTGGGCTCTCTCTAACATCTCCAAGGCAGTCATATCACAATGGCTTGGAAACATGGAGCTTTGGATCAGATTTTTAAAGGAGAAATTAGATGTTGATTTGTTTAGTTTGTTTCTCATGCTCTTATATAACATTTGGTTTGCTAGGAATAAGACAATGATGGAAAATCTAAGAATAGCTCCGTTGGACGTGGCATTGGCAACAAGATCTCAACACGTGTCGTTCTTGGAAATTCATGCACAAAACGAGAACAGAGAGGTTATTTGTGCTCCATCAGCGTGGTCACGGCCATCAGAAGGTATGATTAAACTCAATTTTGATGGGGCAATTTTTAGACAGGAAGACAATTCTATTGGAGTTGGCGTACTTGCACGAGATTGGCAAAGGAGATACGTCGCATGGTTATCCAAACGGCTTAATATTCCAGGCGATCCGGAGCATGCGGAGGCACTTGCAGCAAGAGAAGCAATTTGTTTGGCACGAACAGCATCCTGTCCAAGAGTCATTTTCGAAGGGGACTGTTATTCTTTTATACAGTCTTTGGCTAGTCATGATAGGGATTTTTCTACTATTGGTGCTTTAGTGCAAGAGATGAAATAGTTGTGCGTTTCTTTTAACTTTGTGTGTTTTTGTTTTCGTACGTAGGTCAGGCAATACTATTGCTCATAAGTTGGCTCGTCGCTCCCCTATTGCAGAGGATGAGGTCATTGGCGTTCTAAACTTTATCAGCCATGTAATTGAGGTTGAGGCCTCCTCTTCTTAATGATTTATGAAATCATATTGTTCTTCAAAAAAAAAAAAAAAGAGAAAGAAAGACGTAACTAAGGCTACATTCTACATCTACAACTCAATACATCCATCACAAATCATAACCAACAAATTAACTACCAAAAAACAAAAAAAAAACTACAAATAACAAACTCAGTAGACAAAGTACCCACTCATCCACATTGAATTTGAGCCCAAGATTTAATGTTTTATGGAATTTGTGACCTAAACCTTAACAACTAGACCAAGAAATCATCGGCTTAAACTTAACTATGTAAAGAAAATATTTAGATATAATGACATTAAACAAAACAAACAAAGGGGGAAAAAAGGGCAAAGAGAATGGAAAAAAAAAACAATAACTTCACCATTACCTCGCTGTCTCAGGTACCTATTATAGAATACTTCGGCCCAACCAAGAAGGTTGGTCCAATCTTCAAGATGCTTATGTAAGTAGTGGTTTTCCCCCTATAGTTAAGAAGCATAGGTAAACTTGTGTAAGTTGACATAACTATCAAAATTGAGTATATATGAGTGTGTACCAAAAGGTGGGAAAAATAGTTAAACAAGTAAAAATAATTCAAATATATTTTATAGTTAAACTTACAAGTACGCCAAATATCAAAGCAAGACCGGTCAATATAATTGCGTCGACCGTGGTTATATGCATCGGGTTTTTCCTAATTGAACAAAACATAGAAACCGCATTAATATAAATAGAAAAACAAGTTTATTGATAATCTCTCAATTTATCTAATAAAGTAAGTGCTCAAAAATAAATTAAAAATCAAGGTAGGAATCGGTTAAAACCAAAGAGAAAGTTGCTTACGTTGCTTCCCAAAAATAATATTTATTGCCAAGTATTTCCGACAAATGAGCGAGAGACATGATCGCATCTTCCATCAACTGTAAAGTTGGAAAAAATAAAAATATAAGAAAAATCAACATTTGAAAAAAAAAAAAAAGAAAAGCAAGGATAAGTATAATATTTAAACATTAATCAACATCGATCGATTAAGGTTAATAAGACAAAAGTTCTAAGATCACCTGTGCTTCAGTGGATCCTATCTCCACCATAAAAGCATCAGCTTGAGCATCATTATACCGTTTGTAAAACTCATAGCTAATACTTTTCCATAGTGGAATCACCACGGTCATAATGGAATTCTTTTTTTGAGTACTATCAATATTTCTTAAATCAGCTTCCATGTCTTGAATATCGATAACCTTCAATAACTTGTTATGCTCCATATTCATCAGCCAATTGATATCCTCCTTGAATATTTTACCCTCATACTCGAAAAATGGAGCGATACCTTATAAATAAACAAAAGCATCTAAAGAGTGAGTTTGTTCAATTTTTAATCTTTAATCAAAATGAAACAAAAATTACTTTAAATTGAAACTAAAATTCAATTGTTTCATTTCAATGTTAATAGAAAGTTACTGAGGTCAATATACTATCAAAATAACACCAACGTATAATGCAAAAATTCTTATAAATAATAGGACTTATGCATAAATATCAATTAATTTAATACCTCTTTCATGCACTTCAGGAGGTCGATATTCAACTTTGACTTGATTACTTTTGAGATAACAAATACTCGCCATTGTAATGGGACATTTTGTAACTTCAATAATATCTCTTCTACAAATATCCTCAAGATGGTCTCCTTCATGCACCAAAATAACTGTTTTGATCATACTTGAATCAAACCTAACACCATACATTACAAAAAGAGCGATTTAGGTAAATTGCACTAAAATAACTAGGGTAAGTCTTAACTTCCTCTAATACCACAATTCTGTATATTGATTCATTTTTTCATATCAAAAATTGTCATGTTCAAAAAATAAAAATTCTCACAATACTATCATATATTAATATAAGTGTAGAAATTTAATCAAGTAGCAATCACAATCAAAAATTCAAAATTATTTACTACAAGTGTGTACATAATAAAATTTACAGCAACAACTCTACAAAAAGTTGCACAAATTTGTGGGAAAGTTTTAGGCAAGGAAATAAAGGGCATTGCCAAACTTGTCTAACTTTTCGGGGGAAAAAAAAAAGAAAAAGGAAAAAAAATGAGAGAGACGGGTTTGCCGGCCACTTATCTTGATACTCTTCTAATGCAAGAGTTGATTGAATTCAATTTAATTAGTGGTGATATTGGGCTTGATTTGGGGTCAATTGAAAAAAAAGCAAATTTAGGTTGAGCCCACTTATATGTTTTGGGCCAGAAATAGGAGATCTATTACATGGTCCAAACTGAATTGCAATTTGTTTGGGCCATAAGCTATGGGCCAAATCAAATCAAAAAAAATTGAAGTTTCTTGAAAACCAAAAAAAATAAATAAACAAGGAGAAAAACGAGAAAACTACGCAGTACTGTACCAAGTTTCGGCTTCTTAATAGGCTGTGAAAAAGAAGAGGAAAACCTTGGTGTCTCAAGTGGAGACGTTGATTAGATAGTCTGCAAGGAAACCATCAAATAAAATAAAACCAAAAAAATTAGAAGAGGAGTTTTTATTGTCAAACCAACAAACACATGGTGTGCATTTTTGCATGAAAAAGTGAATCAAAAGTTTATGAGTAACGGACTCATACCGAAACACCAACTACCAATAAATTGAGAGATTTGCAACGAGAAGATTACGAACCAGCCGCTGTTGAAATAAGGTTGATGTGAGGAGAGACGCTTCGACCCTCACACTCTTTTATAGGAGAAAATTGCCATTGCAAGTTAGGAAGTTACTATACTTCGAAAACCTGAGAATCAAGACATTGAAGTTTAGGAAATAATTTCCATCGGGTATGGGAAGAGTTAAAACACCTCTTGCCAATCAATGGATACCAAGATTCACGAGAGAAAAGGAAGAAAAGCAAAACATGGAAAATTTGCAGAGGTTGTCTTAATCTCGCTTTTGGGAGGCCGGGGTTGATATTGTGCTCCAAGTACCATATATTCCATGATGGGCCAGTTGATATACAAAAAAAAAAACAAAACAAAAAAAAAAAAAGAAGAAGAAGCAAAATTGAGAGAGACGAGTTTTGCCTGCTACTTGCCTGGATGACACTTCTGATGCAATTCAAGGAGTAATTGAATTCAATTTATCACATGAATAAATTCAATTTGTATGATTTTTCTTGTCTTTTAATTTAGTAGACTCGAAATTTGCATTACAGTGTGTTTGTTAAAAAAATATAACTTTTGTTTTGTTGGTTAAATTCTATCTCATAGTTAACAAATTTCAATAAAATGCAATTGCGTAAAGGATCAATAATAATTTTAATTTAGATAATTTTAATTCTATCTCATATTTAACAAATTTCAATAAAATGCAATTGCGTAAAGGATCAAAAATTAGATCATAATAATAATTTTAATTTCAATAAAATGCAATTGCGTAAAGGATCAATAATAATAAAATGCAATTGCGAAAAACACAATATGATGTACAAATTTATACATATGCAAAAAACAATAAATCACTAAAGAAATTTATATTGCTTCCAATATGCTAAAACACTAAGGATTGTGCATGGATTTCTAGTTAGTGACGTCGTCAACTTGAGGATTGATAGATTGTCTCAAAAATGTTTATCATAATAGAAAAAAGAAGAGTAAAAATAGAATATATTCAGTTCATTTTTTATTTTTTTTTTTGAGAAAAAATACATGCACAGTAATTTCTTCTTGTGCACGTGTCAAACCCCCCCCCCCCCAACATCAATTACATTTCAATCACCACAATCCAATCTCCATAACCCTAAAAAAAATTAAAAAAGATAATAATAACAATAATAAATAAAAAATCAATTTTCCACGAAATTAATTTTTCGTTTTTCAAAAAAAAAAAGATCGAAAACATCAAACTTGTTCGCCTGCTTGTTCTTCATCATCCTCTTCCTCCCACAAAACCAAATGGGTCTTCCTCCATTGATCGAAAAAATTACATTAGCAACATTACTACTAAAAGATGCTTTATGCTATTATAGTGCTTACCATGGATCTTCCTCCATTAGATTGCGAGACGTGTATGGCGGGCCTGCAGGAACTTGAAGCTTTCTTTATTTTATTTTTTTGGTTACTTAAAACCCGAAATTGCAAATGGTGTCGCCCGGACTCTTGAAGCTTTCTTTTGTTTAGCTCCTTTTTCCTGTGATTAAATGAAGTGTTTCCTCATCCAAAAAAAAAAAAAAAAAAAGAGGATTTGTTGACACTCGTACTGACTAGTGCTCCCGCCACCTGCACCGGTTCAGCAAAAGTCAGTCTGCAGTGCTACAGTATACCCGTACTAGCTCACCAAGGCTATGTGTAATTTAATTGTGCCATGCAAAAATGTTTCTTATAGATTATTTATCTATTTTATTTGCAGTGTAAATAATTTTTCATACTTTCAATGGGATTTATTTAACATTTATTTGTATAAATAATTTTTATCAGTATGCATTATAAGACAATCAAATCAAAATAATCAATCTATCTAAAACTCCCTAGCTATTAATCTCTATTGAGTTATATATATATAGATGGAGAATGATATTCAAATAAATAATTGACAAGCCTTAAAAAAATTGACAATCATATGTGATAAAAAAAACATATATAATTAAAATACATTAAAATTCTTATTCCTCTGTCAAAGTTACTTATTCATATATTACGGATATGGATATGGGGTTACGATACGAAAAATTTCAAAATTTTAAATTTTAGAACATAACACGGCTTCAACTTGATTATTAAATATTATATTATACCTTTACAATTTATTAAATTAGATATTTATAGATTTGTAGGTGAAAGAGACAGAAGAAGAACACGACATGAGAGAGAGATAGAGAGATATAGTGCAATGAATTTGTGTAAGAGAAATAAAATCTTAATTTCTTTATTTTCAATTTTACACACTAAACTTTTTAAAATTTCAAAGAGAACTCAATTTAAACTTTGTACAAAAATAATAACTAAAAAATTCATTTCTAAAATGTGTCGGACGTGCCTTCAACCGTTCCAACATGTGTTGGGATCATGTCTATACATTATAATTTATATATATATTGATAAATAAAGTAGAAAATATTACACCAAATAGCATATAAGACCTGTACTATTCCAATTAGGTTTTTCTGGTGTTTTTATAATAAGTTTTCAGATTTTTAACTAATTAATCTATATATTAATTTCAAGTATGCCAAGTAAATAAATAAGAAAGGACGAAGGGTGCTAGCATAATTGATGGGCCTGTGTGACAGCATCTCAATCACTTGATTGGCTGGTTCATCTGTGTGTGATAGCTCACAAATCTGGAGCCCTAGGCGTCGTGTGTGTGTGTGTGTGTATAATGTATCCAAAAATCTCCATATGGAATTATGGATTATTTCATTGTACTTTATTTTTTCTAATATTCAAAAAAATTTAGTATTTATGCAAAAAAGTCTAATTGAGATAAGGCATATTACATTTTAATTTAAATCAAATAATGAAATTATTTTTTGATTCACGATATCCCATTTTATCATATATATATACTAGTATGTAACCCGTGCTATGCACGGAATGAGTGATATCAATTAAAAATTTAAATTAAATATCGTATTGATAATTCATATTGCAACGAATTCTATGCATAATATATCTTTTAAATTATATGAATACAGTAGTAATTCTTTTGATCAAACTGCATAAAACACTCTTGATATGAAAATGAAAAATGAGGCTTTGTTTTACTAAAATAACAAAAATTCTCTTCACTATATTAATAAAAATTTAGAAAAATTGAGTAATTTGCAAGTTCAATATCAAATAATCTAACGTCCAAAATTTTGATGCATAACAAAGACTAAAACTAATATAAATCTTACGAATCAGTTGATGGAAACACCATATCTTCTTAAGATGAATTTGTAAACGCAAAAAAAAACAAAAAAAAAACTATAATTATCAAATAATTTGTTAAATAATTCATTAAAAATATTGACCATACCGATGTTTAAAACAAATGATATGTATAATAGGCAAATTTATAAGTAATAGTTCCTTTTTGAAAATATAATTTTATGATTTAGAGGATATAATGTGATTCAGAGGATGTTTGGTTAAACTTATTTGGAGGTTTTATAAGCTTCTAAATTTTAAATGGCTTTTGAGGTTGCAAATGTTAATTTTGATTTAAATGCTAAGTTTTTAAACAAAAGAACTAAGTTTGAATAATATAATTTCATGACATATTAATAAAGTTTTTCTTATAATAAAATAATAACAAATGATCATTGAAAAATATTAAAATCAATAATGCACATATTAATAAGCATAAAATTTGAGGATATTTTACTTTTGTGGGTTATTTACAATGAAATACACAAAATCAATTAAAGTTCTGCATTCAGGGTTACATGCATGCCACGTAAGCAATAATATCTTTTAACCACTCGTTCAAATATATATTTGTCAATAATAAATGATGTGCATTTGTGAAATTAAATAAAAAATGAAACATTTGATATGATAAAAAGATAACTTAACGTTGCTAACGGTCCCTAAAGTTTAACGTTATAATTACTTTAGTCATTGGAGTTTAAATCATTACAATTTGATCCTTTATATTATAAATGTGTAACATTTTAGTGCTTCTATTGGAATTTTTAGCGAAGATTCACTAAAATCACTTAAGTAAATGTTTTTCAGCAAAATTTAACCTAAAGATTCATCAAAATAACTAAAATGTTACTTATTCATAACATAGATGATCAATTGTAGCGATTTAAATTTCTAATGATCAAAGTAATTATAATATTCAAATTTAAAAGACTATCATCGAGATTAATCCTAAAAAGATTTAAAGTAAAGTAAACCCATCACTATTCATAAAAAATCACAACAAAATAAAAGCAAATATTTGAATAATATTTTTTGGGGAGCTCGAACTAATGATATTTTTCACAAAGATTAGGTCATTTTCATGGCTATCTTTTTCATTGTGATTTTCTCTAATTGATAGAAGAATTATGAACAGTATACGTAGTTTCTAAATTTCTTATTTTTGTCGGCAATTTAATACATATATGTGTACGGTGTAGAGCAATGAATTTCTCCACTCAGCTTGTTTTGAGCCATATATTTTAATAGAAGAATTATGAACAATACATATTATTTTAATACATATATGTGTACGGTATACCAATTCAATAGTCTTACTATTTCTCCACTCAGCTTGTTCTGAGCCAAGTCCCTAGAGCAATCAATTTTAAAAGTACTTCATCACAAAATAGCTCATAATCAAAACTGAAACAAAATACATGAAAAATAATAACAATGATACTCACAGAATTTTCAAGTTAGGAATCTGAGAGAGTGTCGAGGGAATTGGACCAATTAACTGATTATTTTTTAAAATCCTGTCGAGGAGAAAATATTTTCAAACAGAAAAAAATATATCGTAGAAATAAAGGAAATATTTTCAAACAGAAAAAAAATATATCGTAGAAATTAAGTCCGAAAAAGAAGGGGTGGGGGATTTTCAAGTTCTGAAATATGAAAGTGTCCAACGTATATTTCTACTACTTGAGACGACGTCAATCGTCCACACATGAAAATGCACCGTATAGTTCTCATAAACCACGCAATAATATTTACTTAATTGATCCCCATGACAAAATTCATTAGTCTTTTGTATCGTTGCAGTACTTAGAACTACAAAAAAGAACCCATTTAATTAATAAAAATTTTATAACAGTGAAATTTTGCCACAAATTTAAGTTATATTTAATAAATAAAATCACTTAAGTAAATATTTTTCAGCAAAATTTAACCTAAAGATTCATCAAAATAACTAAAGTGTTACTTATTCATAACATAGATGATCAATTGTAGCAATTTAAATTTCTAATGATCAAAGTAATTATAATATTCATATTTAAAAGACTATCATCGATATTAATCCTAAAAAGATTCAAAGTAAAGTACACCCATCACTATTCATAAAAAATCACAACAAAATAAAAGCAAATTTTTAATAGAAGAATTATGAACAGTACATATTATTTTAATACATATATGTGTACGGTGTACCAATTCAATAGTCTTGGTATTTCTCCACTCAGCTTGTTCTGAGCCAAGTCCCTAGAGCAATCAATTTTAAAAGTACTTCATCACAAAATAGCTCATAATCAAAACTGAAACAAAACGCATGAAAAATAATAACAATGATACTCACAGAATTTTCAAGTTAGGAATCTGAGAGAGCGTCGAGGGAATTGGACCAATTAACTGATTATTTTTTAAAATCCTGTCGAGGGTGATAACTACGATATTAGTAAACAAACTTGAATATGCAATAAATCAATAGGTAGTAGCAAATAAATAATAGGGAAATAGGAAGACGATCACGCTGATTTTTAACTTATAAATTCTCAAGCTGCTTCAACTTTGAAAGATAAGTCGATGATGTGCAATCAGAAATATTTTGAAAAGCTTTTTGTACAATTTGTCACATTATCGCCACAACATATTTGCCTCAAAAGGGATCAACAAACACAACTGCAAAAAATAAAAAATCAAAAAAAATAGAAAACGTAAAAAGGAAAAAAAAATAGGAAACGTAAAAATAGTTTGGAAACTTACCTCAAAAGACACCAACATGCACAATTACAAAAATAGGAAACGTAAAAATGGCTTGAACCTATTCAAGTTCTTTTTAATTATATTTGAAGATGTGCCTATTTATGCACCTATATGTATTAAATTGCCGATAAGAATAAGAAATTATGCAAATTGAGCAAATTGAGCTCATTTAAATTTACTCAATTTGCTCAATTTAAATTTGCTCAATTATGCACCTATATTAAATTTGATTGAACAAATTGAGCTCATTTAAATTTGCTCAATTTATAAATTTGCTCAATTTAAATTTGCTCAATTATGCACCTATATTAAATTTACTCAATTTGCTCAATTTATAAATGAGCCCTTTTTGCTCAAGAATTATGCACCTATATATATTAAATTGCCGATAAGAATAAGAAATTATGCAAATTGAGCTCATTTAAATTTGTTCAATTTGCTCAATTTATAAATTTGCTCAATTTAAATTTGCTCAATTATGCACCTATATTAAATTTGATTGAGCAAATTGAGCTCATTTAAATTTGCTCAATTTATAAATTTGCTCAATTTAAATTTGCTCAATTATGCACCTATATTAAATTTGCTCAATTTGCTCAATTTATAAATGATTGTGTGCTTTTTGAGAATCTTGTATTTTGAACATATATTTTTTGTTTTAAAAAAATTGCTCAATTTATAAATTTGCTCAATTTAAATTTGCTCAATTATGCACCTATATTAAATTTGATTGAGCAAATTGAGCTCATTTAAATTTGCTCAATTTATAAATTTGCTCAATTTAAATTTGCTCAATTATGCACCTATATTAAATTTGCTCAATTTGCTCAATTTATAAATGATTGTGTGCTTTTTGAGAATCTTGTATTTTGAACATATATTTTTTGTTTTAAAAAGATAAAAATAAGATATTCTATTTATGTAAAATAACATTTACTCTAAATAATTTTCAATGTAGTTCAATAGTTAAATAAGTAATATTTTTCTTATATTTGAAGTTTTTAATTATTTTAAAAGATAAAGGTATTGTCATGCAAAAAAAAAAATCTAAATATTTTATCAAAACTAAAGTAATAAATAAATTTTTTAGATATATTAAAGTATGAATGATAAATTATGAGCTACTCTAAGTTAATATATTACAAAATAATGGATTATTATGCACATTGGAATACGTGACACTATTTTTTTTTTTTTTTGATTATCAAAATCAATTTGTGGTTTATTATATATACATTTTGTGGTTTATTAGACGTAAACATTTTATAATGTATATATGAAAAGTTTATACATCTAATGAACCACATAATGATATAGTACAATCCATAAGGAGGCAAACAACAATATATAGAAAGTTTATACATCTCATTAATTAATTTCTTTTTTCTTGGTCCCCTCAATTTAGGGGTCATATATCAATAGAACTTGTATTTTATCTCAAAATTTGGTATGAAATAGAAAAATAATAATTATATGACTCACGTAAAAAAATGTTAAAAAATAAATAAACACCATTGTAACCATGTAATTATATCTCAAAATAATAAGTATTATTTGTGCCAATATTATATCTCATAGAAAAATGATAGTTACATGACTCATAGAAATACATACATCTATACATCTATAAAGAAATTTTGATGAAAAAAAGTGTAACTAAGATGAAGATAACTAAAAATAAATTAGAGGAAGTAAGAATTGTGCAAAAAAGAATCAAAAATTCCTAAAATATAATATTAAAAGAAAAAGAAAAAACTACTAAATTCTTAGGGAGAAAAATTCTACATAGTGTCAAATAACAACCATAGTAAAATTGAAAAAAACAAAAATAAGTGAAAATATTAGATATATCAACTTTTACCAAATATATTTTTATAGAAAAAAAGAAAGAAGAAGAAAAATGCAAACCTAAAAAACGAAAATAGGTGAAAATATTAGATGTGTCAACTTTACCAAATAAATTTTTATACAAAAAAAAAAGAAAAAAAAGAAGAAGAATACAAACCAATAAATTCGTATAAATTTTTAAAACGTAAAAAAATCAAATACAATAAACCTCAAATAAACTAATGATAAAGTAAAAATGAAAGCAAATTAAATGAAAATCAAAAGCACAAATCTATAAATAAGAAATGATATTCAATATGAATAATTCCACAATTTGAACATAAAATGGTGCTAAAGTACTTGTAAGATGGAGAATGATACCGAAATAAAAATATATATATATAAAACTATGAGAAACAAATAGTAATCGGATAACAAAGATAAAATAAATCATAAAGTTGAATAAATAATAAGAAAAAAAATAGTAAAAATATAGAAAAAGACGACAATTCAAGATCCATAAAAAATAAAATTACATACCTATAAAATCGAAAGGAGAAAAAGAATGGATGATAAGTGAGGGAATGTGGATTTTTGTACATTGTTGAAGAATTATAATGGATTTGAAGAAGTCTTATTAAGGTTATTTTGAGGGGGGGGGGGAGTGGGGAAAGAAACAACATATTTTAGGGAATAGTTATAGATTAATTAATAATTAATACACATTAAGACACTTAACAAATTCAAATTTTGAATTTTTAGGAAACCAAGAGACTCCATAGATAACTAATGACAATTTTTTTAATTAAAAAAATTCAAAATTCTAGAAAATTAGGATTTGGTCAAAATCAAAAGATTTTGGGTCAAATACCTTTCTCAAATATATAATAGTATAGATATATATATATATATATATATCAAGCAATCTACTTTTAAATTAGACATATCTGTCATTTTTTTTATCAGCAGGCATATCTGTCATTTATTTCTATATTTTTACTATAAAAAAAAAGCCATGATTAACTAAATTAATAGTAAAATTTAATATATTTTGTTATTCATTAAAATTTTTAATTCATTTTATTTATCTATTACTTCATTATAGCATGATTTTAAAATTTTATGTTATGTAAAAAATTAATCGTTCATTTTCCTTATTTTATTTTTATTTAACAAAATTTAATTACAATTCGATGAAAGTATTAATTTCTTGTGGCTTGTACGAGTTAAATGCTAGCTGTGATATATTTCATTTCACCAATATATACTGGATATATGTTATTCATAATCAAACTATTAATGTAAAACATAAAATCTGAACCCCAAGGAATCAGCATTATTACTATCTCCACATCACTACAAGAAAAAGTAATATTAGTGACAATATATTAGTTTGACAATATAAAAGTTGACACCAATAATTGTATTAAGTGACAATACTTTCTATTTTGTCACTAATTAACTTTTTTTGGTGATAAAAACTTTTGTGTTGTCACATTATCACTCAATCATGACAAAAATTAATATTTTGATTGTCATCATTGACAATTAGTGACACATCTATAGTAACAATTTGATTACAAAAAAAAATTATTATTAAAATTTTGTGATAAGATTCTATTGTCACTAATTATCAATATTGTACTATGTCGTCACCTTTTTACATTATGTTGTCACCATTGATATTATGTAGACTATGTTTTATGACAAAATATTTTTGTTATACTAAATACATATAATTAATGACAACTTTTTCATTATTACTTGTTATATCGCCACCAATTCACTCATTTTATTGTAGTGCGTCTTCAAATGCATTGCCAAAAACTGTTAAAAATAAAAAGGAGAAGAAATATAAAAAAAAAAAATTGATGTTCAATTATATCCAATACACATCCAGATGAATACCGCCTAATAAAAGGTTCAAACCAATAATAGAGATTTCTTTTCCTTAATTAACTCGAATATTAATCCATGTTAAATTAAGTTGTTTAAACTTACATATTTTACTAGGGAAAGTCAACATTGTCCATAAGTCCCACATTTTTTGTATGTTCAAGTTTCTAGAAAAATAAAATTAAGATTTTCTTCTTTCCCCATTATTCAATTATTCTACCACCATTTCCTAAATTTTCGCACAGTTCTTCATGCAAATAATATTATACTAACGTACAATTAATTTTTCGGTGAAAGTTAAAAACCAATATCGAATCAGAATTCCTTTTGTTGCTACCATGTAGTCATTCTTGTAAAATAAAAAACTCTTGCTGCATAAATAAAATTGTAACAATTTTTCTTTTGTTTTTCCATTAAACAACAGTGATGTATATCAAGATAAAATATTATTTGCTTGAAGAATGGTGAGAATTTTACAAAATGGTAGAAAAAGAAGTGATTATGAGGAATGAACAATAATATTATTTTTATGATGAGAAATTATTCAAGTATTGCATGCATATTTTGTGCGCGGAGATGATGTTACTGTGTAGAGGAAATTCTTATTCGTATTGGATTCGGTCACGTCGAAACTAATAATTTGACTAGTGTTTTACAATTCTCATATTTTTATGTAAGAAAAAATCCCAAAAATTTATTTTAGGAAACCAAAACAAGTTAAGCATCATTTTCTCTCTTTTTTTCTTTAAAGAATAAATGTTAACTCGCCAAAGGATTCGGCTCCTTGTATTGTCCACTTTATTACCTTTTTTAATCATATTTGTTCATTTCAATTTCCCGAGGATCAGCGCCATATAGGTACCGTTGGTCTCTGACCAGAAGAGTTTTGGCTTGATCGATCAAATCAAAGGGTTGACCATTTCTCTTTTAGAGCTTAAAAGCATTTTGTCTCAAAAAGAAAAGATTAGACGGAGTAACGATAGAGATGCAAAAGATATTGCTGCAAACAGGATGTGTGTTTATATGCCCCCTCCACACACACAAACACACACACACACACACACACACACACACACAAGCTTATTTATATATATATATATATATATATATGTCCTCCAAAAATTGCTTGATTCAATTTTTGTAGCAAATTAGAACCATTAGAAAAGAAGTTCGAAATATCTTTTGGCTAGTATAATAAGTCAATTGTTCAAATGCATGGCCAGGTTTGGGGTAGGTGAACATATATATACGCACGTTATATATAAATATACATATATATATATATAATATTTTTGGTTTAATTATACTCTACATTCTTAAATTATATTTTATATCATATTTACCTTTTTAAATTATAAAGTATAATATATCAGCCCTAAACTATAATTTATGCTTATATATTAGTAATAAATCAACCGTTAATACTAAGGATAGCGCAGGCCAAGTCTGGGACCAATGTAAACAAACTCGAGACCCGCCCTAAACCCAAATGGTTGTAAAGAGTGTGGAAAGATGGAAAATTCGATATATGGAAGTAGAAATACTATTTAATTATATTATTATATATGGGAGAAATTTTTTGTCAAAACCTGACTTAATCGCATTTAACCAATCATATGTCAAGAAAAATATTAATGCTTGTTAATTAGTACGTGATTAGTCACTCATGGCGTAATTAATTTTGACATGACCAAACTCGTTATTGACTAGCATTTCCCTAAATGGGGCAAATCCAATATAATATGAGTAAAGTCGTTACCCATATCAAATTCAAACAGGTGGTATGCCCGTTCCAAGTTTGTTAATTAATCATACCAAACCCACCATAAGCAGGTAGGATTCGAATTGGGGCCCTATATTAGTCTAGCTCACCTTTTTTGGTCTCATAAGTTGACCTACTTTTATTTTTGGTCACAATCTTGCAATATTACAAACATTGCATCTCGTAAGGTATTTTTTTTTTTTTTGCAATTTTAGTCTCAAAAGGGGATTTCAGTTAACTTTTAACGGAGAATGGCAAAATTGACGTTAGGATAATTGTAATTTACCCCATGTGTTCATCAAAATGTACAAGAACACCCCAAAAGTTTACTTTTTTTTATTTGATACTAATTTTTGTTTAAAACACACACACACACACACACACACATATATATATATGAATTATGAATATAATTATGTATAAAATAATATACATACACACAAATATAATTATTTATAAATAATATTTATTTACTATGATTATACATTTATATACACAAATAAGTGCAAGAATATTAAATTTTTAAACAAAATTTAAGAAAATATTTATATTATTTTTTGAATTTATTTCTAATGAACACAACTATGTATCTATCTGTATACAAAAAATGTTGGTGAAAATGAGGAAAAAGAAAGAAAAAAAGATTCAAGTATTTGTTGGTGAAAAATATAGATTTAGCGAACAGTGATGGTGACAGTTGTACATGGTTGTATTCGCCATGGTGACCAGTGTTTGATTTTCCTTGTTTGACGGTGGCGGTATTGACGACATGGTGTGGCGAGTGAGAATTGGTATGGGAGTATAGTGGTGGGATGAGGGAAGATGATGAACAATTTTTCTTTTCCTTTTTTTTCCTAGTTCTATTGTTTCGGTTTTCTTCTTTTTTTTATTTTTCTAGTTAGTTTTTTCTTTATTTTGAAATAAGAAAATATATTTGTTTTTATTCTTTTAAAATTGGATAGAAACAAACTATTAAATTTATTAATATATAAAATGAAATATAGAGACAGTATAAAATATGTGTATAATACATCTTACTATATTATATATATAAATTGTTATATCTTATTTATGTATGTTTTATATTGTATTAATTTTGTTTTAACATCATTTCATGTGTATATATATAAATGAAATTTTGTAAATATATTTGTTTTTTGTATTCTTATTTATTATTATACTTATATTATCTAGCTATTTATATATGTTTCTATATATTTTAAGTGAAAGTTAATATAAAATAAGAAAAGTAAAGTTTTGGAGGAGTTCTGCACATTTTGATAATCATAGGGGGTACTGTTTTGGTACATTTTGATGAACACAGGGGGTAAATTACAATTATCCTAATAGGTTCCGTTAAGAGTTAACGGAAATCCCCTTTTGGGACTAAAATTGCAAAAAAAAGTGACTTACAAAAGTAAAAGTGGGTCAACTTATGGGACTAAAAATACAATTTTCTCTAATAAGTAATTTGAAATAAGTTATTAAATATCAAAAATAATACATCGAAAATAATATAAATGTACAAGGTTTGTGGGTTTTTTTTGTCTACACATTTAATTATGGGGTTAAGTTTTACATTTAATAGTTTGGAGTGGGGAGGTGGTTAATGAAACAAAGATATAGTTCGTGGTGCTAAAATGTACTTCACCCTTATGTTTATAATTTAGAGGCTAAATTTTTTATTTTTTGAAATTGTTAGGATAAATGCAATATAAGGTATAAATAAGGGGTGCAAAATATATATATAATTAACCCTATTTTTATGCATGAATTAGTGAATAACAGTACTGCATGATCATATTTTCATTGATAAAAATCTGATAAATGAGAGTTGAAAATATCCATAGCAATCTCTGTTGGTTTTTGCCAAGCCATCATCCCCATATCCATTTTGACTGTCCCGTCTATAATTGTTTCATAGCTGACCTCCTCATGAAGTTGAGTCCCTGTCTGCTTACTTTTACTTGTTAAAGAGATAATGGTTTGTCTCTCCAAAACTTTTCCAACTCTTGATATTGTATGATGTGTTAGTTTCACGTTTTTGGTGCGTGTATGTATGTACATACATACATACATACGTAGAAATTAGCGGGGGGGCGGGGTATAGAGGATATCGAGATATGCAATTAATATATATATATATATATATGTGTCAGGTGTTGAAATATGCACTATATATCCTAACTTGTCTGACCTTAATTCTTTGTCCTCATGCGCTAAGGTCGCTATCGCCATTAATTTTTTTGACCCAATCTCACAAACACACACACACACACACACACACAAATGTATTCATACAAGTTACAGTCTAACGTAAAGAACATTAACGTTGTTTCCATTTTTTAACTTGTAGGCAGCTTTATAGACAGGTGTGTTCTGACTCTCTCTCTCTCCCCCTCTCTCTCTCTCTCTCTCTCTTTTTGAGGTGATTGAGGGCAAATATTTTGAAGAATATTTTTGACGGCTCATTGAAGAAATCCTTGATGGTACGTAAGACAAAAATATATGTTATTTTACATTGTATATCTATACATATATATATATATTCTATACAAAATTTTTAGTTCTTTGGTTCAATTATCACATTTATATATAATTGTGCTTTTTGTGTTTTTACAGAATAAGACAAAACAAAGTTCCATTTCTTTTCCTTTTTAATTAGATATTAGACTTTATAATATTGATTTCTAGTCTCAACTGAAAATTTATATTACATTTGAAGCGTGAATGATAAATTACTTTCCTACCTATTTCCTAAAATGATTTTTGTATATTTAACTGATTCTTGTCGTTAATGTCTTTGTCAAAAATATAATAGTTGTGACTTGTGAACTTGTAATTTTCAATAGTAATAAAAAAAAATAATTAATTAAAAAAGGTGAGAACTTATAATTTTCAATGATGTCATGTAGGTTCCAAATATTTCTTCGGATTCAATATGGATCTTGAATTTTCATGAAATATGATATGATTTGATTTTTGCCATTTTATGTGACACCTTCTTGAGATGAATCGCAATAGCCCTCAATGTCATTTTAACTGCAATTAAGAAGATAAAGTTTTAATTAATTCATGTTAATGTCTTATAAACCGATTCGACTCCAATTTGAATTTAAACATTTTCCATAGATTAAGATATTTAATGAATCAAATTTGATTATAAATATCTTTAATTCCAAATAAGTGAATCAAATATAAAATCAAATAATTCAACTCGTTGTAGATCCAAATTCAAATTTTGGTAAAATTTTTGTTAAATAACCTTATATATATATATATTAAAATATTTTCAATTCCCTTACTATTCGATTATACATATACATAATATTCAATTATATATTAAATAACCTCATATAAAATATTTTCAAGTCCCTTAATAGACACTTCTGCTAAATATGTTTTCCACTTAGATAAGCAATTGAGATAGAAAAGAAAAGAAAAAAACTTATTGTATGGAAGAAATTTAAATATTCTCTTTCATTATTTTAATTGTTCACTCATGTACGTAATCTGTATTGATGAATAGAGAATAAAATATAAGAGAGCTAATATAGCAAAAGATCCTAACTGACTTAATAGGATACACTGTATATAACATTTTATATTTGATAATACTTATAGAATGTTCTAAAATAATACTTTTGTATGATTTTTTTTTCAATTAAGTTTTAAATAAAGTGTTATATTTAATGTTAATTGTTTTCCTTAAACATTTGAAATAATTTCAATGTCTTTCTCTTTATATTAAATACTAGTTATAATCCCACGCCAAGATACGAGTAGTTTATTATAAAATAATAATAATAATAGTATGTGACATGCATTTTTATATTTCACAACAACTTTTATTTATTATCTTTCTATAATTTAAATAATTATTATTTAAACCATTTAAAGTGTCAAGAACATATATAATAATTTAACTCACAAAAAAGTGAATAATAGAAATATAAAATATATAATGTGAAATAAGAGAATGATAATACATCTAAATCATTAAATATAGATAAAATATAAAGAATATAATAAAAGAAAGACAATATAGAAATTATATTTTTTTACAAATAAGTTAGAGCTAATTTTTGAGACAATCAGAATTAATCCATACAAGTCCATCAAAAAAGCTCTAAAACCAATTATTTGAGATTAATAACGGTATTAGATTCAAACATAAAGTTGCGATGTAATGCCACACTACATTTTCTTAATTTTTCATATCAACGAAAACTGGGTTAAGAGAGAAAAGAAGAAGAAAAGACTGTTCACATTACAAATGAATAATTCCTTTTATACTCAATTTCAACCAAAATCGATGATTGATTTTCCTGTGCATCTTATATTAGGAGCTAATCAGATTGACACGTAAATAATAATTTTTATAATACAAAAATAAAACACAAAGAGAGAAATCATAAAAAACAATACCAACACATTATACAAACTCATTACGTACGGAAAGTTTTTGTCCAAACCCGACTTGGCCACATCTAACTAATCATGTAGCAAGTATTAATACACTTGTCATGTGATTGATTACTCTCTCTAAACTGTATACCAATCACATGGCAAGTGTAAAATACTTACCATATGATTAATTTCAGTGTTACCGAACCCAATACAAATAAGAATCTCTCCATTAAGTAGTGTACCTCGAATCAAAATTCAACTACAAAAAAAAGAAAAAGAAAAAGATAACAGTGATGATTATTGTGCCTCTAAAGTCCAACCCATAATCGTTCTACCTAACGTTGCAACGAAAAATTGAGCGAAAAAATTTGTATTATGAACCATGTAAACTAGGAGATTGCCATTGTACAATTCCCTTTTTTCTTTTTAAGATTAATTAATCGTTTGAAGGAATGGGGTAGTTAAATTATCTATATAAATATAGTCACAAAGTCTTATTTAAAGAAATGAATTTAACTAGTTAATCTAAATAAAATTTGGACTTTATGAATAATATTATTTTCATTGGTTCATTGTCGAAGGAACTTATCAATTCACTTATATGGAAAAATAGAACATCATGAGCCTATCTTAGTGTACGCATAAAATGGCGCTTACTTGAATGGCTTAAGGTTTGTTAAGGTTTGTTGAATGTGTACACACACACACACATCAAGTAAAATTGATTGTGTAGTTTAGAACGGTATGACACTGCTCGACGCAGTTCGTGCCATTTGAAACAATCTGGAAAATAAAAAAAAATCATTTGCAAATGTTAGCATAATAGTTAAGTCAAAATTAAAATATCAATTACGCAAGATAGTAAATTTTGAAGATAAAAGTAAAAAAAAACTACGTCTATAGGGACTGCAATTGCATAAACTAACACATATCGTGCTGATTCGCATATATAAATCGAATTCAAAAGACAATATTGATTAGTTTAGCTTCAAAACTTCTAAATCAAGTTCAAAAAACAATATTGATTTGTTTAATTCGACATTGTGAAAATTTGAATGTAAATCAATGGCTAGTAGAATCCAAAGCAATTAAAAAGATGATTAACGAATCTTATCAAACATATTAAATAGTTTAGGCAAAATTAAACATAGATGTTAAACAATATACACATCGATAGATGCTTAATACACATGGACGATGTGCTGTAAGACAATAATTACAGCAATCAACACCCGAACTAATTTACAGTACGGTTTTAAACTTAATTATTGCACCGCAGTTTTTTCAAGAAAATGGCAAAGATGGTGCGATTCGGACTATTTTTCAAAAATCATTCTCACCCCTAACTATTTAGAAACCTCACATTCAGTGGCCTCAAGACAAAAAAATTTCTTCCCAAAATCCATCCAACTCTTTTTTGAAAGAAAAATGATATAATACCACTACGCTACAAAAAAAAAATTTTTAAAAAATAAAATACATACTCAGGAAATTAAATATATATTTTGTGGATTATCTTCGTATAGAAAATTGAAACACAACACTAATGCTAAATTGAAGGGCATTAATTCTATATAGCCTGAAAAAAGGATACCCTTGCAGCACTATAACACAGTACAAAGAAGCATGCATAAATGGGACTATCATCAATACAATTTGGGAACAACATTTAACCGCAGTGGATTCATATTCATTCCATAGTTTCATCAAATTCAAACAGCAGTTTGCTGACAAAAATTATTCGCATCTCTATTCGATGCGGCGAGCTTAGTAAAAATCTTGTTCAAAATACATGTGCTTTCGTGGCTACGGGACGGGGCTCTTACTTGTAAAGAAACAAACATAAATACGTACGTACAAAACAGCGTCTCTCATGGACTGCCCATTTGTATCAACTGCAGTGGAGACTTCAGCAACTTCTTCAGTGTGTCCACTATACTACCAAACGAGGGCCGTTGTGCAGGATCACTGCAAATAGGAGAAGATAATCAAACAACAAACAAAGAAATAAGTAAAAATTAATTAACTTAACAATTATTTTATCCTCCCCTATAACTACGTGTAATTACATAGATCTCCCATCTTACAGCTCTCCCGTTACTTATTTCCATCTTACGGTAATCCAATCATACAATGATTCTTGCATCATCATCAGAATGATCTCAACAAACTTAGTCAGCTTTGATCCATTTTCAATGGTCAAAGTGGGTACTTGTAATATTGAAACCAAGAAGGAAATTTGTATGATTACATATAGTTATGAGGGAGGATGGTACTTGTTTCCAGATATTTCCATGCCAGAAACAACCACGTAGAGCAACGTAGAGAAAATGGTGATATTAAAGTCTTACTCAGCCCAGCAAGATTCCATCAGAGACACCAGTACAGGTGAGGTATTTTGTGGGATTACAAGCCTCCTATTCTGGAAAGCAACTGCTCCAACAACCTAAAAGTTTGCAGAAAAAGAACCAACAATAACCTTGTAAACTGCTATGTTTCAAATGACACCAAACTGGTCGTCATTAAATTAAGCTATTCAGAAGAAACAGCATACCATCATCTAGTAAAGTTGGCTATGACATGACATTTCATATGCTATTTTAATATAAACTACCTGTGCAGGGCTAAGTCCGCTCCAAGGCTGTTGCATGGTAACAAGCTCCCACAAAATTACTCCGAAACTGTATACATCAGATTTCTCATTGGAGGGCTCTCCACGAAGAAATTCGGGAGCCATCCACTCGGGCTGGAATCAAAAACGAGTTATGAGCTAACTGACGCATTCTCAAGAAAGCAATCTCAACAAACAACTTGCATTTTGTCAGGGGTTTCTGTTTTAATGATAGGTATTCTTAATATTGAGCAAAGACTTCATCATAATTGAGAAACTCCGATCGAACGCCCTCCCTTTTCTCCTAATCACATCAATTGGCTAAATACCTCATTTCAATAGATTCAAAACTTACCCAGATTAAATTTCTTGATGACCTCAAATGACACTATTATTAATCTTTTTCTTTTTAACAAATATTGTTAAGGGACAAAAAACAATCAAGGATACGTGAGGCCGGAGAAAATATGTATCTTCCATTTACTTGTCCTAGTTACACCTACACTTTGCCTAATCTGTACACATCTATACATAAACATATACATATGTTACAATATATGCGACATAATATATATATATATATAGATAGATAGATAGATAGATAGACAGACAGACAGATGGATATGTAGAGAGTGAGAGAGAGAGAGCTTACCGTTCCAGCAACAGACTTTGATGATATGAATGTGTTTGCTTTGAACCTTGACAAACCAAAGTCACATACCTAAGTAAAGTTGTCAAAAAAAAAAAAAAGGTCAGATACTAGCAGGACTTGGTAAAAAGTGGAGAAAACCAGTAAGGGAATTAATTACCTTTACTGTCCAATTTTTATCAACCAACAGATTTGGTGATTTTAGATCCCAATGGACAATAGGCGGAGTAAGACGATGAAGGTAATTGATACCCTTTGCCTAAGTACAACATGCGCGACAAAGTCAGCAGAGAAAAAAAATAATAATCAATAGACATGTTAAAGATATGAGAATCAAAGCAAACCACATCCAGAGCCATGCGTAACCGTCTCCTCTGGTCTAAAATTTCCCCAGCAGCTGGCCTATGTATCAGTCGGAATAGACTACCTCTGCTCCACATAATAGTGAAAATCTTAGACTTCATGACCAACTATTTATTTATTTCTTTAAAGAAAAGATAAAATAATCTGCGTTGTAGGGAATACGGAACTAATTTACCTTGGCAAATATTCTGTCACTATAGACAGATGTGGACGTTTTGTAACAGCACCCATGAACAGAACCACATTTGGATGACGGATGCGTTTCATAATGGCAACCTTCAGAAAAATGTAAAAGCAAAGAATAAAATGTCAACTAGTACCAAGCAGATCAACAAAGAATTACATTGTCAAGAACAGTTGCATAGGTTAAGCAGTCCACGCATAAAGTAGGTTATGCTCATCAAACCTGTTTCTATGACTACAGAAGATTTATTGATGAAGATTAAAATCTTTTGTATCACCACATCTGGTTATACATATTCAAATCAAGTATTCAGATTTCGCCATGTCTCCCGCAATAATTAAAATATTCATGCAAAGGCATTGGAAAAAGATTCTTGGTTAAAAATCCAATTGTTTAAGGTTCCTATTTCATACCTCCCTTAGGAACTCCTTCAATTGATCATCATGAAAATCCTGGATAGTTAGAACCTTGACTGCTACATCCTGCAGTGACAGAAAGAATTCAATTGAATGATTTTCTTAGCTCCACAAAACTCCAAAGCAGATTAAAACTTCACAATATTTGCATAGAAATAGGGAAGGAATGGAGTTACTAGCTTGCCAGATTATTTCTATACTCCCCCCTTTCTACATTTTCACATATTTCCTTTCATGAAGTAACTCCCAATGCTTATAGCAAGTTCTGCAGATACAAGAAGACTAAAATAGAACATCTGTGGGATAAAGCAGCTAGATTAAGGATTAAACCCTCTCATAAAGGGCCAGAATAGAATAGGGAAAGAACAACGTCAACCAAATTAAATTTATTTCTTGATGGGCATAGACATTGTGATTCGCACCTAAGACAACTTAACAAGGAGAACCCGTGGTTGCCTTTTCTTCCATTCTTGTTTGCTTATACATTTGATTAATGCCATGTTTACTTTACAAGATAGTGGTAGTTTAGCAATATAAACCATTATTAACCATTGTTTACTTTTATGGTTGAAAAGACCACAATAATGATCCATGCCTCTCTGTACAGTGACTTCTCGACTATCACTTGTACAGAGAATTTGATGCTTAACATAAACACACAAATCCCCCTTCAAAAATTCAATTAAACCATCTATAACTTAACCACTCATAAACCATGTATACTTTCTATGATAAAGCTAGCTAGTCTACTATAGCTAGTTTAATAAATATTCCCTTTCAATAATGAAGGCCCAATGATCCAAACACTCAATACAAAATTGCGAAAGTGGTGGATAGATAATGCAACTCAAGAGGTGGGGTAAAATAATCAAGATCATTGACTTTTTTTTTTTTTAAGCTACTTGAGGAATGCATACGCTATCATCTCAAATAGTGAAATTTACTAGATCTAGCATCAAGGTGTCCTAGGATTTGCATATCTTAAACCATCTTACTAAACATGATAGGCTAATCACTAATTAATCAACACATTTTTCCTTATCCTTTCCGCAAGCCTCCATCCCATCAAACAAAGTGACATGCTATCATCATACAAGTAGAATCAAATGCACAAAATCAAAGGCAATAAGTAAATCAGGAGCCTTAAATACTAACCGATCCATGCCATTCAGCTCGATGCACCGTGCCAAAAGATCCTATCAGAAGAAACCAAGCATATCATGACCCATAATGCACAGCAACATCAAGCACACGAGACTACAAAACTAGACGGGAATAAATAACATACCAGCGCCAACACGTTCCTTGATATGCAATTCATCCCATGCAATCTCAAGCCAATCCATTGCAAGAGAAGGTTCTAGATTCAAATATCTCGGAATAATTGCAGAAGTATGCTTTTCATAATCATGTTGCTTATTCTTAATCTCCACTTGATCTTTGCCTTCAGAGAAGGTTACTTTGGGATGTCGTCTGTCAGCTTGAGTTAGAACAGCATTTCCAGCTAAAACAATCTCCTTTTCGTAAGTCTGTTTTATAACAATTCTATCACCTCCTGGTCTAGAATAATCATCCTCAGATCTTGTTGCACCAGCAACATCATAATCTTGTGCGGTGCAGCCATCATCTTTTGTATTTTCTGGAAAATTAATATCCTTCGTTTCTCCCCAAGAGACTGCAAATAAGTTCTTTAAGTGAGATGGTGTTTGGCTAAGCTTATTTGTAAGAGCTTATGCGTTCCTATAGCTTATAATTGGAGCTTATAAGATCTTAAATCTTATTAAGTTCTAAAGCATTTGGACAATATAAGATTCAACAAACTCATAAGATGTTTAGGGAACTTATAAATTCTAGTTTGGTAACAATGAGAGCTTATAAGCTCTTTCTAGTGTAAGATATGACCCAAAATAATGTCACACCATAGACATCCGTTGCTGCTGCTCTCCTTTTTTTTTATATATTCATGCCTTTTACTATTTACAATCATTGGAGCTTATAGTATCGTTTACTGAAAAGATTACCAAACACCTCTAAGGAGCTTATAACATGAGCCAAACAAACCCTAAGTTTGTCAGTAGAAGAAATTCATTTTGGTTATTACTGTTGATTAATTGATTGGTTCTTCTTTTTACCTCATTCTTCAGAAACATAAGGACTAAAAGAGTTTGTTTTAAAGCTGGCCAACAACCAACCATGAAACAAAATATACTGATTTGGAGCAGAGAAAGGTAATGAATATCACATCATTGGATGTTGTAAAGTGAATATGCCAAGGATAAAGCAGTTAGTAATTGTACAAAGATTTCTGTAAGTCAGCTATAGGAAACAATTTTTTGGCATTTTCCTACTTATAAGAGGAAAAAAATTAAGAGAAGAGTTAAAGATAACAGAACCAGAGTCAAGCGTGCTAGATTTATCTAGTCAGCATCCCACAATTGTAATGCTAGCTAAGAAAATTGTTACAATCCAAAATTAAACTTTATATGCTCTCATCAATCTTGCTGCTAATTACCAACCATATGAATACTTAATGAAATGATATGACACACCTGAATATAAAGGATTGTTACTGCCATGGGTATACTTTCGGTTTAGAGATTGGCCAACAGTCTCATGTTTCACATCTTGTTGAAATTCTTTCAGATGCGAGATTTGAAATGGCGAAGGCACTGAGGCAAGTAAACTTCCATTGATTGACGAATCTGGGCCGTGGATATTTCCTGGTTGCCCAACTAGATCAACAACAAATTCCCTGCTAAAATATATGTATTATAACAAGACCAACGAAAATGCACCTGCACGAGATATTATGCGAATACACTAAGTGCTTGTCCGGACATTATCAGTGAAGTGTTAAATCTCAGAGATTAAGTTGTGTTCAGAACATGCTCAATCCACCTAGGCCACTAATCTAGCACATGATAGGAAAAATGACTACAGAAGTATAGAAGAACATATTTTAAATTTTTAAACTTAAAAAGAACGACCCTAAAACATTTAATAAAAAATAGTGATCCTCTCAAACAGACTAACTATTTTGATTAAATCTACTTCCTCTTTTATTCTTTTTTGGGTACAGTTTAAATCTACTTAAGCACACCATTATGGTAACACGAATATCTTACCTGGGAAACTTCTTGTCATCCTCAACCTTGATAAGGCATGAAGATCGATGATCAGAAACACAATAATTGCATCCTCGAGCAATTCGACAAGGCAAACCCACGTAGTCCGCTAGTTTCTGAACACAGAAAAAAGTCGTCAGTTAAAATACCAAATACCTGAGCATTTGTGAGCTATTAATGTAAGAAAAAATTGTGCATAAGCATAAATGTCCATTAATAATGGACATGATCTACTTGCTGATATCGGAAAGCACAAAAAAGACAGGGAAGAAAAAGAAAGGGAAAAGAAGAGATACGAAAAACGGAAGAAGAACAAGAAGAGGAGAGAAGTTCTGCATTTCGAGAACATTATACTTTGTCAAAACAAGAACCAAACAAAAATAAAATCAAGAATGAAAGAAGAAGCAAGGCATTGTTGATATCAGTTTGGTATCAATTTTTCTCCAATTCCCTTATGCAGGATCAACTAACCTTGATCAATACAAAACAACTGAGGAAGTAAGAGTTAAACTTGGCGTGTTACAACATGATAAAATTGAAGGTTACTAATGCTGAAAATTCACAAAATCTGAAAACAGTTATACCCCTATAACCAATTATAGATAGACCACAGCCATATTCTCACGGAAGCATGATTCGAATCATCTATATTCACCTTGAACAGTATAGCCCGGTGCCTGCAAAGTCCAATAGACAGGTTACCAATTGGGATCACAATGCATTTGTAGAAATCCTTTAATCTCTGGTTCACCAATTTCCAGCCAAGATTAAGATCACCTTGCTCCACAGGAAAAGACCCCCTTAAATCACAAAAATTAATCTCATCAGAATGGAACATACAACATTATTAAATAGTTAACCAATATTAAATTCAATATCTACCCCATATAGACAGCAACGAGCTGGCCAAGTTTCTCGGCCAGTACAAGTGTACTCTCAGCTGAAAAATATATTTCTTGGGCTTTATCTTCAAGCTCCCTAAGCTGCGAGTCACCGCGTCGATCCACCACAATCACCTCAAGTGATGAATCATTAGGCTCAACTGTCTTGAGCGCCATTAGTGAAGGCATTCTTCTACCTTCGTCCAAGTCATTGCACATCAACCAGAGATATGGGTTCATTCCCAAAATGTTATAGAACCCATCTGAAATCTTGTCTGAGTAAGACAAACAACCACTCACCTGAAGAGAGAGAGAGAGAGAGAGAGAGAGAGAGGGAGAGAGAGAGAGGGAAAAAGAGAGGCCATATTATTGAGGTGATTTGAGAGAAGAACTTGAAAAACAGCTACCCTTTAAGACAAACTAAATCTCACGCGTACCCAGAGACGATAGGAGACGATTTCAGCATCAGAAGATCCAACAAGAGTACCGCCCTCACCAATTCTACGTTCTCGCAGAAGCAGAGGCTCAGTTGCGAGTGTTGCCTGCTCTGTTAGACGTTTAGCAAGCATTAACTGCAAATAGAAGCCCTCCTTAGATTTCTGCGCCACCCCATTGTTAACATTTTCGCCACCCCCAAGGCCCACCTCCTCCGCCTCAGCTTCCTCCTTTACTACGGCAGAGTCTTTGATTATTCCGGTGGTGGACGACGTCCAATTGCCGTCCAAAGTAGTCCCGGAAAACAAGCTCCCCGCATAGCTCGTGCTCCCCGCGCTTGATAGTCTCTGTAATGAAACCTGTCTCTCGAAACCCCTTTCTTTCCCCTGCACCTGATCCACACTATAATTACTCCCATTACTCGACACCCGCCGCAGCGTTTCCTGCCGCCGGTCTGAGTCCACCACCGCTGGCGGCTGTGGCGGCGGCGGCGGCGGCGGCGGCGGCAAAAGTAGCTGGGTGACTTCATCTTCCTCCTCAACACAATCATCATTTTCGTACAATCTGATCTTCACGGGATCGACGAGATGGCCTTGTGATTTTTCCTTCTTTTTCTTGTCGGAAAGCCACTTTACAAAGGCCGCCAACTGCTTCCCGTGAATCTTGTCCCCCGTGATTCCATGAGGGAGAACAGGGTAGCTGTCGCTATCACCACTTTTAGCTGTAGCACGAGTGTTGACATGATCATCTTTGCGATTAATTTCAGATGATTTGACAGCAACATCCGACGACGACTTCACATCATCGACCCCAGATTTCTTCTCGTGATCCGCTACCGACTTTGACGGTGTTTTGAAATTGCAATCAGGGAATTCCCTCGGAAAGAAGTAAGTGGTTCGATGCGGCATCTTTCTAATCACGTGAACAGGTGATCGCAAAGATTCTTCTCAAAAAAAAAAAAAAACGAAAAAAAAACATACAAACAAACAATCAAAAGCTCAATCAATTTCTTCAATCTGCGTTTTTTTTTTTTTGGTGTGTGTTCACACGCTATACATCCCCATCAAAGTTCAACAACTTGCAGGACGCCGGAAAACGGTAACAGGACAACAGATTTTCGCCGGCGAACAAGAACCCGAAACACATTTTCCTCTTCCCACTGTGAGCAGACTCTATTATAACAATCCCAACACTTATCAATTAAACTGATCAGAACCCAGTACGAATCGCGCGCCCTCAAATCCAAGACACACACATACGCCGCCTGAGGACGATTCAGAAAAGAAAAACGGAACCCAAAGCGAATATGGACCAAACTTTCATTGGGAGATAAGAGAGCAGAGACCCCTTTTTTTCTGCAGAAATAGAAAAAGCCAGACGAATACTTGTTCAGAGCGTATCCTTTAATATATATAACCAAGAAATGAGTAGAAAGATAACGTTTGTTTATTACATACATATATTTATATATATATATATATATATATAGAGAGAGAGAGAGAGAGAGAATTGTTTAATGTGTGTCTGCTGTGTAGAGTGGGGGGCAAACAACAATTTGCAACGGTGGGAAGGGGAAGACAGAGAAAACAGAGGTGATGGGGTTTAGGTGACTATTGTAAGCGCCCACTGAAATCGGTGGGAAAAAAAATCGAAGTTTTTATACATTGCAATTGGCTCAGCTAAAGTGCGCCTGGGGTTACCTGTGCACCGTCCTTTTTTTTTCCCACGTCGAGTTTACCGGTGCCAGGTACGAGGCACGTAAACTGAGTGCGTGAACGTTAGCAAAGCCCGGGGGCGTATGTTAGCGAGGCCCCATGAAATTAGTAAAATGTGCAGTTGTGTGGGCCGTTTGGATATCCCAATTGGGAAAGAAATCGCTTCCTAAAATGACCAATAAATATAATGTCGCGACAAAGGTTTTCAGTGGGGAAAAAGCCTACACTTTCGATATAAAAACAAACATGGCGGCCATGTAACAAAAATATTTTTCTGTATTCAATTATTAAATAATAATATTAATAAACCTTAATTCTTATTTTTTTGGAAAAATTACACTTACCACTCCTGAGGTTTGGCTGATTTACGAAAAATCCCCTACTTTTTTAAAAATTACCAAAAACCCCCTAAGGTTTCAAAAATAATACAAACTTATTCGAATTTTCGAAAATACCCCTTCCCCTTTTTGGGGTGATTTACATTGACCACCCTGAGATTAGACTAATTTACGAGAAACCCCATGTGGTTTCAAAAATTACCAAAAACCCCTCGAGGTTATACTAATGTTACAACTAGCACCTACTTAGGTTGACTTATCAACAATATTAATTCTTTTTTTTTTCCCTCTGTAATATTGTTATCATAAAATTTTCATTTAATAGATTTGAAAAAAAAATGTGATTACTTATTCAAATAAATATTCCGAATTTAATGTTATGAATTTATATTAAATATACGTAATATGTGCTAAATTTATATTTGAGAAAAATATAATTATATGCATCGTATATATCCATTATGTGAAATGAGAAATATAAACATTGATTGAAATAAAAAATTGAAATTAAATAATGCACTTGAAAACTTTATTTAGCTTGAGGACTCTAACTCATTTCTCTTAAAATTTACTCTGTATTAACGATAATATAACATACTTGATGTGTTGGTAGATACCTTTAATGCATTAAATTCAGAATATTTATTTGAATAAATAATCACATTTTTTTTTCAAATCTATTACATGAAAATTTTATGATAATAATATTACAGAGGGAAAAAAAAATTTAATATTATTAATAAGTCAACCTAAGTAGGTGCTAGTTGTAATATTGGTATAACTTCGGGGGGGGTTTGGTAATTTTTGAAACCATAGGGGGTTTCTCGTAAATTAACTCAATCTCAGGTGGTCAGTGTAAATCACCCAAAAAAGGGAAGGGGTATTTTCGGAAATTCGAATAAGTTTGTAATATTTTTGAAACCTTAGGGGGTTTTTGGTAATTTTTGAAAAAGTAGAGAATTTTTCGTAAATTAACCAAACCTCAGGGGTAGTCAGTGTAATTCGCCCTATTTTTTTTCAATCCAACTCATGGACAGAAAAAAAAATGGCATTTTAATGAAAAAAATTAGAATTTGGTTGAATTCTTAGAAAAGGAAATCATATAAAAAGTTCTACACAGTGACTTCTTCGAAAGTTATCTAAAGCAGCTTATTTGAAAAAAAAAAATACCGTGCAAAACACTTTTAAGCTCAATGAGGATTTTAAAAAAATACACAACCCCAATGAGCCTCGTATTCTCGCTTTAAATTTGCTTTAAATCTTATAGGGCAGTAACACGCTTATATTATTTTATCCTTTAATATTAACATTCTCGTATTTAGAATCGAACTTGAGAAATAAAGTCTCATAGTCAAACTTGTGATGTTGTAGAACAACAATAATTATAATAATAAATTGAACTAAAAATCCACATTATGAACGAATAATAAATAGTGAGAATGATTGTATTTTATTCTCTTAATTATATCTTGATTTTGATAGAAAATTAATTGTTGTCTCGTACATTGCCTTGATGGGAACAATTCTATCCAAGTAAAATAAAAAGAATAAAACACAGTTCAATTGTTGAAAAAAGGGATCAAGCTATATACTTGTAAGAAATAGTTATATTATCATTTTAGAACAAATGATTCATTTAGAGAGAGAGAGAGAGAGAGACGATTTTTCTTTTAGTATGGATTTCTTTACAGCACAAAAGATAGTTGAATAATAGAAAATTTTGACTATTTTTACTTAATTCACAAAATAACTTTTAAAGAGAATGATTTTTTTTCCTACTAATTGTATCTTAATGTTAATTTTATCATGAAATTATTTGACTTTGGTATGTTATACTTGCTTGCGACTTTGACCAATCTGGAAAGGTTAGAACATACAGACTCGTTCATAACTTTAGAAAATGGAGTTAGCATTATGAACAAGCAAAATTAAATTGTATACATGAAAAATAAGGTTAACCATATATGCGTGTATCAAAAAAAAAAAAATTGTTCTATTTGTTAATTTTAATTCTCTCTCACATTTAACGCAATTCAATAAAATGTAATTGCATAAAAGATCAATAATAATTTTGATTTATAAATTCTCGAAAACACGGTATGCTGCACAAATTTAAACACTAATGCAAAAAATATTTTTAATTATACTTTTGGTTTTGTAAGTGAGACCCCTTTTTCAAATTTCGTTCAATAAGTTTGATGGTTGCATATTGAATCCTGTATATTGGTTCAGTTTGATACATTTGGTCCTGAATTAACACATTTAGTCTTGTTCTTAGAGGACCAACATTGAAAATGGGGCAAGACTATATTTGAAAATTTATGACTAAATGTGTCAATTCATGACCAGATATGTCAAATTGAACCAACATACAAGACTAAATGTGCAATCATTAAACTTACATGACGAAATTTAAAAATGGGATCTCACTTATAGGACCAAAAATGTAATTAAAGTAAATAATAAGTTGCTAAAAAAATTTATTATCACTGTCAATATATTAAACATTAGGGTTTGTGCATGGACGTCTCTTTTAACTTTTTGTTAGTAAAATTTTAAACTTGAGCCATAAATCCTGAAATAATAATAGTTGTAGTACAGAAAGTAGGTCTAGTGAACTAGCGTTCGTTTGTCGATCACTGCATTGTTGCCTCACATATAAAATAGAAATAGTATGATTTAAAAGTCACGGGTTAAACACTCGCTGCTAATTGATGTGAGCATTGATTTGTTGAAAAGCATTTTGGAGTTTATTGAAATAGCTGTTAATTTGAGGTTGGAAAAATAGTGTATTTCAATTTACAAACTTTTTTTTTAAAGAATCTATTATTAAATTAAAGTTAAGAATTATTTTTATTCTAATGTTGTTTATTTTTAAAAATAATTGAAATTTTATAAGTTACATTTAAATGTTATTGATTATTGCAAACACTTTGCTTGTCCCGTGCTATCGTCCGTTTGGCAATTTTTCGCTTTTCCAAGACTTCTTCGCCATTCTTTCTAACTTTAGACATAATCACAAGGGTTTGGGTTGTATAGATTAAAAGTTAACAGCTTTTTCAAAAGTAAAAGGAGTTGTCTTTTTGGGACATAAGAAGCTACCTATTTAGGTATATACTCAAGTGGTGTATTAATTATTGAATCTATACGTGATGATGTCAAAAGATAAAATTGTGCGATATCATCATGTTTAATCCAACGATGTATACACCAGTTGGACGTATACCCAAATGGGTAACATCTCGTGTCTCCTGTTTTTTCATAGTAGTTGCACGTTTGATATCTCAAGAGACGTGTTGGTCTCTTATATGCTATATTTGGAAAGTATACTGCATGCAATGTATATAAGAAAAAAGAAAAAAGAAGTTTGTATCTAAAGTCTATAATTTCAGGAAATAGATATAATTATCCCCAAATTCTTTTTATAACTACCATAAAATTCTGTATTTTTTTCTCTATATTTATTTATTAATTTTTATATATGCACTATTCGATAAAAAGGGGTGCCCTCTCACAAGTACTTTGGATGTATGGCGTTACGTAATATCAACTACTCGCTACCTTCTTTAATTTTCAACTTCTTTTTTTGTCTCTAATGTGTTCTTTTTATTTTTATTTTATTTTTTTGGTTTAATCATAATATTTCCTTTAAGTCTTTGACTACCTAAAATGTACATTATTAGTTTTACAATTTGTCATAAATTAAGCTAAAGCCACATAAAAATTTAGAAAAAAAAAAAGAAAAAGTGAAATCAAATAACATGGAGTTTAGATTTTATGTGTTAAATCATTGCATAAGTAAGGGGCCTTTAAATCCTTTGTAATTTAGAAAGGAAATTCTGTGAAATGAACTTTACTTAGAAAGTTTAGTCATTACGTTTACTCATTTTGAAACGAAATTTCTTATTTCATAAACTTTTTTATTTTAGAAAGTTTTAGTCATTATGTTTACTCAATTAGAATAAAAATTACGTCTAGATTTGTTATATTAGTCGTTTCACCGATATTTATATTTACTACATCCACATTATCTGAGATATAGTGTAATTATAAATTAATTTTTGTGCTTTTTAAAATTTATAGATACCCCCTTGAGGTTTGTATAACTTAACAAAGTCCATCATTCATCAATGTGTGATGTAATTGTGACCTACACTTTTAGCGTTTTCAATGTAGTTTTGAGATGGGGTCTGCATGATCTTAACAAATTTAAAACGAAAACGCTATATGTGAAATTAATTTCATACAAAAAAGAAATAGTAGTTGTATCGGATTTTAAATGATGTTATCCGGTGATGGTGGCAGCGGTACAAAATGAAAAAACTTTGCAAATGTTGGCACAATCGCAAAATTGATTGAGAGATTGTATCAAGTTTGGCGATTAGTTTTACAATTGATCATAAATTGTAAAGTTTGACCATTAGTTTTACAATTTGTCATAAATTAAGCTAAAGCCACATAAAAATTGAGAGGGAAAAAAAAAGAAAAGTGAAATCAAATAACATGGAGTTTAGATTTTATATGTTAAATCATGGCATAAGTAAGTAAGGGGCCTTTAAATCCTTTGTAATTTGGAAAGGAAGTTCTGTGAAATGAACTTTAATTAGAAAGTTTAGTCATTACGCTTACCCATTTTGAAACGAAATTTCTTATTTCAGAAACTTTTTTTATTTTAGAAAGCTTTAGTCATTACGTTTATTCAAATATAATGAAAATTACCTTTAGACTTGTTCTATGAGTTGTTTCAACCATATCTGTATTTATTGCATCCACATCCTTTGAGATATAGTGCAGTTATAAATTAATTTTTGTGGTTTTAAAGTTTACAAACACCCCCTGAAGTTTGTACAACTTAACAAAGCCCATCATTCATCAGTGTATGACGTAATTGTGAGCTATACTTAATGAATTTTCAATGGAGTTTTGAGATGGGTCGGGTGAGCATCATCTTAACAAGTTCAAAACGCAAACGCTATATATGAAATTAATTTCATACAAAAAAACAAGTAGTAATTATGTTGGATTTTTAAATGATGTTGTCCTGTGGTGGTGGCGGCAGTATAAAGTGAAAATACTTTGCGAATGTTAGCAGAATCACAAAATTAATTCAGAAATTATATCAAGTTTAACGATGCGCATCTTTTGATGATCGGGGTAACTACTACAGTTGCAGAAACGTTATCTTTTACCATCTCTATTAATGTTTATAAGAAGATTATAAATCTCTAGAGGTATTTATAATTTTTAAAGCAATAGTGAACTAATTTGTAATTGTACTATATTTCAAAGGTTGTAGATATAATTTGCCCTTATTCTATTCATTACCTATATTAAGAAACTTTATTGTTCTGAAAATTCATTTGTAAAAAACTTAGTTCATTCAATTTGGAAAATTAAAATTATTTCTGACATAATTTACATATTTTAAAATTCAAAGAAATATCTTTTTTAATTTATATAATTTTAGGATTAATATCACTAATGATCCCTGATATTTAATATTAGAATCTCTTTAATTCAAAAAGTTTAAATTGTCACGTTATGGTCATTTATGTTATAAATAAGTAACGGTTTGCTGCTTTAGTCCTTTTTACGGATTTGTCCATCAAATTTCACTAAAAAAAACACTCACGTAAAAAGAAGTTTCGTCCATTTTTGCTTTAAAATGGTTCAAAAAAATTACTTGATCGGTAATTTATCAATCCGCTTAACGTTGAAAGTTACAATGACTTCAAATGTTTCCCAAGTAGCACTTTCCTATTTTATAGGGCAAAATTAACATTATTAGTCAGAACAAAATTCTTTTATCTACTTATTTTGATTAAATTGTTTGCATTATGTCATTTTTCTACTAGTTTATTATCCATATTTTACAAAAACGCACTAGATATTTTAATATCTCGACTTATACGGACATTTCAGTGAGCGTAGCTAGTTTAATTAAAATATAATTATTTGTAGATACTGTTAGTTATGTATCATGGCATCCTCCAAAATGCTCCCAATTTATTAGAACGCATACATTTTTTTTTCTTTTTATAATAGAGAAAATTGATTTATAAAGTTGGTGAGTCACCCACTTTAGCCAATTATTTGATGAAGCTCCATTTGTTATTTTGAAAAAAATACTTATAATTTGCGCCGCGAGTAAATACGAAAAATATTTTTAATTGCTCAAAATCAATTTTAAGTGAATGAAAAATTAAATGCATAAGAGAGTTTGATGGAAAAACCAAATGAAGTATTGTAGAATGTGTTTATCTCACATTGAAAAAAATGAGACAAGAATGTCGTGTATTTAAGTGGCTAGCTGCAAATAGAGGTTGGCTCCATGGGTGTTCACAAGCGTGCAATGGGGAAAGGACCTATGAGTTAGTAGACTCGAACCAAGCCACATGCACACACACCACTAGCGAGGACATACGGGTTTGGCTTGCGCTCAAGCTCAATCAAAGTATCTTCTTGAGTATATGATCCAAACTGAAATTGGGTTCGAAAACAAATTAAAATCAACTCAAATTAAGCTAAAATCATCAAGACCAAACCAGTGCCAACCCCAACAACCACAACTTTTTTGTCTATTATAAAAGATGGACCCCCTCCATTTGTCATTTGTATTCTCGGCATTTCACTCTCAAAGTTTCCAAAGCATTTATAAACATCCAATGAGTTCAAAATACCTTCTAAGTTTATTGTTTTTCAAAATTTGGAGTGCTCCTATTTTAAAAAGTAGGTTGTCGTATCTTGGAAAACGATTGTTAAGAACCATGAGCACCAGTGCAGTGCAATTTCGTTTTAAATACAAAGAGTCCAACTATTGACTCAACCTAATTTCATAGAACAATCACCCCCCTTATAAACACTACTTTCCAACAGCACCAACCCACCCACGCACATAGTTAGGATTCAAACCTTGACAACAACCTCTCAATTTTTTAAAGACATGGCAGATAGAACACATACTTTTAGCTTTCAACATTTTCAGCTTTAATTCATATATTAATATCGGCATTTGAAAAAAAATAGTGAGAAAAAACAATAATAGTGACAAAATATAAAGCTTTGATATAAAAATTGTCATGAATAATTACATTAAGTACAATGCCTTTTTATTTTGTTGCTAATTAAATTTATAATGTAGTGGCAATATCTTTTATTTTTATCATAATATCACTGGATGGTAACAAAAATGAAGGTTTAAATTGTTACTATTAAAAATTGGTGGCATCGAAAGAGTGAGAATTTGGTGACATATATATATATATATATATATAGAGAGAGAGAGAGAGAGAGAGAAACACACACACACACACACATATTGTCACTATGAATTCATGACAAAATTCCATTGTTATTAAATTTTCATCATATAAGCGTCACCCAATTATCAATAATGACAACTTCAATACTATATCATCACCATTGATATTGTACAAATTAATTTTGTGAATAAATAATTTTTCAGTCACTAAATATAGCTAATCAACTATCATATTTTTATTATTACTTGTTATATTATTATTAATTTACAAGGGTGTGACACCCCAAAGTTTATTTATTAATTTAGGAATAAAGTGATATCAGGAAACCTAACACAGATCCTATTTAATGAAATAATAAGTTCTAATTAGATACCATTTTAGTTAGAATTTAGTTATTATTAGAAGTTATGAGGTCTAGAGTATAAATATACAAACTTAAGGGACTAAATTGCAATTTGAGGGAAATATGTGATCTAGGGGGTTCCACATTTCCATCATTCTTGCCACTCTATCTACCGCCACTTGTTGATATATGTATGTCTCACTTTATTATATATATATTCAATGTATTAAAGGTCTAATAAAATATACACATATATATATAGATATTTTATATAGCACAAACTCATCTTCCTTGTTTTCTTGCAACAACAGGTACGTCTTCATTCTTTGTCTTCCTTTTCAATAGTTTAGTGTATTTCCATGCTTGATTCAAGAATTTGGTGGTTTATTCATATTCATAGACGTATGTATATGTATTACTATATATGGTCCGTATGTATATGTATAAATAAACACACACATATATGCCTATATACATATATGTTACATATATATATATACATATATATATATATAGATATAATTATATATTTCGGTTCGTGTATATATATACATGTTTTGGTTTTGGTTTTGGTTTATATATGCATATATTCATGTTTTCGGATTATATATATGTTTATATTCTTGTGAGTACTCTAATCAAGGGATTAGTGATAATAAGAGTAATCTAATCAAGGGATTAGTGATAATAAGAGTAGTTTAATCAAGGGTAATTAAAGAATCATTTCAATATTTAATATGACTTTTCTACTTTGTGGTTCGAACACACACACATGTACATAAGTGCACATATATATATTTATAAAATCTATATTCAATTTGCATATATGTGTGGGTGACTTAGATATGCGTGTGTGTGTATATACATACATAGATATATATATATAGATATGAATAAGCTAAATCTTAGTATATAACATAGTGTCTTTACATTTGTAATTAGAGAGATTATTATTTGTGCTTTGACCCGATAGAAATTGAAATTTGAATACGAACCCTTAAGTATATTAATTATAGTTTATGGGACTAATGTATTTTAGTAAGTATAATTATAGGATGCTAATTTTAGTGTGTCACTTATTATAGGCGAAGAACATATTGGTACTGTTGACGCATCTTGAGCTACTAGTGAACTATAACTAAGTTCGGTGAGTGCCTTTCATCTTTCTTTCTGGGACATTGAACTATATGCCGTAAATATCATCGTATAACCTACCATATTTGATTTATGTTATTTATTTATTTTACCAATTAGTTATATTTGCATTGTAGGCTATTATTTTGAAATTTTATTTTACTCTTTATATTTCTGATGAAATATTTTTCCGAATTATAAGTTAAGCTTTATTCGAAATTATTACGTTTCTGAAATGTGAGTTGTATCTGTTTCGATATGATTTGTTGACACCCTTGGGGACGCCCTTGGGAGAGTCGGGCCCAGGTACGTACGAAAAGGGACTATTGGGCGGAACGGACCGACGATAGAAACTCTTTGTACGATACCATTCCGTAGGATTCAATTCTACGTACAGTTGGAGATTGGTTGTAGTAGGATTGGATCGGTGTATGGCACGGGCACGTGGTACACCATCCGTCTGTCTGATGTCGAGGTGGCTTCTCGACTAGGGAGGCATAAGGATTTCTATTACGTTTTATCCGTTTTGGGTAGTTACAAGGTTGGAGATGTCTGCACAGCTCACCATTGTATGATCCGAATATGTTTTATGATAAGATACGTATTTCATGCTTACAACTAAATTTCTTGGCTCATAATTAGAACTGCTTCTACTGCAAATAAGAAAATCATGTTTATGAGATTTAAGTATTTCGTTTAATGATTGTACCTCTCTTGTATATATGTATATGTGGCCTCACTAAGTCAATTGGACTTACCTCCCCTATTCCTTCTGTTCTTTGTCTCAGAATAAGGTCACTTGCTTGAGTGAGGACTGGTACGAGCAATGGACTCAAGTAGTGTATAGCTTTTGCTATGTAATCTTTTAGATGTATAGTAGTTGGTACAATCATGTTGTTTTGGCCTCGTACCTGACTGAAACTCGTATTGTTATTTTGGTTTTATGTATTGCTTCCGCGTTAATTTTAGAATGAGGTATTGGTGTGTATTTGAGGTGACTGTACTAAATATTAGTCGAAAGACGAGTATTTAGTATGATCACCAGTGGGCTCCAATCGTTCAGGTATTCCCTGGCGAGAGGGGTGCCACAGAGGGCGTCACTAATTGTTTTGTAATTATTGAGTCATATTATGTCAAAATGAAAGTTATTATCAGTAAATAAATTTAAATCGATGATATTGCTTATTATATTATTTTTATATGTTTTCGCTATAATATTTTTTTATAGGGACATCTGTCGATAATATGTCATAGTTAATATATATATATATAATTGAAATACTATTGAAAATATCATGTTATATAATAAAATTAGGTCCTTTTAAGTAATGAATTAATACACCTTACAGATTAGATTATTAATCGACGAAATCCATATTTTATTTATTCTGGACTAACTCCTCGAAAACCTCACCAATTAAACCCCATTGCTTCTGGCCTCTGGGTTAATCTTCCTTAAGATGGTGACAAAAATCCTTGTCTAAGGGCTGGATTGAGCACTTGATTCAATGAATATAACCTGCAAATACACCACTAATCTCCAGTTTAATTAATTAATTAATTACACCTACAAAAAAAAATATTAAAATAAAATGTAAGTATGTAACACATTGTGGTCCATTAAAAGCTAATGGTGTACATAAGTCAAGACAAAACTGTCCAAATCAACAGGACGATATACAAAAAATAAACTAGGAATTAGATACTTTAATTTTTTAATTTATATTTGACTTGATTACAGGTTCATTTGTACCAATAAAGGACAGCATAAGTGGATCCCGATCCCATTTGTTTAATTTAAAACTATTAAAAGATTTCATAGTATTGAAACACAACCCCGTTGGCCCTTGCTACCTAACCTCACACCCCCATAAGTGGTTTTTTTGGAGACTAGTAGAATAAATAAATAAAAGCATGCCCAGTGACACCGGTTTGGATATTCTATTTTATAATTATATTACATATTCTCTTATATTCATTAATACACGTTACGTATATTAGTGAGCGATCGAGATAAAGAAAAAAAATAATTGATGATATGGAAAAAAAAAATATAAAGATTATCTTTCCTGATCTTGACCGCTCACCAATACACATGGCGTGTGTTGATGAGTGTAATAAAAAATATAACACGATTATGTAATAGAAGATATGAACTGCAGTGACGCCTATTATTTTTATAAAATAAATGTCATCGTTACATTGTTTTATTTATTTATGTTTAATTTTTTGGCATTTTTGGATTTTGGGTAATTATAATTATTTATTTTGTAATTTCACGAGTATCTATTATGGAAGAATAATCACCACTAAAAAGATAATTTGATTCGACACACACAACGTGTTAAATTTAGAAGAATCTGTTCCAATCAGTTGCATGCATGTAATAAAGTGTCTCAATAAGTTAGTGTCACGTCAAATGTGTTAAATTAGATCAATTTTTTTAATTATAATGATCCGAGATTCCAAGTTCCATATATAACTTTGTAAACAATGCGTTTTATTCTGAAAGAATACATAAATACATTATGAATTTGCTATATGATCGATTGCGAGCGTCACGAAATATGTATATAAGATTCTTTCGAAAGAAAAGATAAATGCATTGCATGCAACGAGCACAGTAATCAATAATAATATACTCTACCACTACTTATATAATGTAACATCTTTTATTGTTTTTTAATATGTTTATTATGAATCATATAATTATTCATACTGGTCTTCACACTATTTAAATGAATAATGTTTCAACAAAGTCCACTAATTAAGAAATTAATATAAAATTACACAAATATTTCTTATCTAACACCACTTAGTCACACAATCTTGAAACTTGGGCATATTCGATTTGGGTCAGCTTTAGTAGCAAGAGAGGAAAGAGATGGATCTTGGTTAATTAAATATTAATTATCAACTAATTTTATATTACTAAGCCAACAGAAAAAGTACTTTTTCGTAGAGAGATAATTAGAGTTAGCACTAATTATTTATCTAATTTATTTAGGAAACTCGCACTCCTAATTAATAATTGGTGGGATGACTCAGTTTGAATTTCAATTTCTTGTTTTTAGGTCCTTCTTGTGGTTAGAGACGGAGTCAAGGGTTGAAAGGTGCAATTGCTCGCCTTTTAAATTTATATAAAATTATTTTTTATATATATTTTATTAAAATTCAAAAGTTTGTCCCATAGAGTAGTAAAAGTATATTCTATATTTTATAATAAGTTCGATTTGTATCAAATAGGAATTTTTGACCCCATCCCTCTTTATGATAAAGACAAGAAAGAAGTCAAAAATAATAAAAAATAATATCTATTTGTGAATTCGCAAGCCTTAGTGGTTCCATATGCTTGTATATAAAGAAGATTTATGTTTGCTCATATGAATCTGATTAATTCAAGAAGGAAAGGTTTGTAGTATATATGATGATTTTTGAGTTCTAGAAAATATATATTAACGTTAAGCTCATCTTATTAATTATAGGACCCATGCGAGCTTGTCATGTAGTTGGCCAAACTAAAATTGCTCAAACAAGTCCAAACTATTATAAAAAGAAAGCAGTTTTTGTGTCTAAACTGGTGGTTATTTTGGTATTTTTACAAATGTTACTCCTTAATTTTAAGAAAACTAGATATGCAAATACAAATTTGAAAATAAAATTGGAAATTTTTATACAATAAAGGTAGTTATGATTCCAACTTTGTGTGTATCAATTTCGCCCTTTTAATTACTGGACTAATAGAAAAAAATATTGGTTAAATTGTATTTTTGCAAACTAAACGCATTTCCACTAATTAAAAAAAAGAATAATAATATTAATAATTAAACGCATTACTATGTTCTTATTATAAAATTGAGGCTAAATGACTAAGTCAATGTAACACAAGCCCATTTATATTTTTATATTTTAATTTTTATCAAAATATATTTGTCATAAAAAATTGTTAAAGGTATTTTTAAATCAAAATTTTAGTTATATTATGAGTGATGTTGGCAATTTTCTCACAATAGAATATTAAAATATCCATCATTAAGTGATATCAATATTTAGTGTCATAAAAGTGATGTGTGCACAATAATACCTGCAGGTAGTCAAATTTTTCTTTATGCGTGGAGATCGCGTGCAATGATTGCTAGTATAATAAAATAACAATAAATTAGGGATATCCTTATGTTTTCTTCAAAAGGCATGGTGCCCATATATCTTTTGGGAATTTGTTATTTTTTAAACTACTTATCAGATAATCTATCACGGTCAGAGCAAATCCTACCTAAAAATTTACTAATCCACGATTTAAATTGAATAAACAAAAAAAAACACACACACACACACACACACATACGCTCTCTACAAAACCTCGATGGTATCATGTATCGATGGAAATACGACATTTCTATGATACTGTACAGATATATTTGATGAGACAATATTTTCCAAATGTTTTAGTGTAAAAAATAGGGTTTCCTTTATTTATTTGGGTACAGATATTCATATTGGGGTTAATTATAATTTTGGCCCTATAAATATGTCTTTGTCCAATTTTAGTTCCATTCGTTTCAATGTTTTCAATTTTGGTCTCATATGTTTCAATTTTCTCAATTTTGGTTCCAAATATTTTAATTTTTTACAATTTTGGGACATTTCTAAAATTCCGTCTAATCTTTAACAGCGAAGACACGCACGCCTCACGTGGCCGTTAAATCCTATACGTTTCAAATTTCTACAAAGTCCCAAAATTGCAAAAATTTGAAACTTATGGGACCAAAATTGAGAAAATTGAAACAAATGGGATCAAAATTGGACCGAATTTTCATCCCATGTGAGGCGCACGTGTCTTTACCGTTAAAAATTAGACGAAATTTCAGAAAAGTCCCAAAATAGCAAAAAATTGAAACATATGTGACCAAAATTGAAAACATTAAAACGAATGAGATCAAAATTGGACAAAGACATACCTATAGGACCAAAATTGCAATCAACCCTTCATATTGCATTAAGAAACCGATTTGACTTATTCGGACTTGGAAACAATTATGGGTATTGTTTGTACTTTTGAAATTAATTTATTTGGTTGATTTTTAGAAATTATTTGTTAATGTTTATACTATTTAAAGATAGGGAGGCTGAAATTTTATAATGTAGTTGAAACTGATTAAAGCAGGGAATCCACGAGAGTTGTGATGTTATAGGAAGCCATTGCCCGCATTAGATCCATCAAGTTAAGGGGTTATACGCCCATTACTAATCATGACTTTAACGAAATTTCGATAAGCACGCATATATATATATACACACACACATATGTAATAAATAATGATATAGTATAAATATATATATCTTCATACAATAAATATGTGTATAGGTGTTCTACCAAACCTATCTAGACCCTCTTCACTGCCATTCATAACCGTGACTTTGATGAGGTTGTCCAAAAATGCACGCGTACTTTATATTATGTAAGTATACTGTAAATATATATCTATATACACAGATACACATATATGTAACTAATAATTATTATATAATATAAATATGTACGCACACACATGCATGTGCGTGTGACTTTGTGAGAGTAAGTGCATTTATTCAATAAGAAATTCAAAAAAAAAAAACATCTTGGTACGATTATAATTGTAATGATGGTTGTCAAACTTCGGGCTATGATACGCAGATTTTATTTTGAGTGAAAAAAAGTAAAGAACTTTCAAATTTTATAGAGTAATATACAATATTCTATAATTTTCTTTAAAGCTTGTCTTAAACAATTTTGATTTTGATTAATTTTTTTATGACTCGTATATCTGTCAAAGTATACGAAAAATTATTGTTAATGTGTCCGATATATCACTAAATGTATTGAAAATTTTCAATTTATGAATATACCAAATGATGTGCCGTGCATACATCGGTACGTAACATGTTTTGTTTACATATACTCGATCAACACGAGTTAAATATTGAATAATGCATTACAGCCTCCAACACTTTCCCATCTCCTATAACATTAATCATTGCACATAGTTAAACTAGGTCATTAATTGCCAAAACAAATTGTTCATAAAATTTGTGTGAAACATAGGGTTAAATTGGTCATAATGCATGAGCATTTTTCAATCATCACAGGGTATTTGGCCGAACTCCCTTAGTTCACACTCAAATTTATAAGGAGTTTAATTTGACTTTCAAAGGCATTGAAAACATAGGTTAAAATCAACAAGTCGAAATAATAAATATAACATAATATAATAGTAACAATATAGTTCTAAAAAAAATAATATCAATATAATACAAGAAATTTTGGAAAACCTGAGAGCTTTTGGCTTACCTCATACATAATATTAATATATATATATATATATATATATTGCATTTGAAAATCTTAAAAGACACAAAATTTTAATAAATGGGAAGGCATATAAAATATTAAATACATGCCCCTGGATTGTGTACCCCTTGTAAAATAAATAAATAAAAAAAATAGAATTAGCAGGGTACAAGCAGTCAAATTTTATTGGTAGTTTGAACTTAGGAGATAAAAGGAAAAAAGCAATAATTAATATGGATGGCCATTCCAAGTCCAACCAGATATATCTGTGTTTTTCAGTGCTGCTAATAGACTTTGCACAGCCTGAACAAATTAAAATAGCAACCGCTGGCAGGTGGCTCCGCCAATCCCTTTTTATATATATATATATATATCTTATCCTGTATGACTCTAATAATAATAATAATATAAAGAGACCTCATAGTTTTTTGAAAACAACAAAGGGTTCAATTTCCAAAACTCGGAAAGAGAGGGTGAGAAATATTATCAATCATGCGCATTGCAGAGAAATCTTGCAGCAATTCACGCTCTCCTGGCCAAAGTCTCTTAATTTAAATAACACGCACACACACGCACGCACGCACGGAAGATAATTGGATTACTTTTATAGTAATTCATTGAGAACGGAAGATGCTTTTGGATAACGGAAATCTGGCAAAAATTCTTGTCCAAAATCGACTTATATAGTTACAACCAATGAATTACTACCCTCGTTTTATATTGTTGATCGTTTTAAGGTCTTTTTTCATAAAGATTAAAAAGAGTTTAATAGCATATTTTATTTGATAAATTTACTAGGGATGGCAAAAGGACAGATTTGGCCAAACCCGTAACCCAGCCTGCTGGGAATTTTTTGAACCCAGGCCCGGACCCGTCGGATCCGAGTTGAACCCGATAGACCCGGTTATATTTTTCAAATAATTAAAAAAAAATTTAAGAAAATTAATATTATTACAACTTTATAAATATGAAAAAAAATAATATTATTATCAAAGTAATAATTATTTACAATTTTTTATGAACATATTTTAATTTTTAAAAAATTAAACATCATTATCACATATTTATTTGCACATATTTTGAAATCATAACTTAATTGTTAATGTTATATAACTATTTTTATATACATGAGTATCATATTTATTTTTTTAATTAACTATTTATATAATATATACTTTTATATATGAAATATAGATGTATATTATATAAATTTACATAAAATAATAAATAAATATATATATATATATATTACTAACAGGGCGAGTCCGAATTTTAAAGTGAAGACTCGGGACCCACCCCGGACCTGGTTAGGAGTCTTAAAACCCGCCCCATTAGGGACGGGTTCGGGTCCGGGTCTAACCCGGACCCATTGCCATCCCTAAACTGTACTCCTATTAATGTAGTATTGAAAATATAATTAGTGGTACAATAATTAAAAAAGTTATGTAAGCATTATAATGTTATTTATGCAAGGGTAAAATTGAAAAAGAAAAACATTAAACATTGCTTGGTTTTTGTAAAATGATAGGTATTTTAAAATAAAAATAAAATGTCAAAACGACATATAATATGAAATGAAGGTAGTATATAATAAGTGTTATTATACTTATAATTTGATTAATTGCTCTACTTAAAATACAGATCAATCACATTACAAATATAATTTACTCGCTACATAATTAGTGTCAACACCATCAAGATCTGTTCAAACCATAATTTCCTAGGAAGACGAGGCTGATACTAGTACAATGTTTAGGTGAATTTTTTAACTTTTTAAAATGTATTTGGTAGAATTGCCATCACATTCCCTAAATTTATACAAAATTACAAATAATTTTTCTTATTTTGAAAATTATCAATACCTCCCTGAGTTTTATCTCCTTATGGTTAAATCAAATAAAAAGATTGTAATGTTCTTTTGCCCCCAGATACTTTCAAAGTAGCATTTCCCTCACCTCCCATGTATTTAGGCAAACTTATGAATAACTCTTTCTTATTTGAATTTAATTGAACAAAAAAATTACTTTAAACCTAACTCGCTATTACCTCTCTCCATGCAATTCCTTCTCCACTATCAGCTCTATTCCAAAATGGACATCACTAATGCATTGCCCGTTACAAGTAGCTCAAGACCCGTCTAACTCCTACCAGACCCCCCTGAAGAGTGTTGCCTGTTGTTGCCGCGAACTCGTAGCCACCGACGGTCCTCCACCATTAGTCAAACCCCTCGGGAGTTTTCCCTTATCCGAACGAGTCTCAACTCATCTTGTCGAGGTGAGCAAAACACTATATTCATTCGTGTGATTTAATGAACAAATGAAGGGTTTAGACCCCTAATTTATCCGTATATATACTTGTATGTGTGTGTGTGTGTGTGTTTTTCTTTTTGAGAAATATTACAAATACATCTTATATAATTCGAAAACTTACAATAAAAACCCTTTAAGTTTCAAAATCTTGCCATAAACAAAGGTATTTTGGTCCTCAAAAAAATACTAAAAAATTGATTGAAGGCATTTTTGACAATTCACTAAAAGTTTTAATAGAGAACATAAAAATCCTAACGACAACTAACGACATAGTGTTTTTCGTAAATATTGATATATGTCAATGGGTATTAGTAATTTTCGAAACAATAGGAAGTTATTTGTCATTTAGCCTAAACTCATGGGAGGCAAGAATAATTCTCCCGATGTATTTTTATAAAATCTATGTGAGTTTATAAGATATTTCAAAATATTTGGTGAAAATATTATAAGAAAGAGTCTATAAACTTTTAAAATAGATTAGATTTTATCGCACTTTAATTCCTCATCTCTCAAATGCGTCATTTTAGTCCCTCATGCATCTTTATAATTAGACTCATCAACATTCCTCGCTTAACTATTCCATTAGTATTTAACAAAATTTCTATTTAAATGGATGGAATATTCTACTAACAAAGAGTATATTTGAAAAATACTTATTTTTAACTATTTAATATTGTTTTGTCATTTTTTATCAGCCAGTTAATCTTTTTTTTCATTTTACCAATTAAGAGACTTTACTTAGAGCAAAGGTTCCATGCTTCTCTAAAATATTGGCAAAATCCCTAACTTTTAAAATAAGACAATAGAATGTTATAAATTTTATACAAAATGATATAATTTTTAATTAAGTTCAGTCAAACACAGTAAATTATTGATTTGCCATGACCGGCAGACAAGAAAAAATGACGCACCGCCTGCACTAATTTGGCACAACGGACCTACATATATTCCAAGAGGGAGTAGATTTGACCTCGAAGTTGATGATTTGGTTTGAAAGAATTGGTATTGTAATTAATTATTTAAGTAGTTACCGAGGCTGCTAGTCTTGGTTCGTTCGAACCCTCTTGTTTTTTTTTGTTTTGTTTTTTTTTTTTTTTTTTTGGGCGATTCCATATTTGTGTATTTGTGTGGTATTTTAATTGACAGTTATAAAGTATATCGAATTGATTATATAAATATATATATATATATATATTTAAACAGATTTCATTTTACAATTATGAATATTTCACTAAATATAATTTAGTCAATTATGAATATTTTTAAGCAGATTTCACTGATTGTATTAAAAATATATATATAATTTACATTGTGGATAGATGTGAAAAGCATACTTGAAATCAATTTTGAGTGAATGAAAAACTACAATAAAAAATAAATTAATTAATTTATACTACTTATCTATATTATTTATAAATATTAGACACATTTAGTAATTGTTCTTGGGCAAACTATTTTTCTTTTCTAAAAGAGCAAATGCAAAGGTAGAAAACCAAAATCCCGACAGAAACAATGATTCAGGTGGCGGCGAAGCGAGGGGCGTCCCTCTTGGCATCACACTCGCCGAGTTCTCAGCTACAACAATGGCGGGGCATTCGAGTAAAGGTTCTGAACAACAATTTAGACCAGGCCTTGGCTTTAATGCAGAGGAAGATGCAGTCGAGCGGGATCGAACGGATGATAAAGACCGAACAGACCTGCCACATCAAGAATTCCGAGAAGCGCGTTCTGGCTAAGAAGAATTTGGAGCGCAAGATCCGCGCGCAGGACCTCGCGCGGAAGCTCAAAGCGATACTTGTTCAGAAAGTCAGGGGTCTATAAGGCTAGTCGAAAGAGGGATGCTATTTGATGCCTGCTGATTTGCCCGTCTTGTAACCTTCTATCGAGGATAGTCCTTTGTACCTAAACATTTTTATAGACAACAATAATTTCTGAAATTTTTCTGTTTTTACATGGATTAATAGTGCTGCAGATGAAATATCTTGGATGTTCATTAACTTTTGATGCAAGAAGTCTGTGACCATCGAATAATAGCATCCTTGCTGTTTGTTTTTCAAAAAAAAAAAAAAAAAAAAAAAAAAAAAAAAAAAAAAAACTATTTTTCTTTTCTTTCCCCTTTTCTCTCTCCTATTTTAAACGTGATATTATTATTTATGTTTCTATTTTTCTCTCTCCTCTCTAATTTTCCTATCTTAAATATTTATTTTACTTTATCTATTTATTTATAATTTTCAATCATATATTTAATCTATTTTTCAATCATTTATATATTCATATTATAATTTAATAAATTTTATATCATTCAATTTTAAATATGTGATTAGAATACATTTATTTTTGTTTTGCACACGTAGGAAATGTGCGCATTTACCAATATCTATATTTATAATAAAACGCTTAGGGAGTCTAATAACCACTTTGATTTTATTGGTTTCTCCACTCTCATTTATATTCTCTCTCCTCTCTCTTTTCCCACTATTAATGTATTTTTATTTTATTTATTTTCTCATTCTTTATCCTTTATCAATATATATATATATATATATATATCTTTTATCTTTTTTTAAGTTTTATTTCTTATTTATTTGTTAATCTTATAATTTTATATTTATTTTAAGCTTTTTTATATTACGAATTTAATAAAATACACACATTACAAATAATAAAAAAAAGATATAATAATGTATAAAATCTAATAAATATTTTATATTTTAGTTTTTATTTTGCAAACACATCGATTCCCCTCACCGACTAGTACTATATATATATATATATATATATATATATATATATATAAAGACCTCTCTAATAACTATTTTGGCGTCTCAAAATTTTTGGAGCCGTCAGTTTTTTTCTTTTTTTAACATTCTCTTCCTATGTTACTAGTAAATAATTTATAATTCTCTTAAATAATTATTTTCAATAGTATTTCTTTTTTTCTTATTTTATTTTTTAAAATTTTCACTTATTTTAAATTTAATAAACACATAAAACTTTAATTCATACAAAAACAAATTAATAAATATTTACAATTAGTTTATCAAAATTTAGATATATTATTAAAAAAATACATATTTTTTATTTCTACGTCGAGTGTATCCACTGACTAGTATTAATAAATAAATTAACCTAATAATAATTGTTGACTTGGAAACTGGATCAAGCCCACGTTAAAAATAGAGGAAGGCAGGCAGTTTTGCACTGCCCAATTGGACTTGGTTTGGGTTTCTAATTTGGGCTTGGTCCACGTGTCTTCTATTTGCCACTCTGTTTGTTCTAGTTTATCCACCCAATATTAAATAAAACGTACTTTTTAAATAAAAATAAAATAAAACGTTCGCTTTCAATAAAAATAAAATAAAACGTACTCTAACTGTATTTAACTAACAAATGCTTAGATCCATAGATTTTTTTGGAATTTCATCAGTAGTGTACATTCTTTTTGTAATATCTCAAAACAAAATACTATGCTTTTCTTCAAATGAAAGTTTCAAAGTACCGTCTTATTTTAGAAGGGTTTAATATTATTGTTCACACAAAATTTCGTATTTTGTAAATACAAATTACAAATTGAGAAATGTATGTGACAAATATTTGAAAAGTATATGATTTAGTGGAAAATAATCCCTAAAAGATTAATCCCCTGATTCTTTTCTCCGAATATTCCAATAATGCGATTCGTGGGCTAAGTAGCTTGATCACGAATCAAACGCCGAAAATTTCGATGAACGCCGTGAAGAACGCCGTGAACACCGTGGACTTGACTTGACTTTGACTTAAAGAAAAAAAACGCCGATTTGCTGGTTTGACACCTTGACTGCAGATCAAACGCCTTATTTGGATGATTTCTGCGAAGAACACCTTGAACGTCGCTTTAATCACCGTGGATTTGATTTGGAGAAAACGCCAAAACGCGGGGCTAACACCTTGATCGCGGATTGAACGCCTTGATTTGATGACTTTCGCGAAGAACGCCCGGAATTTTGCCTTCGATCTTCACGAATCTTCTTGAGCTTGCCTTGAGAGAATTTCGGGATCTTCTTGGCTTCTCTTGCTCTTGAAAACTTCTTGATGTTTTTTTCTTGAGCTCCAAATGACCCCTATTTATAGGCGTTTATGAAGGGTCTTCGGATTGCTAGCAACTTCTTCGGTATTTATCTCTTTAATATAAATTATTATTAAAGAGTAAAATACTATTTAAATGTCATTATTTGATCGGTCAATATGACCAAATGTGCCACTTGTCATAATTGATTGGTTTTGGATTTTCGGGCTGCAAGACTCTATTTAATTGGCCGTGACACTTCATAACGGCACGTGGCGATACCTCATTCGCCGATAAAATGAATATTAAAATATCAATTAAAATTAACTTATAATATTTGGAATTGGATTTAGAAAATTCCAAAATATTAAAGAAAATTTAATTAATATTTAATATTTTTAATTTGCATATGTCAATTTTTAATTAGGCGAAATTTAATTACCAACAATTATTATTCACAGTTACTATTTCAAAAATAAAACTTTTATTTTTTAATTCAGTTTCTATTTTAAGTAGTTTAGTATTATTATTATTCACAGTTACTATTTTAAGAATAACTTCTATTTTTTAATTCAGTTACTATTTAAGGATAAACTTTTCTTTTCTTTTTTTTCCTTTATTTTCTTAAAAAAGTAAAAAAAGAGAGAGATTTGTTAGGCATGTGACGCCTGTTCATGGAAGATTCTTATTTCTCACAAAACATGTATCATGCAGGGAAATTTTCACTTAGACTATAGTTTTATATATGCACGTTATATTCTAAATTGAGTAACATTTTTAATTTAATTGAAAATAATTATCAAAATACAAATATGACGTACTGTTTGTTATTTGGTTCATATTTACCCACAGATACCCGATTCATATAAGAAAATTCCATGTGCCAGTTATATTATGCATCTTCCCCATCTCTCCATACATACACTTGAAGCCGAGATGATATATATAATTTTTAAGCTTTTACTAGGGGACCTATATTTATTGTATGGGCTATATATAAGTGGCCCTTATGAGGCCAACCATTCTTCCAAGTGCTTTCTTGGGCCTTTATTATTAATAGTATTATTTGTGGTATTGTTTTGTGTTTGGCCCTTATCAATACTCGAGCTTGTGTTTGTCGCCTTAACACCAGGGGGTTCAATTGACCATTTGACCCCCCCTAAATTTGCAAAAGTCCCTTTACATTCTTATAGATATTGCATAAAAATGATGATTATTATTGTTTTTGTAGTGATAAATCTTGTTAATAACCCCACTGAAAATTAAAAATTATAATTATAAGGGTTCATTCAATAATAAGATATAGATAAAATTGAAATTGCCTATCGAAAACTTAGAGGCCTGGCCGCCCGGGCCCTTTAAGGCAGGCTAGATGGATCAGCAATGTCTTTAACTCTTTAAAAAACCCTACCCTATTCTCGAACCCTCTGCCGAGCTCTACCCTGCCCGCATTTCCTTTTGAAGGGGCCCCCTTTTGCCTCATCCCGATCTCCCTGAAAAGAGGCAGGAAGCATCCGACTTGTGACGAATTCCCTGTTAGTTGGATGAATTGCACAAGAAAGAATAGGCATCGCAAGAGCAGACCTGATTGCACAAAGGACCATAAATAAATAGGTGTACTTGTCATGATAATATATAATAATGGTATTTGTATCTATTGATTACATGAAATTATTAAGTTTAATTTTTTGGATTAATTTATTATATATATCTAAATAATTTATTACGTATACATTTTTTTTTAATAAAAGCAAGTTAAGCAATAGTAACTAATACATGGCTGTTTCGAAAATATGCAAAGTGGCTACTCCGTTGGCCTTTTCTTATGTTTTGAAAATAATAATAATAACATACTAAGTTAACAAAATTCAAATTTGGCCATCGTCTTTCGTGATTATCAGATTATGTTGATTGAATCTTATTTTATTTTGATTGATTGACATTTTATATAGCAGATATTAAATGTATATTCTATTTTGAAACGTCTGACTTGATTTTAGTTTATTATATATATATATATATATATATATATATATATATTTGTCTTAGCCACCCGATTTTGATTTATTGGCCGATTAATCCGGATCAAGTACTGCAGAGGCCCATTATGGGGGCAATCCTCCCAACTCAGTTACTCTATTCACAATATCAATATTCGAACTCTGAACGTTATTTAAGGAATTTAACGCATCATTCCGCTAGATCAACTGATAATTGGTTTTAGTTTATTATATGTTGTAACTGATTCGACCAGATTCTGACAGCACAATTCCATTCTTGTAAATCTTGTACAAACGGCTCTTTCCTTACTGAAAGCTTTCACAATTAACACCTCTTTTTTTTTTTGGGTTACTCAATTACCACTCTTTTTTCATAAAAGAAGAACACTTATACCAAACTCACTCCTTAAAGATCACATTTTCACTCTCTTGCGTGTATATACATACAGCGAGCAAAATGAATGAGGGTCGGTGTGCTACTGAGTAAATATATGGAAAACACATATATATTTATTTTTTATTTTCTACAGTTGTATGTGTGCGACTAAGTAGTTGTAGTAGGCAATTTGATTGGTAAAATTACAAAATTCGTTCGATAATTTTGTCCATTACGAAAAACGTCCACTAATTTTGAAAAAATGGCATACTTGGGCAAAATTACCGAACAAAATTCGCAATTTTACCCAATTTAATCCCAATCTACATATAGGAAGTTCTATTGTGGCTTCATTACTCGTTAGTGTTTGTATCATGGATTGTACTCACCGTGTTGAGTAAAAATTTTACAGGTTCAAAATTCTAAGTTGAAATGTAATTATGCAGACGAGGACATTCAATAATATATTTCGCATTCCTCGCAACAATTCTTCTTCGTGGTCTTCTCCAATACTCATTCTTTGTGAAAGATGTTTTACTAACCCAATATAATCAGGCCCATAAGCAACGAAACAGATACTTATATACAAAGAGAACTAATGAATTCCTAACAACAAATGCCCATTTGAAGTTTCTATATTTTTGAGATTTAGGATTTAAATTTCTTGATTTTTCTGAATCCAATTGGTTGAGCACTAATCTGTATTCGTTTCCACTTGGTTCTTATTGCTCAGAAGATGATAACAAATGTATAATGTATTAAATGAAAAAAATAGCAGAAACTAAACGGACAACGTTGCTTTCTATATTTTCATCTGGGTATCAAGATTCAAGTTTCAAGTTTCAAGCAAACATAAGATTTTGATGATCCCATTTACCAATTTCATCATTCAAAACATGTATTCTATGCCACAAATTGCACTGCACCTACTGAAATCCCTTGTTTCAAAACATTAGATCGAAACAGAAACAATATCTGGCACATTTTTGAAGTTTTAGATGAGATGGCAATTCAATAATATCTCGCTGAATCTAAGCTTTTCAGACGAAATTTTGAAGTTTTAGATGAGATATCCAATCCAAAGTCGGAACTTTCCTGACACAATTTTGAAGTTTTAGACGAGACGGTCATTGTCCGAGATATCAGAGCCAGACCAAACTACTTATGAGAACGAGTTTGAAACTCGACAACAGATAAACAGTCAATCAGCAAATGATATGATACCGCTAAAACAAAACAACGAAAGAGAGACCTGAAAATGAGATCAATTCGACAACAACCTTGTACATAAGAAAAATCGAGCCGATGATGCTCTACATATTTGGAAACATTACTCGGGAGACAAAACTATAATCATCAACCTACAAACATCATCTCCCAAGAATGCAACAAAAGAGCAGTTGATCAAAGCTTTAGCCATTACAACTACACTACATTAACAACAACAATTACAAATTCTACATGAAAACAAAGCTAAGCATACAATTTCAAAAGTGCAAAACTTACGGATTAAAAGTTCTTTCTAGGCCTCCCCCTCTTCTTTTTCGCCCCCGTT
>CM047884.1:8166816-8282570 GCA_026212405.1 Petrea volubilis
TACATTTATATATTTAAACGCGCGCACACACACACGTTTATATATATATATACCTCTACTTCTACACATACACATCTATATATATATGTGTGTGTATATATATATATATACTATATATATTCCTACACACACACACACACGTATATATATATATATTACACACACACACAACATATATATATATATATATATTAGTGGTAATATACTTGTTTACATATACACATATAAAGTAGTGGTAAATTATATATCTACTTATATACACACACACATCCATATATATATTAGTGGTAAATTATATATTTATATATACACACACATCCATAAATTCCCTACTGGTGATTTCTATATCTACATATACACACACACATATCCACATATATAGACTAGTGGTGATTTATATATCTACATATACACCTACATGTCCACATACATAAATATATACACACACACACACACACTAGGTAATTAATATAGTGATGTGTATATATAAATGTCCATGTAGAATGTATGGTTTATATATTTATTTTGTTATAATATTAGTTATTTCTTCTTTTCTCCTCTATAAATAGATCCCAACTCCAATCCCATTTTTATCCCAAAATCCCGCCTAAAAACACACCCCCACTTTCACTATACTTTTAACACATAAAACACTTCCTAGTTATAGCCTATCTTCCAAACACACATATATATACGGACCCTTCTATTTTCATCCCTATACACCTGTTAGCCTCCCATGTATCCCTTTATTTCCCTCAACATTCTTGAAAAGGTAGAAACCTTGCTTAATGTACATTAAAAAAATATTTACAACTATACTAAAACACATTAATTTATACAACATATAACATACAAAACACGTGAATTTATATACTAAAACACTAAAACAATTAATGTGCAAAAAAAAGAACAAACAAACCTATAAAGGGCCTCACGGGGGACGGCGAGGTTGGGGTGGCGGCGGTGCATATCGAAATAGTTTCAAATTGGGGAGAGCGGGAAGAGAAGAAAAGTGGAACATGGGGGAGTGTTTTAGGCACAAAAAAGGAGGGGGGAACCGGGGGAAATTTCCTCCGATTTTCCTAAAAAAAATTCAAAAAAAATTGGGGAAAGTGTTCTCCTGGTTTTTTTTTTTATAAAAAATTGCAACAATATTCTGGGGGAAAATTTCCCCCGGTTTAGTTTTTAAATAAAATTCAAAAAAATTCGGCAGAAAGTTTCTTCAAGTTTTATTTATAAAAAAATTAATTGAAAAAATATTGCAGGGAAAATTTTTCCCCCAATTTAGTTTTTTTAAAAAAAAAACTCAAAAAAAGGGAGAAATTTTCCCCTAGTGGAATTTTTTTTAAAAAAATTTGAAAAAATAATGCGGGGGAAAGTTTCCCCTGATTTTCCCCCAATCTAATTATAAAAAATTAAAAAAAAACCGTGGGAAAAATTTCCCTTAGTTTAATTTTAAAAAAAACTCAAAAAAAAAATCAGGAAAATTTCCCCCGATTTTCCCACTCAAAAAAAAAAACTAGGATAAAAAACCAAAAATCTTGCGGAGGAAAGTTTTCCTCAGTCTACTTAAAAAATCCGAGAAAAAACAAATCGGGGGAAATCTTCCCCTGGTTTTCGCTTGGTCTAATTAAAAAAAAATCTAGAGAAGTTTTCCTTTGGTTAAAATTTAAAAAAAAAAAAAAATTGCACCGCCAAGTTTAGCGGCATTACGGCGGAATTTTCTACTGGATTGAACATTTCGCTCGCTCAATCGGAATTCCCCTAGTTTTAGTCTGGCGAAGTCAGGCGGTTTTCCTGTAGTATTAGTGACGGATTTAGAATTGTTCAAGATTATGAACCAAGACTAGGTTTGATGGCAATAACTTCAGTCGTTGGCCAGACAAAATGAAATTCTTGTTTACTGTACTGAAAATTGCATATGTGTTAGTTCCTAACCTCTAACCTACTCCAGAAGGTCCTCCACTTGTTGAAAGTCCACTTGTTGTCTAGACAACCGACTCACGAGAAAGTGGTCAACTCACTTGGAGAGTAGTGAAGGAAGAGGATAGAAAATGAGGAGTTAGCGCATGGGCACATCTCAATACTCTTTCAGACCGCTTGTATGATTTCTATGCCAATGTCAAGTTACCAAGGGTGTTATGAGAGGCTTTGGAATACAAATACAAGGCTGAGGAAGAATGCACAAATAAATATTTAGTATCTAAATATTTGAATTTTAAAATAGTTGACGATAAGCCTAAATTAGAGCAAGTGTGTGAGCCTTAGGTTATTGTCAATGAATTCAGATATGTGAAAATAGTCTTGCTTGAAAATTTTTAAGTTGGTGTGGTAATTGCTAAACTTCCACAAACTTCCGCAAATCTAAGGACTTCTTCTTCGATCAATTTCAAAAATATCTACAGATTGAAGAAGAGGCTTGAAATGCAATGCTAAGAATTTGACTCAAGGACAGTCAAGTGTCAATTATGTGGAGGCAGGACCATCTAAGAAAAAAAGGTCAAGCTGTTGAGAAAACAAAGGATAGTTTAAAGAATTCGAACTAAAAAATAAGATCGATCTTACCAAAAGAAAAGGAAAGTGTCGTGTTCGTGGAGAAACAAGACACTATGCTACAGAATGTTCAAAGCGTAAAAGTGGTAATGCCTTAGCAAATATGGTTGAGGAGAATCTTGTTGCCAATGTTTCGGATCTTAGTTTTGACGTGACTATGATTTCTAAAGTCAATATGACAAGTGAACTCTCTGGTTGGTGGCTGGATTTCGGGGCTACTTGTTCACATTTGCAACGATAGGAAACTTTTCTAAACCTTTAAAGAAGATGTTGGACAAAAAGTTCAAATGGGAAACAATTCTCATGCTAGTGTTGGAGGCAAAGAAACTATGGAAATCAATTTTACTTCCAAGAAAAAATTAACTTTCTCTAATGTTTTGTTTGTGCAAAAATTTAGGAAAATTTTGATTTATGTTGATCTTTTAGATAAGGAGGATTTTAATATTTCTGTTAAGTCTGCCAAAGTCATTTTTACAAAGAATGGAGACTTTGTTGAAAAAGGATATGTTCATAATGGAATGTACAAGATGTCTACCAATAACATGAATTCTATTTCTATTGCATGAGTTCTTCAATTTCTTTATGGCATAGTCATTGAGGACATATCAGCTCAAAGAATGTGAAAAATATGCATGCAATGAGATTAATAAATATTGGTAAAGATGAACTTGATAAATGTGACGTATGTGTTAAATCAGAAATTGTGAGAAAACCTTTTCCTAGTGTTTAGAGGGAGACAATCGTTAGATTTAATACATACTTGTATTTGTGAATTAACTTCAATATTGACTAGAGGTGGAAAGCGATATTTCATAACTTTAATGGATGATGTTATTTGTTAAGAACAAAAGATGAAATATTTCACTCGTTTAAAAAATATTAGTCAGAAGTAGAAAATCAACTTGAGAAGAAGATTAAAATTCTACGTTCTAATAGAGGCATAGAATATTGTTGAAATGAGTTTGATGTATTTTGTGAAGAAAATGACATCATTCACCAAACAACTGCTGGATATTTACCGCAGCAAAATGGTATAGCAAAAAGAAAAAAATCGAACTTTCCTTGATATGATAAATTGTATGTTAAATCATGCTAGTCTACCTAATAATTTATGGAATGAAGTGCTTTTAACCACTTGCCATATTTTAAATAGGATTCCCAGTATAGTCATGAAAACTAGTCCTTATAATATATGGATTGGTAGAAAGCCTAACATAAATTATTTTAAAGTGTGGGGATGTGTTGCTTACTTTCGAGTTCTTGATCCTAAAAGGAGCAAGTTAGGGGTCAGAGCTATTAAAAATGTATTTGTTCGATAAGCTGCTAATAGCAAAGCCTATAAGCTCATTGATTTGGAGTCTAACGTGATAACTGAGTCGAGGGACATGGTATTTTATTAAAGTAAAATTTTGAAAAATATTGAAAAAATTACCCCACTTATACAAGGTGAGTCTAGAAGTCCTATAATGTCTACCATTGAGATTGAGGAACCTATTGTTCCAAATAAATCAAACAGACTTAGAAGGGGGTACTAGAGCCAGAAAAAAGAAAAGTTTAGACAAGGACTTTATTTCTTCTCATTCGTTATTACATTTGGTGGATGACGATCAAATAATAAGGTGGTAAATAAAGTACCTTATGTATATAGTCTTTAGACTGATCCTAGATCATTTAAAAAAGCCATGGCTTCCAGAGATGCTGCTTTCTACAAAAGATGCTGTAAATGATGAAATAGATTCGATCTTAGGAACTGATAATTGGGTATTGACTGATTTACCTAAAGGCTCTAAATCCACAGGGTGCAAATGAGTGTTTACAAGAAAATATAACATTGATGGTACTATTTCTACTATTAAGTTAAGATCAGTAGCCAAAAGGTTTAGACATGTTTAGGGAATTGATTATTTTGACACTTAGGCACTAATAGCTCGAGTTGCTTCATTAGATTCTTTTTGCTTCGGCTTCTCTTTACAATCTTTTTGTTCATCAAATGGATGTAAAGACAGCCTTTTTAAATGGCAATTTGAATGAGAAAGTCTATATGAAACAACCTGAAGGGTTTTTTAGGAAAAAGGAAAGAAAAGTGTGCAAACTAATTAAATCTCTTTATGGTTTAATACAAGCACCAAAACAATGGCACGAGAAGCTTGGCATTGCTATTTTAAATTTTGGATTTAAATATAGTAGCGCAAGCATGTGCTTATACTCTAAAACCACACCAGACTGTGTGGTGATTATCTGTCAATATATTGATGATATATTAATCATTAGCACGAATATGATTGAGAAACAATGGCAATGAAGACGTGTTGGTGCACTATTGTGAATGAGACTAAGAAGTATCTATCCTCTATCTTTAAGATAAAAAACTTCGGTGAAGTATATGTTATTTTAAGAATAAAAGTTAAAAAGCATATTAGGGGGTTTTTGCTAAATCAATGTCTCTATATTGATAAAATATTGACTAAGTTTAGTCATCTCGACATCAAGGAGGTGAACACACCATTCAACAATGAAGTTAAACTAAAAGAAAATTTTGACATAGTTGTTGCACAACTTGATTATGAAAGTGTTAAAGGTAGCCTTCAACAATGCACTGGACTAGGCTAGATATTTCTTTTGTAGTTTTTAAACTTCATAGATATACAAGTACTCCAAATGATGATCATTGAAGAGCTATTAATCGGGTACTTGGTTACCTTAGGAGGACCAGTTATATGAGACAATTTTATGATAAGTTTTCTAGTATATTGGAAGGATAATCAGATCAAGTTGGATTAATAGTGTGGAAGATAATAATTCCTCAAGTGGGTGGGTTTGCACTCTTGTCGGTGGGGCTGTTTCTTGGGGAGCAAAAAAGACATGTATTTCCCATTCGACCAGGAAGTCTGTGTTTATAGCCTTAGCACAAGTTGTTCAAGAGGCTGATTGGATAAGAAATATATTGCTAGACACAGATCTTTCCAATTTTACTATATTGTGACAATGAAGCTACCCTTACTAAGGCGTGCGGTGGTACTTATAATGGTAAGTCTAGTCATATTGGTCTAGAGTATGAATTTGTGAGAAAATTAATATGTGATGGTGTTATAATAATTATCTATGTAAAGTCAAGTAAGAATTTGGCAGATTCGTTTGTTAAGCCTCTGACGAAAGACTTGGTAACTCTAACCACACGAGATATGGGACTTCAATCACTTTGAGTAAGGGGAGATGGTAACCCAACCTACAACTAGGCGACCCAAATTTTATAGGTTCAATGGAAAAAATAAGTCACAGTTGCTGGTTGTGTCACTACTTTATCGCCTTATATGTAGGTTATTGTAGTAACCTGCATTGCATGGCCGAGGTTTACTCTATCAACGGTTCATGAAATAGGATATTGCACATGGTCATAAAAGTGCAAAGTAGTAGGATTGTTTATCATGGAGGAAAGAATATGTGTGTGCGATGACTCTGATTATATCATAAGGACTAGAGTTCAATCTGTAGACACCATCAACCCTGACATGATTTTGATTTATTAACACTAAGAGAGGTTCAATGTTAGTCTCACCTTCTTTTATGCACATAATCCTTAGAGATGATTAACAGATCTCGTTTGGACAAAATGCAGTTTTCCAAACAAATGGGGGAATATTGATAGACAGCTTGTAATATAAGAGAGTATATGAAAATATGTATAGGTTGTTTGCAAAACTCAAGTCTTTCCACTACAGGAAAAACGGGCAAAAGCGGGGGGGAAATCCGGCGGAAATCCGGCGGAATTTCCGCCGGAAAATCGTTAAAGCGGCGGAAAACCGGCGGAAAACCGGTCCGCCGGTTTTTTTGGCGCCGGAATATGCCGGGCCGCCGGTAATCCGCTGCTTTTTCCGCCGGTTTACGCAGTCCGGGTCGACCGGCGGAAAAACCGGCGGAATATTCCGCCGGATCAAAAACCGGCGGAATATTCCGCCGGTTTTTCCGCCGGAATTTGGAAAAAAAATTTAATTTAAAAAACCGGGGGAAATTTCCCCCGGTTTTTTCCGCCGCAATATTTTAAAAAAAATTAATTTTAAAAAACCGGGGGAAATTTCCCCCGGTTTTTTCCGCCGGATTATTTTAAAAAAAATTTAATTTTCACAAACCGGGGGAAATTTCCCCCGGTGTATTCCGCCGGAATATTTTAAAAAAAATTTAATTTTCACAAACTGGCCGGAATATTTTTAAAAAAAATTATTTTTAAAAAACCGGGGGAAAATTCCCCCGATTTTTTCCGCCGGATTATTTTAAAAAAAATTTAATTTTAGAAAACCGGGGGAAATTTCCCCCGGTTTTTCCGCCGGAATATTTTAAAAAAAATTTAATTTTCAAAAACCGGCCGGAATATTTTTAAAAACAATTTATTTTTTAAAAAACCGGGGGAAATTTCCCCCGGTTTTTTCCGCGGGTATATTTAAAAAATTTAATTTTTAAAAAACCGGGGGATATTTCCCCCGGTTTTTTCCGCCGGAATATTAAAAAACATTTAATTTTAAAAAACCGGGGGATATTTCCCCCGGTTTTTTCCGCCGGAATATTAAAAAAATTTAATTTTAATTAAAAAAAATTGAATTTTATTAAACCGGGGGAAATTTCCCCCGGTTTTCCCCCGCAAAAATAAAAACAAAAAATCAGCTCATTAAAAAATTTTTATTTATAAATTTCATTTATAATATTCTAATAATGCAAAATGCTAATATTCACAAACAAGTAAAATAAAGAAAAATACATAAAGCTAAAATAAATTGACAAATATAAAATATTATCCTATATTGTTTGAAATATAATTCAAATATAAAATACAAATTCGGCAGACAAATAAAAACGTTGTTCATACGTCAAATTAAACTATCAAATGTGTCTACTCGTCCTCCTCATCGTCCTCCTCAAAATAGTTGATGTCATTTTCGTTATCATCTCCGACATTCATGGGATTCGCATTTGGTTGCGGTGCGAACATGTGTTGAGCGGGAAATCCTTGACATGTGTCGTGGGACGTATTGCCCGAGGGACGACGCCGACGAGATGACTGGGGAGCTGCTCCGGAGGAGGACGGACGATTGCTCACAAGTCCGGTGTACAGTTGTTGCATTATTGACATCATTGTGTTATTTTGAGACTTTAATTCGGTGATCTCTTCTTTATGAGATGAGATATAAGTCTCGATTTGATTTCTGAGATCCGTCAATTGTGCCTGTACATGTACTCCGGAATTAGAATGATCAGTACGCGATGAGGAACTACCCAATGAGTGTTGCCCCCTCTTTTCCCGAGGAATGTAGTTCAGCCCAATTTGGCGGCCCTTTCTGTTCGGGGGTCCGACCGCCTGCATAAACAACTCGTGTGTAGACTGTTGTGTAGCTTCATCGCTCAACCCTGCTGCTATTGATTGCTCCTGGGCTTGCAACAATTGTTGGTAGTTCTCCTACAAGAAATTAAATAAATTATATTAAACAATTGAAATTTAAGTTATGCAAGTATGTATAATTAGTTAATTACATACGCAAATTAATATACTGTATACGTACGTGGACTTGTTTGGCATTTTGATTTAGCCAAACCACATTATTGGCCGTGCTCCCTTCATCCTCGTCACCCTGGGTCATCTCGTCGGGTCTAAGTGATCTCGTATAACACTTTTGAACAACCTCATGATAGCCGACCTCACGTTGACACTCGACCTCCTAGATAATTGACAAATAAAATTTTTAATAACAATAATAGTTATAATAAAATTGATAATAAATAACATACCATCTCAAGTTTTTTCGTCGCAAGTGACTTCGGCCCGCCACCATAACATGCTCCACCACCCGCTTCTCTATTTTTTTTATTCTGTTCGCTTTGTTTTTTGAATGTCTCTGAAGCCCAATAGGCGGTCAATTGGTCCCATATTTGGGGCACTATCCACGCCGGTCGCGTCCCAACTTCCCTGACATGCTCATATAGCTGCGACAGTTTTCTCGAACCACGGCTTCGAAAAGCCTTTTTCATATGATACTCATGGGCAGGATCCCACTCAACATATTTCTGTATATGTTTTATTTTAAAAGATTACAATATGCATAAAAATTTATGTGTTATGTGTTCCATATAATCAATATACAAAAGAAAATACGAACCTTCCACTCCTCAAACCACGTATCAAAAAGCTGTGTGCTAACATATTTGAATGTAGGAACGAACTCAGTCATTCGGCTTTTCAATACGGTACCTATAGTGTTAGCTCCACGATCGACCGGGATGAAGCTACTGCACATACAGTATATATACACGTCATATCATGTTTAAGTTATTATAATACAACTAAACTTGACATATTAAACTCTCTCTTACCAATTCGGAGCCGGCTCCAAGAAAAGCTTTTGTCCAGCTCGTGTGGTTGGAGGATCCGGGACGCTATATGCATCCTGAGCAGATGGATTAGGTGAACTAATCGGTGGACTATGTCCACCTACGGATGGAGTAGGCATGAATTGCAATGGAGCCGATGCAGCATGATGGTATGTTGTGTTCATGTGTTCATTGATAATTGGAGGATCGTTTAAGTCATGCGATAAAAGACTAGTGGTTGGGATGAATGATTGTGAAGAATTGATTCTACCCCGTATGGCATTACTTGATCCAGAGCGTTTCCGCAGTTGCATCTAAATTATTGTCATTAATATAAATTAATAGATGAATTGCATACTAATATTAATTAGAAAGATACATACAAAATTTACATTAATATAAAATATTACATAAGAATTCAATCATTACCAATCAACTCTTACAAATCAAATAAACCCTAGTCACTGTCTCTATCATTATTTGAATCATCGTTCATTAACATCAAGTCTTCCTCATGATCCTCATCTCTCTCACTATATTCTTCGTCGGCCGAGACATCATTATTTTCCTGTTCATCCTCCTCGTGAACCTCAAGTTCGACGAGCTGAACAATATCTAAGTCAACATCTTCATCACACAAAGCGGGTACTCCATCATCAGTAGAAGAGTTCATAACCTGGCACATATCATTTTGGTAAGCCTCCTCCATACCACCAGGAGTTTCAACTCTGCCTTTAGCTTTACTTTTAATTATAGCGAACCATTGGGTCTTGCCACGAATACGGCCTGGATACACAACAAAATAAACTTGGCGCGCTTGTTGGGCGATTATGAAAGGGTCATATTTTCTGTATCTGCCTGTCTGTTTCACCTCAATAATACTACATTCTGGGTGTGCAATGCGCGTTCCTCTATGTGGAGTGGGGTCAAACCAATCACACTTGAACAACACCACTTTTTTTAATGGTTCCCCCGTATACTCCAATTCAAGAATTTCATTCAAAATTCCATAGTAGTCATCTTCGCCGGAATCGCCATCGTAACCGCCTTTCACCCATACGCCACAATTCATTGTTTTTTTACCCTCACTCCATGATCGTGTGTGAAATTTGAAACCATTCACAATATATATCGGATATGTCCTCACAGAGAAATTAGGCCCCAGCGCAAGTTGTTTCAAAAATATTGACAACATTCCATTATTCAGTTCAAGGACCTATATAATGAAACGTATATAATTAACGTCAACAACAATGTTCATGCATCTTTTCACAAATTTTATAAATTTTTTTTAAATTAAAACTTACGTGCGAATTGAACCAGTCTGCGAATTCATTTTCGATCCGCTCACTTGCGTCAACTTCTGTGATCTTATAATATTGTCGAAAATAGCTACGTTTGACAAGATTTAATTCAGAATTTTTGATAATCATATAAAAGGCATAAAATAATTATAACTTATTAAATTTGTTACTTACTTGATATATATTTCGACTTCATCACAATTTAACAGCACATGTAGTTTAGCGGAATTATACTCCTGCAAACTCTCAAAATAGCGTTCCTTACATGCTCCTAATGAACGACCTGGTTGATTGAAAACCGACAAAGTTGATGGTACTGAAACATCAACACCACCATCATCGTTCCGTGGTACGCGCGTACTCATTGACCGCACGTGGGAATTAAAGTAGAAGGAGCAAAAATTGGCAGTCTCACGTCTAAGATAGGCCTCACATATAGACCCTTCTACTTGAGCTTTTTGTTTGACTGTTTTTTTAATCTTGCCCAAATACCTATAACATTATTTAACGAAAATTTTTATGTAATTAATAACAATGCATAAGATAATTTAAGTTATGCAATGTACAACCAAAAATAAATGATCTACCTTTCAAACGGATACATCCATCTAAATTGCACTGGACCACCATTCCGAGCTTCATCGATCAAGTGAACAGGTAAATGCTCCATTATATCGAAAAATGTAGGAGGAAATATTCGTTCTAATTTGCATAAAATTATTGGAATATTTTTCTCCATCTTGTCAAGATCATCGTGCCTCAATGTACTTGAACACAAATCTTTGAAAAATTGACTCAATTCAGCCAATGGCTTCCAAATATCATCGGGCAATTCCTTGAATGCAATAGGCAATAATTGTTCCATGAATATATGACAATCATGACTCTTCATGCCATGAATTTTGGCTGTTTGTGAGTCTACACAACGACTTAAATTTGAGGAGTACCCATCTGGAATTTTTAGTTGTTTAATCCACTCACATATTGCTCTCTTTTGGTCTAGCGTGAAGGTATACTTAGCTTTTGGCTTTCCCCATTGCCCGCTTGACTTTTGAACCAATTCTAATTCACGCCGCCTACAAAGTTCGGCCATATCCATCCGTGCATTTATATTGTCTTTAGTTTTTCCTTTGATGTCCATTACTGTGTTAAAAATATTATCAAATACATTTTTTTCAATATGCATGACATCCAGGTTATGACGAATTAAAACATCTTTCCAATACGGCAATTCCCAAAATATACTTTGTTTTGTCCAATTGTGCGTTATACCATACCCGGGTAACTTTTCCATATGCGGGTGCTCAGTAATTTTCGGTAACCATTGTACAAGTTCTGCCATTTGATTACCATCGACTTTCAGTGGTGCCGGGTCGAACTCAGTCTTATTTTTCTTGAAATTCATTTTGTTCCGTCGAAAAGGATGGGTCATTTCAAGAAATTGTCGATGGCAATCAAACCATGTATTTTTCCTTCCATGTTTCAATGTTACGGCCTTACTGTCACCCATACAATACGGACATGCTAATTTACCAGCAGTCATCCAACCGGATAGCATTCCATACGCAGAAAAATCATTAATTGTCCACATTAACGCAGCTCTCATCATAAAATTTTGTTTTTTTGATGCATCATACGCCTCAACACCCACATCCCAAAGTTCTTTCAACTCATCAATAAGTGGTTGCAAATACACGTCAATGTTAACTTTCGGATTTTTTGGCCCGGGAATTATGCATGTCAAAAACATATAAGGCATTGACATACACATCTCAGGTGGTAAATTATACGGTGTTACAATTACCGGCCAACATGAATATGGCGATGCTGATTGAGAATACGGTGTGAATCCATCAGAACACAAAGCAAGTCTAACATTTCTAGGTTCAGCAGCGAAATCAGGATAAACTGCATCAAAATTTTTCCATGCATTCCCATCAGCTGGGTGACACATAATCCCTTCCGGTCGGCGATGTTCAACATGCCATCGCATGTGTGGTGCTGAACTCAAAGATGCATACAAACGTTTTAATCGTGGGATTAGTGGTAGGTAATGCATTCGCTTAACGGGGATGTGTTTACGTCGGCCTTGACTCCTAATCGGAATTTCTCGATATCTAGGAGCACTACAGAATTTACATTCCGTCGCGGCAGAATCATTTTTATAATACAACATGCATCCATTGACACAACAATCAATTTTGTAGCTAACCAAACCCAATCGTTTTACAAGTTTCTGCGCCTCGTAAAAGTTTGATGGGAGGTCATGCGGGGTAGGCATTACTTCAGACATTAACTGTATTATTTCATCAATACCGTCCCGCGCAACATTGTAGTCAGTTTTGATACTCATTAATCTTGCCGCAACAGATAAAGGGGAGTGATCTTTACAACCAGGCCATATTGGTTTGTTAAATTCATTCAAAAGATCGAAGAATTTTTTTGTTTCCGCATTTGGCGCCTCTTCCACAATAAGTTGTCCATCGTTATTCCTCATATCAACCATATCATCCACAACAATATTTTCCCTGACGGCATCGAAGCACATATCTTCATATCTTTGTAGGGGATTATTGTCAAGATTAATAGATGTACTTGGTTGACCGAACGGTGTATTATCTTGAACGGGTCCTACCTCACCATGATCTACCCAAAACCAATAATTTGTTTTAAAACCAAAACGGAGAAGATGTTCCCTAACTTTAAACGGTTCTAGAACAGCCCACTTTTTAACGCATTTTGCACATGGACATCGAATCATTCGAAACTTTATAAACTCTTCACAAGTTTTAGCATGGTCTATAAATCCATCCACTCCATCAACAAATGAGTTTGAAAGCCCCGAAGAATTAGCCTCAGTCCTTCTATACATCCACATTCTATGCGAGGGTATATCCATCTACATATTACAGATTAACTAATTATTATATGGTTTGTTTATTTTTAACTATATCATCTAACTTTTCATTGTAACAAATTTTACATTTTACATAAAATCAAACACAAGTATCATATTACAGATCGTATAGAAAAATTTCACGAAAGACAATATAACTGCATCATATTACAGAATGTATAAAGCATTATTATATTTTATTTACTAGTTATATATTGTCAAAAAATACGTACCACCCCCTTATATCACCACAACATGCAAGCACGTATAAACCACAGCAAACAATGGGAAGGCTCCACCCCTTCCCCCAATTCCCATCCACCATCTCCATATCTCATACTACCTTATTAGCTACAAACTATCTAATAATATATACATATACATCTAATTATAACTACGCATAGCCAAGCAATGGCTCATATTAGCAAAAGTTAGTCATACGTACCTTTTCGATATTTATACCAAATTTAACGGCTAGGCAAACGAAGTCGAATAAGCGAAATACCTACAATTTCGAGACAAATAAATAAATTATCATCACCTTTCGTACTTTACATCAACAATTTATAAAGTACTTTACATATAACAAAATACCACAATAAAAAATAATCAATAATTTCATATAACAAATACTAATAATTATGTCAAAATACATGAACAAATACCATATCTAACACAAAAATTATATATATTTGTATATCAAACATTTTCAATATTTATACATTACAAAAAAATATACTTTAAAAAAGCAATAAATCCATACATGAAAGACTTCTAACATTTGAAAATTATTAACCATCAATAATTATGTTAAAATACATTATTTTATAACATATCTAACAACAAAAATTCTATATATTTGCATATAACAATATCAAAACAATTAATATGTAAAATAATAAAAAATAAACTGTCATAAAAAAAAAACCGGTCAAATGGTACGGTGGGCGGCGGAGGATGGGAGGGCGACGGCGAGGACGGCGGCGGCGGCGGCGACTGGCGGCAGGGGCGTCGACGGTGGGAGAGCTGGAGAGAGAGAGAGAGGGCGAAGTTGGTGAGAGATAAAGAAATGAAGGAGAAAGGAAGAGGAGGAGGAGGGAAGAGGGGGAAAAAGGGGGGGGAAACCGGGGGAAATTTCCCCCGGTTTACCGGGAAAAATTTTTAAAAAAAAAAAACTGGGGGAAAATTCCCCCGGTTTTTCCCCCGGTTTACCGGGAAAAATTTTGCAAAAAAAAACCGGGGGAAAATTCCCCCGGTTTTTCCCCCGGTTTACGGGGAAAATATAAAAATAAACCGGGGGAAAAGTCCCCCGGTTTTCCCCCGGTTACGGGGTAATTTTTTTAAAAAAATTAATTTGTTCCCACAAATTATATTAATTATAAATATAAGTATTTTTTTCCATAAAGTAATTTTGAGTATACTAAATTTGATTTTTTTTTATTGGAGCTTATAAATTATAAATTTTTTTGGTAAAAATTAGAACTTATATGATTTTTTTAAGAGTAATGATGATCGAAATATATTCGGTAAAGACCTTAGTCAAATATCACAGCGAAAACGAGAATAACACTAGCTAGTATTGCAACTTCAATTCAACGATGCAAATAAAAGACTAAGATATAATAGCCTTATTAGATAGATTCATAAAAGAAAATAGTAGAACTATAGCACATTAATTAATTGTCTAAGTAGGGACTCATTCCATATAATCATCAACTCCACGATTGGTCCTCTCTATCTCTTTCGATACTATCTTCTATAAACACAGTAGGAAAATTATTGAAAATCGGGATAAATTTTACATTAATTTTTCGTATCTTAGTTTATATTATGTATTTAATTTATGAGTTAAATCTTTACATATGTTTTCGATATTTCAACAAATGTTAAATCAACTAAAATAGGGGGCAGAATATAAAAATATCGGGCACATATAACTTTTTCCACATTATAATTTATCCGTGACCAAAAATACGTCCTGTCCCTTTGATATGATCGTATAAAACGATAAAATTGTTTTTGTAAATTTTAAAAATATATATGTTTCAAAAGAAAATATTTGATTTAATTATAAAGAATTTAATAAAAATGTTTTGGAAAAACATAACAAAATCACATTCCCATATTATTATGTCATGATTTTTGGGCATAAACATCTTCACTAAATAGAAAGTCTTTGATAAAAAGATAATACTATTCATAAGGAATCAATATCGGATAACAAGAAAATACGATGACTTAAAATTGTTACTAAGATTTAAGGAAAAAAAAAGGAATAACAATAAGTAGATATCGATCAAAGGACTTCTTAGCAAGAAAATACCATAACTTAAGATTGTTACCCTCTCGTCATAAGCAAAATGGAATATATGTTAGTTTACACATAATATATGCACTTATTATAATTTTTAGTACTTTTCTATTAACGTATTCTCGTTTAATTTCAAATAACATGCTTTAATTTCAAATAACATGCTTAAACGACTATCACTTTTCTGTCCATCACTATACTTATATATGCTCATTTTTATTTGACGTTTTAGGTTTTTAATATTACAAGTATTTTTAATCGACTAGAATTTTTGGACGTATTTTCGGATCTTTGATAGAATTGAGTTTAGTATTTATAGATCATGATTTTATAGGATCTCTCAAATTGGATTGAGCATTTGTCAAATTATGTTATCGGATTTAGATTTGGACTTTGTATATCAGATCCTATAACAAAAATTAAAATTCTATATCTTATTTATTTGTTAAAGAACACATCTTAATTCTTAAAAGTACAATTGTCTTTCATTTTACTTGGTTATTATTGTAAACTAAAAGAAAATATAAAAGTACACTCTAAAACAATTCAAACAATTAATTAACTTCATTTAAAAAAAATTAATTTCTACCGATTTTACATAAAAACAATTTCAAAAAAAAAACAGGAGAATTATTCCTCCGATTTTCCGCTGGTTTTAAATTTAAAAATACATAAAAAAAATTTTTTAAAAAAACCGGATATAAAAAATATATAAAAAAAATAAAAATAAAACCGGGGGAATTATTCCCCCGGTTTTCCGCCGATTTACGGGGTTAAAAATATTTTAAAAAATATAAAAATAAAACCGGGGGAATAATTCCCCCGGTTTTCCGCCGGTTTACGGGTTAAAAATATTTAAAAAAATATAAAAATAAAACAGGGGGAATAATTCCCCCGGTTTTCCGCCGGTTTACGGGGTTAAAAATATTTTAAAAAATATAAAAATAAAACCGGGGGAATAATTCCCCCGGTTTTCCGCCGGTTTACGGGTTAAAAATATTTAAAAAATATAAAAATAAAACCGGGGGAATATTCCCCCGGTTTTCCGCCGGTTTACGGGTTAAAAATATTTAAAAAAATGTAAAAATAAAACCGGGGGAAATATTCCCCCGGTTGTTCGCCGGTTTTCTATTTAAAAATATTTTAAAAAATATAAAAATAAAACCGGGGGAATAATTCCCCCGGTTTTCCGCCGGTTTACGGGGTTAAAAATATTTTAAAAAATGTAAAAATAAAACCGGGGGAATAATTCCCCCGGTTTTCCGCCGGTTTACGGGTTAAAAATATTTAAAAAAATGTAAAAATAAAACCGGGGGAAATATTCCCCAGGTTGTCCGCCGGTTTTCTATTTAAAAATATTTTAAAAAATGTAAAAATAAAACCGGGGGAATAATTCCCCCGGTTTTCCGCCGGTTTACGGGTTAAAAATATTTAAAAAAATGTAAAAATAAAACCGGGGGAAATATTCCCCAGGTTGTCCGCCGGTTTTCTATTTAAAAATATTTTAAAAAATATAAAAATAAAACCGGGGGAATAATTCCCCCGGTTTTTCCGCCGGTTTACGGGTTAAAAATATTTAAAAAAATATAAAAATAAAACCGGGGGAATAATTCCCCCGGTTTTCCGCCGGTTTACGGGGTTAAAATATTTTAAAAAATATAAAAATAAAACCGGGGGAATAATTCCCCCGGTTTTCCGCCGGTTTACGGGTTAAAAATATTTAAAAAAATATAAAAATAAAACCGGGGGAATAATTCCCCCGGTTTTGCCGCCGGTTAATATAAAAATAAATAAATAAAAAAACCGGGGGAAAGTTCCCCCGGATTTCCCCCGGTTTTTTTATTAAAAAAATTCAAAAAATAAACCGGGGGAATTTTCCCCCGGTTTTTCCGCCGGTTTTTAATTTTCCCCCTCTTCCGCCGGTTATCCGCCGGTATAAATCCGGCGGAATTTTCCCCCGGAATTGTTCCGCCGGAAAACGCCATTTTTGCTGTAGTGTTCATCCCACATTGAGTTTATTAAGTAATGTTTATTGCCTTATAAGCATAAATGTTATTATTAATATTAATAGTGGAACTTAAGATAGGATTTGAGAGGTCACAGGTGGTGAGGTGAACTACCTGCTCCTGCACGGTTGGGGCCGCATTCGTGTCTCTTCGTAGCATTAGCACTTTAGGCGTACGTATGCAGCATTGCGAAGAGCCTTGCCTGAGCCAAGAGGCTATCTTTTGCTTAGGATACGAGCCAAATCAGGTTAATTGCAAATAACCTGAATATCAACAATTAAATATTTGAATTTGAATCAGTTGGTTGGTTGATAGTGTACAGTTTCAAGAATTGAAACTGTTGGATTTACAGACGTTTTGTATTTACTAGCTGTAAATGCTTAGGCCACTAGTTTGAAACAACTGAATGCTATAAAATAATAAAATCAACTTTCAATACCTGATTAGTAGAAATATGTAACATTTGTGCTCTATTTAATTATCCTTTACTTAAAAACATTCATTTTCTTTTCTCAGTAAATTGCTATTGCTAAAACCATTATGTTAGAGGTTTGATGTATATCTTTGAGGTGTGTTGCTTGTAACGTCTAAAAAACCATTCATGGTAAGAGTAATAGAAACCTTAAGGGCATGAATTACCCGTGATATACTTTCTATTTCCAACCCTGATTTTTTTTGACAATTTATATAGACTTCCTTTCATTAAGGAAAAGTGTCCACCAAATTAAAACCTTAAAATGAATGGTTTGATGTATATCTTTGAGGTGTGTTGCTTATAACGTCTAAAAAACCATTCGTGGTAAGAGTAATAAAAACCTTAAGGGCATGCATTACCCGTGTCATACTTTCTGCTTCCAACCCTGATTTTTTTTCACAATTTATATAGACTTCCTTTCATTAAGGAAAAGTTCCACCAAATCAAAACCTTAAAATGAATGGGCCAATAATAATGAGTTAGGATTATGGACTTAATTGAAATAAATTAGAGGAGCAATTATGAGGAGCATTTAATTATTTTAATTATTTAATTAAAATAAGTCCTACGGAAATAATGTATTAGTAGATAAAAATTGATTCATAATAAATACACAAAGAATAGCGTAAGACACCTAAAGGTCAATTTTGGCCAAAAATAATTTTGGCCGTATATTAATGATATTATTCTAGTTGATGATAAAATAATAGAATTCCAACTTTTAGGAAAAAACTTACAAGTTGGAGATCTATACGAGTTACTATATGTATACGTTGAAAGCCCTATATTTAGAGAAATTTAAATAATCCCACCAAATTTATAATTTTATCATATTTTGGTGGTTGGCACATTGTTACTGGAGTGCGTTAATCTTGTATTACTTGAATTCTCGTTGTTTGGTGTTATAAAAGATTTAGCTAGTGAATAAAACTTTCCATTGTTCACCTCTAGAATTATATTAATTGTTTTCGAAGTATTTTCTAAGTGTTGTCCAATCTCATGCAAGTTCTCTTTAGCATATTTCAGGCTGAATCAATCCAAAATATTTGCATTATTATTCTATATGTATAAATAAACTATAATATATTTCAATGTGTCACATTGGGACTAATCCTGTAATGAGTGTTTTACACTTGTCATGTAATTAGTGTATAATTTTGAGAGAATGCCAATATCCCTTACGTATTCACCCATCCAAAAATTAAACAAAAGAAGTTGACACCCAAAAAAAAAACCCAATTTGCTTGGGAATTATAGGTCGGTTAGTTGCCACTGGGATTCTAATCCCATGGTGGGTGCTCAAACACAACACTATTAAAGTTTTGGGTTCGAACACACTCTTCTTTTTCCCTTTCCTTTTGGGTGAGAGTATGTGTGTTTGTGTGTTTGTGTGAGGTTTTAGTTGACATCTATAGGGTGTTTCAAATTAATTATTTCGATATATATATATATATATAAATATATTATCTAAATGAGGTATTTCGTAACATGATATAGAGAGAGTTCATGAGATGCTATCCATTTGGATATCTAAAATCTCATTTGGATGGTTTTTTTTTAGCGGAGAAGCGCTTATTTTTTGAAAAAAAGACATTTTAGAGCAACACAAATTGTGTTGGATGGGCCTTTTTAAAAAAACAGAAACCAGAAAAAAATCAAAAAAGAGATTTCTTTTAGAAGTTACTTAAAATAATTTCAAATAAAAGTGCAATTTAAAACACTTTAATTATTGTGTCTAAACACAAATTTAATTTGCTTAAAAAGAAAAGCCACTACAGAAAAAACGCTAGATTCCGGGGGAAATTTTCCCCCGGATTTTCCCCCGGTTTTTAATTAAAAAAAAAAAAAAAAACCGGGGGAATTTTCCCCCGGACTTTCCCCCGGATTTTTTTTTTTGAATTTTTTTAAAAAAACCGGGGGAAAATCCGGGGGAAAATTTCCCCCGGTTTTTTTTTTGAATTTTTTTAAAAAAACCGGGGGAAAATCCGGGGGAAATTTCCCCCAGTTTTTTTTTAAAATTTTTTAAATAACAAACCGGGGGAAAATCCGGGGGAAATTTTCCCCCGGTTTTTTTTTTGAATTTTTTTAAAAAAAACCGGGGGAAAATCCGGGGGAAAATTTCCCCCGGTTTTTTTTTTTGAATTTTTTTTAAAAAAAACCGGGGGAAAATTTCCCCCGGTTTTTTTTTGAATTTTTTAATTAAAATATTAATATTACTATATATTTTGGCAAGATAAAACACAAGTTTGGAAGTAGCTTAATGGCAAGGTGTTAGCCTTGTATCCAAGAGGTCCCAAGTTCAATTCCATGCAAGAGCAAAATATTTTTTTTTTAGAGAGCAAACCGGGGGAAAATCCGGGGGAATTTTCCCCCGGTTTTTTTTTTGAATTTTTTTAAATAAAAACCGGGGGAAAATCCGGGGGAAAATTTCCCCCGGTTTTTTTGTTTATTTTTTTTTAATTTAAAACGTAATATTACTAAATATTTAGGCAAAAAGATACACAACTTTTGAAGTAGCTTAATGGCAAGGTGTTGGACTTGTATCCCAAAGGTCCTAGGTTCAAATCCAACTAACTACACAATCTTTTTTTTTTTTTTAAAAAAACACTCTTTGGAAAAATATATATAAGTTCAATATAAATGATGTGTTAATATTACTTCTACTATTTTATTTCCTTAGAAATTGTGATTGTTCATTCAATATTTTTTCTTTTAACAAATTAAAATTTTGATATACATATGTTTATATAGTATATATGTTCATATAGTATATAGAATATATATATATATATATATTTATATAATATCAATACTATCTTTTAACTATTATTATTTATACTATCTATTAGTTATGTATAATATATTTATAGGTATACATATGTTTAAATTGTATATATATGTTTATATAGTATATATATATATATATTTATATAATATCAATACTATCTTTTAACTATTATTATTTATACTATTTATTAGTTATGTATAATATATTTATAGGTATACATATGTTTAAATTGTATATATATGTTTATATAGTATATATAATATATATATTTTTATAGTATCAATACTATCTTTTAACTATTATTATTTATACTATCTATTAGTTATGTATACTATATTTATAGGTATACATATGTTTAAATTGTATATATATGTTTATATAGTATATATCATATATATATTTTTATAGTATCAATACTATCTTTTAACTATTATTATTTATACTATCTATTAGTTATGTATAATATATTTATAGGTATACATATGTTTAAATTGTATATATATGTTTATATAGTATATATAATATATATATTTTTATAGTATCAATACTATCTTTTAACTATTATTATTTATACTATCTATTAGTTATGTATAATATATTTATAGGTATACATATGTTTAAATTGTATATATGTTTATATAGTATATAATATATATATTTTTATAGTATCAATGTTAATTTTTAACTATTAATTATTTATAATATATTTATAGGTATACATATGCTTATATGGTACACATATATGTTTCTATAATATATATAATACATATGTTTATATATTATCAATGCTATCTTATAATTATTATTATTTATACTATCTTTTAATTATAATTAAAATAAAAATAATGAAACAAATATATAATATATATAAAACAAAACAAAACTTATCACAACATCAAGAGATAGCCTGGTGGTGGAGTGCTTGTCATTCAACCCCAAGGTCATGAGTTCAAATCCTTGCAGTTGCAAATATTTGAATATTTTGGAGTACTATTCCAGGGGCGGGTCCGGAGCGGCGGCGGCGGGTCCGGCGGAGGCGGAGCGGCGGTTCAGGTGGGCGGCGGTGGCGGTGGCGGAGGCGGAGCGGCGGGTCCCGGGGGGCGGTGGCGGAGGCGGAGCGGCGGTGCGCGGCTGTCCGGCGGAATTCCGGCGGAATTTTCCGCCGAAAATTGCCGTTTTTCCTGTAGTGAGCTTTACTATAAAAAGCATTATTCGAGAACACTTTTTTTAAGCCCATCCGAACGGGCTTTAAATAATATTTTCAATTATTGAATTAAATATGATAACATCATCATTTTCCTATTAAACATTTTTTTTCATGAAATGTGTACCTATCATATTTGATGTTGTCGATGGTGGAGGTGTGTGGAAAAAGGAAATGGGATGTTTTTCCTCCATTCTTAACGCTTCAATAAATCATAAACCACTATATATTTTTTTTATATTGTAAGGATCGTCCAAAGCAAAATTCTTATGCAGAAATGAATAAATTTCCAAGATTATTGAACAAAAACAACAAAAAGAGCAATCAAAATTAAACCTTGGTCATAAACAGAACTAGTTATGAAATTCCTAATTCCAACGCCTGACATTTATATATAAATCACTCAACAAATTGTAACATTCGGTTCAAATTATAGAATATTCATATGTAATAAATTGGACTCATTAAAGTATGTATTTGGATAAAAAAATATATAATCTTCTCATCTTAAATCTCAGTCATGAGATTTCTGACCTCTCATTATTACAAATTCATGTTGTTGATTCCTTTTCTCTCGTTGCAACATTTTGTTTTATTTTATTTATTTTCTGTTTATTTAGATATTTTATTTGTTTGCTAGATTTGTTGATTTGTTTTTGGGATTTGATTTATGTTCGTGTAGTTTTCTTACTCTACATGTGACTAGGTTTGTGGGTTTTAAAATATTTTTTGTTTAACAATTAATAAACTTTCTTGCTAACTTTTTATTTTTATTTCCACACTACATCTTTTCCGTTTTTTTTTTGTTGATAATATATATTCATCACCAACGCACGCACACTTGCTAGGATTCGAACCCTAACTTACGCTCTCCACACCTTCTAAGGTAGAATACATGTCGAGTAGGCCAAATGTTTTTTGTTTCTTCGTAGTCAAACTCTATTTTTATTTATTTATTCTTTATCATTTTAGAAGATTGAATATATTCACTAATTTTACTATCTTACTATTTGTAAATTGTCAGACCCATCCAATAACTATCTTTTGTGTCTCAAATCTAACATTTTCTCCCCTCTCTCTCCTTTTCTCCTCACTTCTCTCTCATATAGTTAACGTGAGATTATTGTTTAGCTTTCTATTCTTCTTTTTTCTCTCTCATCTCTCATGTGCATATCTTCAAACTTCATTTTATTTTATTTTTTTATTTATTTCATAGTCAAATAATTTAGTTTATTTCAAACCATTTTTTTGTTTTTCATAAATATAATTAATATATATATATATAAATATTTTAAATAGTAAAAAATATACACTCAAATAAAAACTTAATTGATATTTAATTTTATACCTTTTAAATTTAAACCATAATTAGATTATATCTTATTTTATTTTGCACATGCATCGAGTGTGCCCGATGAATTAGTGTATATAATTGGTTTGAGTCTTTCATATTTAGGATTTGAGAATATTAGTCATTTAACTTTTAGTTTTTTTGTTTACATATCTGTAAGTTGTTTAAGTCTGCGATTATTTATATTCTTAATAAACAAATCATTTAATTATTATGTTTTTCTATACATAATTGCTTACATATGTATGTGTGTGTGTGTGTGTGTATATATATAATTTGAATCTTTTCAAAAATGGTTTATGTAAATTTTCATGAGCATATACTTTTTGGAGCTTTGTCGATCTACTCAAGAAAACTATAAAAATGGATTATGTTATCTATGATACACCCTATTAATTTGGGTCATTATAAATTAATACTTGGCATAAATTCAATTCATCAAATACATTTTCGATTTTACTTCCTTCAGTTTTATAATCTAAGTATAAATTTACTTGAAACCTTATAGTTGTAGGCTTGTAGCACATTTCTGTGTTACTTAATTTTGGACAAAATACACTTTATCCCTTTATACTATGTCATTTGTAACACTTATCCTATGCACTATAAAAAAAATCAGTTATCCCCTAAAATTGATTACCTTAAATATTAATGATAAAATTGCCCTTTATCATATTTTGCAAGTACTTTGTCTTATTATCTTAATATAAGTGTTGGTGAAAACAATTGATTTGAATTTTTTTTCATAGTAAATATATATTTTAACAATGTGAAATAATTTTCTTAATTATAAATGTCCAATCAACGATTAAAACATGTATACATAAAGAATAATAAATAATTAAAATAAAATATATTAAAATAAATTTTAAAAATAATTAATATTAACTAATTAAGTGACTTTGGTTAAAAGTGCTTTTTGAAGCAAAATACTTCATTAATCAATTATGAACAACTAATTAATATTAAGTCGTTTAAAAATAACTAGTTTATCTTTTATTTTAACTATTTATTTTTCCATAAAAAGTATAAATATACATGCTTTATTTGAGAAATGAACATTTATATATTAGAGAGTTATTTGATATTTTAAAATATGTTGTACCAAAGAAAAATTAAAAATAATTATTTACTCAAATATTTATATTAAAACAATAAGATAAAATATGTGTATTAAGAAATAAAGGGTAATTTTGTCACCAATAATTAGGATAATCAATTGCAGAGGGTTAAATGATATATTTGATAGTATAAGGAATAAGTGTTACAAATGACAGTATAATGAGGCAAAGTGTATTTTGCCCTTTACTTTTCTCCTGGGCCACATATATATAGTCTACATTTTTTGTCTATTTCCATCTATATTGTGGGTTTATATTGTATTTCATTCTTGATTTATTATATTCTACTTTCATATCATTTATATAATTTTAATTCCGCTCTAAATATCCGATTTTATAATCAACGAGTGATTTGAGAATTGAAAATTTCGCTGATAACTTTTTCTTCTAGAATTGAACATTTCACCGATGAGTTTTTCTTCTAAAAATTATTACTTACCGTGTATAGCATGTGGTTTATGTTAGTATGCATAAAAGTGCCGTATTTAGGAGAAGGTATTACTTGATTAAGCAACTGCAAAAGCACATCTAATGTTATAAAAAGAGTGTAAGATCAGCAAACTACCTTGCCTGACATTCTAGCCGAAGAAAGTCATCAACCATGAAACTTCTGTTTCTTGAGTGGTGGGGTACATACAAACTTCCTTAAGTGGTTTACAGCATCTTGAATGGGTAGTTCTACATCCGACTCCTTCACTCTCAAACAATCAAACCCCAAATGTGTAATTTCCTTGGCAGTATATTCACTAATCGAGAAAGATTCATGCACGACGGAAGCGGGTTTTGTTCTCCTCCAATCGTTAATCCAAGTCCAAAATACAGCTATTGATGTTTGTCTTGATGCAAGTCCCAGAAGCAGGAGGCCATATGCAAAAATATCTTCCCTCATAGACCACACTAGAGCCGCAATAGGAACAATTAGTATTAAAACTGAAATGCAGTAGTAGAGAAATATTAATGCACCAAGTATGAAAAGATAATACACAGCCTCTCTCCTTTCTGTTATTTGGTATTGAAGAAAGGGAGTGGAGACATCCTATAGGAAAATGGAACCTGAGGAAGAGCAGATGTAAACTTCTAATGTTTCTTATTTATAAATAACTTCACTATATTGGCCAGGGACCATTTCTTTGTTATATATGAGATGGAATGGTAAAGAGGGAGTTGAATAAATGTTGCTTTTGTTGGACATGACAAGCTTGAAGTATTACACTTCTCCATCCAACAGCTCAAGGTACAGAGGGAATGGTACAAATGTTGCTTTTGTAGGACACCGCAAGCTTGAAGCATTATATGTCTTCATATCAACTATATATTACATTGAGGAACAACAGTGACAGGTTATAAACCCTTCAGAAAGCATTAGTACTGAACGATTTGGAAGATCCAAGTTCACAGAGAAAGACGAAACTAAATATTGATTAAGATTGGCATCAGATGTATATTAGGAATAACAATCAAAACGGGAGTTTACAAGATAAAATGGATTGTGGACCAGATAAAATGATTTTACGTATAGCTAAAATTCAACCAACTTTAGAAGAAACAAACGAGACAAACAAATGAATCCCCACAATTCCACTGTCCCGCTTATCATACATTGAATTCCATTTAAGTGCACATACACTTACAAATTACTACTAACAAGAAGAAGACGTACCGTTTTGTTCATCATGGTCTACAGAATACTTAACCTCTGTAATCGAATAGCCGAAAGCGAATTTCTGAAAGTCAAAACTTTCCAACGAAATTGCTACACAAGAAACAACAAGATGATCAATGATCATATTGAAGCTGAAACTTTTATCGATTCAATTGAAAAAGAAAAAAGACACTCGAGCCGACACAGTAAATGTTTTATACAACCTCATCAAGGATAATGCAGCTAGAGTCGATACCCCCATGCACAATGCCCTTGTCGTGAAACAATTTCAACAAGCTTCCAATTTCAGCAGCCATTTTCATTCGATGTTCCCATTCAAAGACATCTAATATATAGGGGGGGAAAAAGTGCTTAGTCAAGCAAACAACAAATTAAGAACAATCCATTAATATCTCCATTATTCATACCAGATTCTATAAGTTCTTTGAGGTAGTATTTTGGTTGTATTCCACATGAATATATGACTGCCAAACCCCGTTCACAATGGTACCCAATTAGTTTGACCACATTTGGATGTGATTGTATTTCCTGGTCTCTCAAAAAGACTAGTTCATCCTGAAATAATTAAGAACCAATGGAATATATATATCTAGCAATCTAAAGTTGTTTTGTGAGAAGGTAATTAAGATGGAGGTGAATTCATACATGGATTCTCTGTGTATGCAAACCATAACCAACTCGTAGGGGAAAGAAGAAATCCCATGTTTTGACAATGACGTCGTTATGATTCTGGATTGTCCCTCGAAACAGCCTTCCATTATAAGCCTTGAACATAAAATTACGTTTACTGAATGAATCGGTAATCTGCTTCTACTCTTCGTAGCTATAGTGTTTGACAGAACCCAAATCCTTCCCGGGGACGACTGGAAAACTAGAAACATTTTGTTCAAATTTGAAGGATTAGGAATAGGGAAAAGACGAAAAAACACTTGATTCACTTCCATTAGAAATGAAAGCATCGATCTAAAAACTTGAAAGCAGATCTGAAAAACACAAATGGATCAAGAAGCTTTTATGTTATACTAGAAAACATAAAAAGAGCCTCCTCGTCCTTTGTAGCGTTTGAATTACCGGACATGCTTAATGAACAATTCGGGGAAAACAGATACGCCCCCGGGCCTTCCGTCGGTCAAGTCATCCTGACAAAGGTATGGCTCGAACCCCGTCGCCTTCAACTGATTCAGTAACAGCACCTCCTCGTCATTTTTCTTCTCTGTATCATTCTCTGTATCATCGGGACGTACGTCGTCGTCCTTAATTCTCGGTGATGACATTTTTTTTTCAGAAAAGGGTTTTTTTTTTATCAGATGTTACTTAAAGTAGTTTTAAATAAAAATACATTTTAAAATACCTTTTATTTTTACATCTAAACACAAATTTAATTGGTTTAAAAAGAAAAAAATACTTTTTTTAAGCCCATTCAAACGGGCTCTAAATAATATTTTCAATTATTGGATTAAATATGATTATGTTAATTTTCCTTTTAAACAATTTTTTTTTTACATGAAATGTGGACCTATCATATCTGATGTTGTCGATGGTGGAGGTGTGTGGAAAAAGGAAATCAAGATGTTCTTCCTCCATTCTTAACGCTTCAATAAGTTATAAACCTTTTTTAAATTGTAAGGATCGCCAAAGCAAAAATTCTTTTGCAGAAATCAATAAATTTCCAAGGTTATCGAACAAAAAGAACAATCAAAATTAAACCTTGATCATAAAGGGAACTAGTTTATGAAATTCCTAATTCCAACGCCTGACATTTATAAAAACAAACAAGGAAATCTAAAAAGTTACAGAAACAGAGGAAATAACAGTTGAGAGTTAATTCTGCGCAACAGCAGAGAGCTAAAGAGCGAAGAAGCGAAAAAGATTTTGGTTGTGTAGCATTGATGTTAGCCAATCATTTTAAAATTGAGGAGACCTTTAAGCTGTTGAAAGTATCACAACCCTATATTATCTATCTATTTGTATTATTATATATTTGAAGGGGGTCAATTAACCCCAATTGTTCAATTTTAACTCAATGCTGAATGTTTTTTTATTAATGTTGAAAATTTGACTATTTTTAATTAGAAATATATGATACTAAAAGTCACATGAAAAATATTTAGTTTATTATAATGCAATCATATTATTGTTAAGTAAAAGTAATTTAGTCGTGGTTTACTGATCAACCAATATTCATTAGCGGCGAAGGATTTGATGAAGTTTCATAAATTAATCGATCCAATTTTGAAATTTGATCATAATTGATCAATCGGAATTGTTTTTTGATTTTTGTATTCTCTGGAAAACGTTTCATTGGTTAATCACATATCCACAAATTTAGAAACTTTTAAATAATTAATTAGGTTATACATAAATCACTCGACAATTTGATTTCTAACATGCGGTTCAAATTACAGAATATTCATATATAATGAATTAGACTCATTAAAATGTATATTTGAATAAAAAATATATAATCTTCTATCATCTTAAACGCGTAATTAAATTATATTTTATTTTATTTTGCACATGCATCGAATGTTCCCGATGAATTAGTTTATATAATTCGTTTGAGTCTTTCATCTTTATGCTTTTAGAATATAAGTCATTTTAACTTTAGTTTTTTTGTTTACATATCTATAAGTTGTTTCAGTCTTCTATTATTTATGTTCTTAATAAACAAATCATTTAATTATTATGTTTTTCTGTACATAATTGCTTATATATGTGTGTGTAGATATATGATTTGAATCCTTTCAAAAATTGGTCATATAAATTTTCATTAACATATACTTTTAAGAGCTTTGTCGATATACTCAAGAAATATATAAATTTGGGTCATTATAAATTAATGCTTGGCATAATTCAGTTCATCAAATATATTTTCGACTTTACTTCCTTCAATTAATAATCTAGGTATAAATTTACATGAAACCTTATAATTGTAACACATTTCTGTGTTATTTTATTTTCTCCCAGGCCGCATCTACAGAGTCTACTTTTTTTGTATCTCCATCTATATTGTGGATTTATATCATTCTTGATTTTGTTATATACTACTTTCATTGTCATTTATATAATTTTAATTTTAATTCCACTCTAAACATCCAACTTTATATTCAACGAGTGATTTGAAAATTGAACATTTCACTAATGAGTTTTTCTTCCAGAAGTTATTATTCATCTTGTATAGCACGTAGGGATGGCAACGGGTCGGGTCTGGTACAGGTTTGACAAGTCCCCAGACCCGTCCTAGACCCAGTGGTTCCCAAACCCGACCCGACACTACCCGAGTGAGACCCAAACCCGATGGATTGGACCCGTTGAACCAGCCGGGTTCATAAGCCCGTCCCAACCCACCAAACCCGACCCATGAATCTACCCCAATCATTAAAATTTTTATTTTTTAACAACCTTTTTTGAGACAATAATTTTTAAATTATACAAGAACTTAATAAAAGAAAATATTCAAATTCTACATAATATTTAATAAAACATATTCAAATAAAATAATAATAATCAAATTCAAATTTAATTTTTAAGATTTTTTAATTATATTTATTTATATAGTTTGTAATATACATATTAAATATACATACAGGTTGGGTCCGGTTTGGTTCAAGTGAACCCAAGACTCGACCCATGTGGGTCTGGAATTCTAGACCCGTAACCCGCCGCGAATCCAATTTTTCGAGTCCAAACTCGTCCCGAGCGGGTTGGGGACCCAAGAAACCCCACCCATTGCCATCCCTAAATTAGCACGTAGTTTACGTTACTCTGCATAAGTGTGACTAACGAGAATTATCCTTACTTCCCGTATTCCTTTACTGACATGAATAAAAATTTCTCCCATAGATTATAAACAAACAAAAAAACACCTTGCAAGTGACAAAACACATAATAATTTCTACAAATGGCACTTTTAGAAATATAATATAGGTGCCAAACAAAAACTAGTATTTTTCCTTTTTCAAATCAAGTACATTTGATTAATCTATATATAATAATGCTACCCTTAGTTCTAATCCAAGAAAGTCATCAATCATGCAGCTTCTGTTTCTTGAGCCATGGGTTACACGCAATCTCACTCAAGCGGTTTAGAGCATCCTGAATGGTTAGTTCTGCATCCGACTCCTTCACTCTCAAACAATCAAACCCCAATGCTGTAATTTCCTCCGCGGTATACTTACTACTTGAGAAAGATTCATGCACAACAGAAGTGGGTTTTGTACTTCTCCAATCGTTAACCCAAGTCCAAAATACAGCTAATGATGCTTGTCTTGATGCGAGTCCCAGAAGCAGAAGGCCATATGCAAAAATATATTCCCTAATAGACCATACTAGAGTCGCCATAGCAACAAATTAGAATTGAAATTAAAATGCAGTAGTATAGAAATATTAATGCACCAAGTGTGAAAAGGTAATACATATCCTCTCTCCTTTCTATTATTTGGTATTGAAGAAAGGGAGTGAAGAGACATCCTCTAGGAAAATGGAGCCTAAGGAAGATCAGATATAAACTTCTAATGCTTCTTACTTATAAATAACTTCACTATATCGGCTGGGGACCATTTCTTTGTTATATATGAAACGGACATTTTTAACGGCACACACACTCACAAATTACTACTAACAAGAAGAAGACTTACCTTTTTGTTCATTGAGGAACAACAGTGACAGGTTATAAACCCTTCAGAAAGCATTAGTACTGAACTATTTGGAAGATCCAAGTTCACAGAGAAAGACGAAACTAAATATCGATTAAGACTAGCATCAGGAGACATAAGGAATAACCATCAAAACAGGAGTTTACAAGATAAAATATATTGTGGACCAAATAAAATGATTTTACCTATTGCTACAATTCAACCAACTTTTGAAATCACATTCACATTGCCCAAGAAATAAAAGAGACAAACAAATGAATCCCCCCAGTTCCATTTTCCCGTTTATTATACATTGAATTCAAGTAACATTAAGTGCACACACACTCACAAATTACTACCAACAAGAAGACGACTTACCGTTTTGTTCATCATGGTCTACAGAGCGCTTAACCTCTGTAATCGAATAGCCGAATGCGTATTTCTGAAAGTCAAAACATTTCCAACGAAAATGCTACACAAGAAACAACAAGATGATCAATGATCATATTGAAGCTGAAACTTTTATCGATTCAATTACAACAGAAAAAAGACACTCGAGCCAACACAGTAAATGTTTTATACAACCTCGTCAAGGGCAGCTTGAGTCGATACCCCCATGCACAATGCCCTTGTCGTGAAACAATTTCAACAAGCTTCCAATTTCAGCAGCCATTTTCATTCGATGTTCCCATTCAAAGACTGATACATAGGGGAAAAAAATGCCTAGTCATAAAAGGCAAACAGGAAATTAAGAAGAATACATTAATATCTCCATTATTTATACCAGATTCTATAAGTTCTTCGAGGTAGTATTTTGTGAGAAGTTAATTAAGATGGAGGTGAATTCATACATGGATTCTGTGTGTATGAAAACCATAACCAACTCGTAGGGGAAAGAAGAAATCCCATGTTTTGACAACGACGTCGTTATGACTCTGGATTGTCCCTCGAAACAGCCTTCCATTATAAGCCTTGAACATAAAATTTCGTTTACTGAACGAAGCGGTAATCTGCTCCAAGTCGTCGTAGCTATAGTGTTGGACAGAACCCAAATCCTTCCCGGGGACGATTGGAAAACTAGAAACATTTTGTGATTAGGAATAGGGAAAATAAGAAAAACACTCGATTCACTTCCATTAGAAATGAAAGCATCGGTCTAAAACATGAAAGCATCGGTCTAAAACATGAAAGCAGATCCGAAAAACACAAATGTATCAAGAAGCTTTTATGTTATACTAGAAAACATAAGAAGAGGGGAGAGAGACAGAGAGAGCGAGAGAGAGAAGCACCCGCGGTCTTTGTATTGTTTGATTTGCCAGGCATACGAACTGATTAATTCTTTGGGGATAACATATTCACCCCGGGGCGTTTGGAAGGTCAAATCTTCCTGAAAAAGGTTTGGCTCGTACCCCGCCGCCTTCAACTGATTCAGTAACAGCGCCTCCTCGTCATTTTTCTTCTCTGTATCATCGGGACGTACGTCGTCATCCTTAATTCTTGGTGATGACATTCTCCTCGGATCTGGATAAATAAGACCTTCAAAGGGTAATCAATATCTATCATACCTACGCTTCTGCTCTCCGCTATTGAGTTTACTTTTTCACCCTTGAGCGTAATAGTGTGTGATTCCATGTTGGGCTTCTAACTTTCGCCTTTGCTGTTGCTTTTTTTTTATTTTTTATTTTTTATTTTTTATAATGAATAATAGTGATAAAATAAAAAGAAAAATATATGTACTTACTTAACAGAAAATTAAAAATATACACAAAAAAATATATTATTGACCCCGTATGTTTGACTAATTTCGAATTTAGTATTGTATTTTAAGGTCTAGTAAAATTAGGACCATAATTTCAAAAATATTTACACATTTAGGACAAATCGCCTGAATCCAACAAAATTTAATGACATGGCAAGTAATGTGGCCAAAAATTGTTGATGTGGCAGTTTTTTTTGCCCTTTAAACATCCAATTTTTCCTCCAAATTTGCTTACATGAACAAACACTTGGACATTTATTTGATTACACATAATATGAGTTGGCATTTTTTTAATAAGAAATTAAAATAATCTATATATTCTATATATATATATATATATATATAGCTTAGAAGTCTTAAGATTATCCAAGTAAGCGTATATGTGGATAGCATCAGTTAATTCTATTTTGTCATCTATGAAGTTCAAATACTTTTTTTGATGAATTTAAATAAGTATATATATTTTTAATATTTATCCAAAAGAATTCAAATTATCAAGTATTTAAACTAAGTTGGATAAAAATCTAATTTAAATAAAATAACAAAATTAATATCTTATTTACAATATTTATCATTTATTTTAATAATAATTAATAATTTTGATTATACATAAATTTTTTGAAAAACTTCCTTCCCTTAATTATCCAAACATAATATTGAAATTGAACATATTCTACTGTTATCCGTGGCCAAAATTTGAAAAAACAAATTCCCAAATTGGCCACGGATAAAACCGTGGCCAATATATACATTTTTTTTTAAAAAAAAATACTTTAAATATATACTAGCCACGATTTTATCCGTGACATAGATGGATTTTGTTTTTTAATTTAGCCACGGATAAACCGTGGCCGATATAAATTTTTTTTAAAAACAAAATTAAGTATTTACTTGCCACGATTTTATCCGTGGCCAAGATGATAAATTTTTTTTTTTAAATTTAGCCACAGATAAAACGATGGCTAAAATATACATTTAAAATAAACAAAAGTTATATTTTATGGCCACAGATTTATTCGTGGCCAAAAACATCTATGTTTTTTTTAAAAAAAAATTATATAGCCACGGATATTTTCATATTTAGCTATGAAAAAATCCGTGGCTAGATGTTTTCGTATTTTTCAAAATCCATGGCTAGTTCCATAGCTGTTGGCAATCGATTTTATCCGTGGCTAAAAAACCATAGCTATTTCGTTGTTTTCTGGTGGCAATTTTTTTTGATGGGACCATTTAGCAATTTTTATTAGATATATTTTAACATTCATCATGTGCCAATTTTTAATTACATATAAATGCATTTTAATGTGCGAATTTTGATAACAAATATTATAATTTATATTAAGTTCAGCAAATTCCTCATTGTAATGTGTTATCAATTTTCATGAGATGTATTTTTTATTAACAATATCAAGTAAAATTGAATTGCTTTTTAAGATATCAAGTTGATGCTTAAAATGTATTTTAAAATCAAAATCAAATTGATGCTTAAAATGATATATACATCTCTTATTTTAACTTTAATACTACTTTTGTATCTTCTTATTTAACTTTATTTTTATTCAGTTCCACATCCCTATAAAAAAAAAAGTTAACTTATATCAATTCGATAAAATTATAATTAAAGGTCCATAACTCCCATAAATCAATAATTTGTATAATATTTGATTTATATTGCTAATCGCACACAGAAAATGTATGCAACTCTGTTGATCTTCATCTGTTCTTTTTCAAATAACTTTTTAAAATATTTATCGATGTAGGACAAATGATAATATTTTTTTAGGAAAATAACTTATAAGGCCTTTCCTTTTAATAAATAATTAAGTGCATAAATATTGTAATCTTATCATTAACAATAATTTGTTTAATATAATAATAACATAGAAAATCAACCTTAACCACTACTAAAAAACTCAATTTTAGCCATGGATTTGGAGAAAAAAAAAATCCATGGCTAAATAAAATTGCCACAAATTAACTAAAGATTTTTTTCATAGCTAAAAGTGGCGTGGCTAAATTGAGCCACAGATTTCACATCCACATGGCTTCAGCCACGGCTAATAGCCATGCACCAATCGTGGCTAATTCTGTAATAACATGATTATGTTATTTATTCAATACGGATATCCATATTAAATTTTGCCAACAAACATACACATACTCAACATATGTCAATAATATCAAATCATATCTCATAAGCAATGAATACCATTATACAAACATTATTATCTCACATTCTATACATATATCACTATCATCTAAACTTTGCCAACAAACATACATATACTCAACATATGTCAATAAGATCAAGTCATATTTAACATCTTACAATATACAAGCATGCATCTCATATTTAACATCATTATGTCACATTCTACATACATCAAAATCATCTAATTACCCAACAACATTAATACATACCACACACATGACATATATATTCATATTCACTAAAAATTCACTACAAATGTAAACATAACACTAATATGTCAATAATATATAAATACATTAAGTATTCACTAATTTAAAACATACCTTACATTTAGGAGCCTCCAAAAATTGAGAGTATAAGAAACCTAACAAATATTTCAAAACACCAAAAAACAACAAAAAAAAATTCGAGACATTTTTTAAAAAAAAAATAGTTGGGGGGGGGGGGGGGGGGGGGGGAGGGTGTGGTGTTAGCTGTGCCCTTGGGTGGGGAGGGGAGACAGGGGGGTTCGGGGAGGAGGGGGCGGCCGCCGCCACCCAACCGGCCGCCATAACGGTTCATGTAAATATTCATTAGCATGTACTTTTCGGAGCTTTGTCGATCTACTCAAGAAAACTATAAAGATGGATTATATTATATATGATACACCTTATTAATTTGGGTCATTATAAATTAATACTTGGCATAATTCAATTCATGAAATTTATTTTCGATTTTGCTTCCTTCAATTCATAATCTAAGGATAATTTACTTGAAACCTTATAATTGTAGCACATTTCTGTGTTATTTAATTTTGGATAAAATACACATTACCCTCTTCGTACTATGTCATTTGTAACACTTACACCTGATATTATAAAAAACATCAATTATCCCCTAAAATTGATTACTCTAAATATTAATAACAAAATTGCCCTTTATTATATTTTTTAAATACTTTGTCTTATTATCTTAATATAAGTGTTGGTGGAAATGATTGGTTTGACTTTTTTTTCGTAGTAAGTATCTATTTTAAGAATGTGAAATAATTTTCTTAAATATAAATGTCCAATCACCAATTAAAACATGTATACATAAAGAATAATATATAATTAAAATAAAATATATTCTAATAAATTTTAAAAACAATTAATAGAAACTAATTAAGCGAATTTGGTTAAATTGCTTTTGAAAGCAAAATACTTCATTAATCAATTATGTACAACTAATTAATATTAAGTGGTTTGAAAATTAATTTGATTATCTTTTATTTTAACTATTTATTTTTCCATAAAAAGTAAAAAATAAATGTTTTATTTGAGAAATGAACATTTATAAATTAAAGAGTTATTTGATATTTTTAAAATATATTGTACTAAATACAGCCATAGATGTTTGTCTTGATGCGAGTCCCAGAAGCAAAAGGCCATGGGCAAAAATATCTTCTCTAATAGACCACACTAGAGCCGCAACAGCAACAAATTAGTATTGAAACTAAATTAATGCAGTAGTAAAGAAATATTAATGCACCAAGTATGAAAAGGTAATACATATCCTCTCTCCTTTCTATTATTTGGTATTGAAGAAAGGGAATGAAGAGACATCCTCTAGGAAAATGGAGCCTGAAGAAGATAAGATATAAACTTCTAATGCTTTTTATTTATAAATAACTTCACTATATCTGCTGGGGACCATTTCTTTTGTGGTATGATTTTGACAAGTCCTAAATTTTAAAAAATATATACATAGTGACAATATTGAATTATAGATATGAAACCGATGGTGCTTATTGTGATGTAAAATAAAATTACTTTGTCAAGGCTTGTTGAATAATAAAATTAATTAAGGAATTTTATCAGATTGTAGAAAAATTATCTTTTGAGCATCTTTATTTATGTTTACAACCTAAACTTCAACGGATTATTTATAATTTTTAAAGCAAGAGGAACTAATTTATAATTATATCATACCTCAAGCAGTGTAGACGTAATTTGCCCTAACTAATATTATTTTACTTCTCCAAACATTAAACAATTAGAATACTCAAACCGAACTTGATTATAATGTTGCGCGTGCATATATATGTATGTGTCTACGCTCGCATGCATCTGTTAAGAAGGATATTCTCAGATTTCATTGCATACCTTCTTTCCGTCATTCCATTTAATTTGTCACTTCTTCCTATATATTTTATTCATCCGTGTATATATATATATATATATATATATATATAGTTCCACCCTTTTTTTTTGTTAAAACAAAAGTTAATATGTAATTTTTTTCATACTAACATTTTTTGATAGTTTCTACCATTTTTTCTGCATTTTATTATTTCGTTTATGTTATCTCATTGTTTTATTCTTCAAGTTCGTTACTAATTGTTTCATTCAAATTTTCTATTACTAATTTAATTTAATTTGCTTTATTAGTATGTTTTTCATTCATTTAGTTCGTAGTACTATAATAAAAATAAATTTCTTGAATTTTAAGGTGTACATATTTTTGTTTGTTGATGAGCGATTTTTTTTTTGAGTGGAATGATATTCTAGATTAAGAAGACATTTTTATGGATTTTTAATATATATTTCAAAGTTTATCATTAGATAATTATGGTAGTTATTCATTTCTATTTGATTCTTCCAACCTTCCTATAAGAAATTATTTGATTAAATTTGTTCCTAACGTTTATAATATATTTTAGAATTTTTAAATATAAAATAACTAGTATTTAAATCCGTGGCAAGGCACGAGAAATAAATATTCTCTCATATACATTTTCATAAATTGCTATTATAAAAAAATAATTTGATAAAAATTAATTTATTTTTTCATAATATAAACTAATAAACAAATATATTAAAAATGTATAATAATAAAATATGTTTGATTTATATATTAAATATGGTATAATTAAGCCACAGAAGTTTTTAAAAATTTATGTAGAATCAAAATTTTAATAATAATAAGATATTGAGTTTTTTATTTTATTTGAATTAAATTTTGTTCCATCTTATTTTAAATACTTAATATACTTAATAAATATTGGATTTTTTTGGAGAAATATAAATCACGAATATACTTATTTGAATTCATATAAAAGGTATTCGAATTTTATACATAGTAAAATAGAATTAAATAAAATTGTCCACATATGCGCTTATTTAAATAATCTCAAGATTTCGAAATCATAAATATATAGATTAATTAATTTAAGAAAAATAATATATAATTTTTTTATATAAATAATATAAAAACTATATCAAAATATTTCAAATATATAATAAAAAATAAATTCAATATAAATACTGATATATACATATACATATAATATACAGAATCTAATATATATAAAGAAATAGATAAACTAAATAATAAAAAGGGGAAAATACACTTAATCACCTTCAACTGTGATTCTGTGATATTTTACCTCTTTATACTATAATAAGCTTCTATCAATCTTTCTATCTTAATATCAAATAAATTATACATGAACGGGCTTAATATTATCTATAAAACACCTATTATAACCTTTTAGTCTTTTACATGTCAAGATTACTCATAGAAACATAAAATAAAAAATATTTGTTCATATATTGATTTTAAGAAAAACTTTATATCTTTTGGTGTTATGTCACTAATTATTTTGGCAATTAAAGTGTCAAAATCAATTTTATTTTCAATCTCACATGTTTATCATTAATTATAATTGAAGACCACAAATGTAAATTCTTAGTTGTTTATCAATTTATTTTTTGATCCCAAACACTTAGCTCAACTATTGCGCAATATTCAACTCTTTGAATCAATTTATAGTTCAACACATTAAATAAAATTGCAGACATTATTTTTCTATGTAATAATCGTTCAAAATTTGAAAGAAATAAAAGAAAGTAGGAACTATTAAATCAACATAACAACAACAACAACAACAACCAATAATAATAATAATAATAATAATAATAATTTTAGTATCTAAAAAAACTAATTTCGATATTTATTGGAATAAAATAAGTATTACATAACACCCAATAAATTATTAATAAATAAAATAAAAGAAATTCTAATAGAAACTTCAAAGCCTATTATACACATCAAATCTCCATTATGACAATGTTATAAGACAAAAAAATAATTATGGTTGTACAATTTATGTTTCCTACACTAATGAGTATTTTATTATTTAAAACTTAAATGAGTGAAAGATTATAATAGATATTTTACATGCAGTAGTTAATATCTTGTCTGTGTACAAATTAAGATAGAGGGGATTAAGTAAAGCTTATTACAGTACAGAGGGGTAAATGTTAATTACATAAACATAGTTCAAAGAAATTAAGTGCATTTTGCCATAATAAAAATACAAAATATAAATTAAAAAGATTTCAAATATAATCAAATCCAAAACCACCCACCCTCACCCCTCCAAACCCCCAAATATAGCAAGGGACTCTTTTGACTACACTCGTTCAATTTTGATTAAGTTTTCAATTCTTAAAATTTAATTTTTTGTTAATTAGTAAAAAATATTAATGATTTTTTAACCCTCAAATATGAATATTTTTTAGTTTATACATCATAGTTGTCTTGACTTACTCAATTACTCAAAATCTATGAGTTGATTAACTACACTCCTTTCGTAATGTATTTATTCATTACTTATCTATTCTTTAAATTCTCTTTTATTTAAAAGAAAAAAAACATAGAGATTCGCTATTCTATAATTTCATATCTCCACTCTCAACACTCACACCCCATGAATTTTGGCCAAATTATAATTTTAAAACCGCATATTGCGCACTTTTTCAATTTAGGACTAAAATTTCTCCAACTTTAATTTTAAGACATGAATTTAATTAATTTTCACACATTTAAAACTTTTTACCTTGAATTGTGAGATTTAACTGGAGATTGGCCGAATTTTGCTAGATTTTTTTTGTCGCCGGCGAGGTTATTATGTATCTTTAACACGTCATTACTTACCTAGTGCATAGGTGTCATCTTATTATGGCATGGTTCGATAAAGGATTAAATAAAATAATTAAACACCATTATTAAAAGCAAATGTGTAATTGAAATTCTCAAAACTTATACTAAAATACTGAATAAATAATCTAAAACAATCTCCTAATCTAAAACAATCTACTAAAAGAATCTTTGTTTTTTCTTCCTTTCTTTTTTACATCTAAAAAAATGCTGTTCTTCTACACCACACCCTTCCCTCGCACTACCATCCTGCACCCACAACCTCTACCACACCACCATTTCTGCCCTCCACCACCGCTATAGCTGCCTCCCTTCACCACAATCACCGCGGCGCCGACCTTCATCATCAAGTTCAATAGAGAGAGAGAGAGAGAGAGAGAGATGGATTGTCTTTGAACGTAGAAGAAGAGGAAAAAAGAAAAGAAAACATAAAAAGGAAAAAGAATAAAAAAAGAAAAATCATATTTAAGTTAATTTTAATTTAAATATTATATATGTATTTTAGGGTTTTTTTTCCCCATTTTTAAGGGGTACATTGCAACCAATCCAATTTTTAACACCATAACTCAACTATCCAGTCAAGTTTAACAAGTCCACATGAGCAGAAAAAACATGATATTTTCTTCATGTGCCAATCGCATGACTTTTTCCAACAGAAAATCGGTAGAAGTCCTAAATGTGTCAAAATTAGTTAAATCCGTATCCTAAAATTACAGGTGAAAAATTTAGGATCCTAAATTGAAAAGGTGTGTAACATATAATCCTAAAATTATAATTTTGCCTTAAATATCAATGTAATTCCATGATTTTTTCGTGCTTAATTTGGGAGAGATCTTCATTGTCACAGAAGAACAAAATAATGCATAATATTTTTTTTTTCAATCTAAATTTATAAAGTTCATCAATTAATTTATATTTCATCAATATATTTACACTCTTTATATTTTTTTTGCATTTAATATGCATTTTATACTTTTATTTTCATGAACACATATAAATAAATTAATTTACCAATCATAAATATACATGAATCAACATATCAAAAATATGTTCAAAAAGCATGTAAAATCATAATTAAGTGAATGAAAATCCATATTTAATCATTTAACAAGTCGATCTTGCTCTGATACCAGCTGTTGAAAATTTTAATAAAATATGAATTTTCACATAATAATCCATAATATCTATACTCTTTTATAAAGCACCAGCACCCCCTAATAACTGTTTGGTGTTTTTAGTTTGCTATTTTCTTTCTCTTTCTTCTCTCCTATTTCCTCTCACTTTTCTCTCATATTTCAACATGATATATTATTTCTCTTTCTTTTCTTCTCTCCATCTTCTCTTACATATTTGCCTTCAATATTTAGTTTACTTTACCTTTTTATTTATTTTTTTAATAATAAAACTCAATTTAATTTTCACTCATTTTTCTTTTAATAATACATAAATTTAAATTTCAGTCACTACTAGAAAACAAGGATTTGGCCACGGAAAAAATCCGTGACCAAATGTGGCGTTGCTAAACAAGGCCACAGACACTGGCCACGGATTTTTTCAATTTGGCCACGGATTTAACCGTGGCCAAAAAATCCGTGGCCAAAGCAAATGGCCACGGATTTGGCCACGGAAAAAATCTGTGGCCAAATGTGGCGTTGCTAAACAAGGCCACGGACACTGGCCACGGATTTTTTGGCCACGGATTTTTTCAATTTGGCCACGGATAAATCCGTGGCCAAAAATAAAAAATTTAAAAAAAATGATAAATTTGGCTACGGATATTTCCGTGGCCAACCTTTTTTCTTTTTTAAAAAAATTTTCATTTAGCCACGGATTTATCCGTGGCTAAGATAAAAAAAATATTTTAAAAAAATTAAATCTAGCCACGGATAAATCCATGGCTAAAAAAAATTATTAAAAAAAAAACTGGACCTAGCCCAACCACGCGCAGCAGGCCCAACCCGCGCGCCTACCAGCCCAGTGGTGCGACCCGGCCCAGCTCGACATGCCCATTTCATTAATTGATTTTCATCGTTACAAGTGGGACTCGAATTAACTCGAGACCTCTTGGAATATTGCCAATCGAATTACCGCCAGGCTAGGATGAGCTTCTTGATCAAAATGTCATGCCAAGAATATTTATACACATTTATATATTGAATTTTGTTATCAAATTTTACTAATTTATGTCTATATGTGAATATATTTTATTAATTCATACTTATTATGATTTAATTAAGAAATATTAAATCGTGCAACTTATAATTCTTTCTAATTTTACTTTTATCTACAGATAATTTTGGGATACAAAAGCAAAATTAAAACAATTATAACTTTGACCTTATAAAAATTTGAAATTTTTCATCGATTATTTTGACTCAATTTAAGAAATTAAAGTGATCTTATTCATTGTATGTCAAACTATCAATTTATTTACTTAAATTTAGTGTAATTGACAAAATAAAATCAATCAAATTTGAAAATATAGTGCCATCGTTAGATCAATACTTTCAAAACTGTAATTTTCAATGCATAAGATGGGAAAATATAATAACCGCAATGAAAATAATATGATTTTGAAATGACTCGAACCTTTTGGTGCCCCGTAATGTCGGATCGGGCGATTTAAGTGAATTATTTAAAATATAAAAAAAATTAAAATTATTTATTGGCCACGGATTGGCCACGGATAGTCCAATTTTTTTTTAAAAAAATTAAAATTTATTTATTGACCACGGATAAATCCGTGGCAAAGTCCAAATTTTTTAAAAAAAATTTAAATTTATTTATTGGCCACGGATTTATCCGTGGCCAATGGTCAAAACTTCATGTTGACTTTGGTGAATCGTGCGTTTTCGTTAATTGGGTTAGGCGGAACCGTACGATTGGAGCAATACAACTTCAACACTAATCAATCTGCTTGAAAGTCTATTTTTGATAATTTCTATACAAGTTAACTGACGTTAGCACACATTGATACCGAACTACGAAGTTATTCGTATGTGTCACCGAAAGAGGAAAAATGTATTCTCGCTAAACAAACTGTAATTTTCAACGCATAAGATGGGAAAATATAATAACCGTGATGAAAATAATATGATTTCGAAATGACTCGAACCTTTTGGTGCCCCGTAATGTCGAATCGGGCGATTTAAACGAGTCATTTAAAATTAAAAAAAATTAAAATTATTTATTGGCCACGGATAAATCCGTGGCCAAGTCCAAATTTTTTTTAAAAAAAATTAAAATTTATTTATTGGCCACGGATTTATCCGTGGCCAATGGTCAAAACTTCATGTTGACTTTGGCGAATCGTGCGTTTTCGTTAATTGGGTTAGACGGAACTGTACGATTGGAGCAATACAACTTCAACACTAATCAATCTGCTTGAAAGTCCATTTTTGATAATTCCTATACAAGTTAACTGACGTTAGCACACATTGATACCGAACTACGAAGTTATTCGTATATGTCACCGAAAGAGGAAAAATGTATTCTCGCTAAACAAACTGTAATTTTCAACACATAAGATGGGAAAATATAATAACCGTGATGAAAATAATATGATTTCGAAATGACTCGAACCTTTTGGTGCCCCGTAATGTCGGATTGGGCGATTTAAACGAGTCATTTAAAATTAAAAAAATTAAAATTATTTATTGGCCACGGATAAATCCGTGGCCAAGTCCAAATTTTTTTTAAAAAAAAATTATTTATTTATTGGCCACGGATAAATCCGTGGCCAAGTCCAAATTTTTTAAAAAAAATTAAAATTTATTTATTGGTGGCCAATGGTCAAAACTTCATGTTGACTTTGGCGAATCGTGCATTTTCGTTAATTGGGTTAGACGGAACCGTACGATTGTAAACTTAGCTAAAACCACACGTGTTTCCGAAATATTATACATAGCTAAACCTTAGTGAATGTAAACTTTATGCTATCTGAACCTCGAAATATCTCGAAACAATTTGATCCATCAATTATATTAGGCAAAAATACAATTTTAGGACAGTAACTTACATGGTTTGAGCTTTTTAGGACATTAATTTTAATCGTTTCAATTTTAGGACAGTAATTTGATAATTTTTGACACATTTAGGACAAATTGCATCGTAATTCGCAATTTTGCCGGAAATTGACGATCGGCGGTTGAAAAATTGGGAAAGTTGGACACATAATATATGACGTGTCGCTTATTTGGCATTTTTGCTTGAGTTGGCAATCCAAATAGGATGAAATTACTTATTTGGCATTATTGTGTATAAATAAAATACAAATATATATATATATAAATACATATATATACACACACACACAATACATATATACATATTACATATATAAATCTGATATATATACACACAAATCGCCGCCGCCGCTGCTGCCGCCACCGCCACCGGCGGCCAAACCCGCCGAGAGAGAGGCAAAGAGAGAGAGAACCAAAGAGAGAGAGAGAGAGAGAGGGCTGGGGTTGGGGCAGGCTGGGGAGGGGGCGACGGCGGGGCGAGGGCTGGGAAGGGGGCGGCGGGGCTGGGCTGGGGCTGGGGAGGGCTGGGGAGAGGGCGGCGGGGCTGTGGAGGGCTGGACTGGGGTTGGGGAGGGCTGGGAAGGGGGCGGCGGGGCTGGGCTGGGGCTGGGGAGGGGGCGGCGGGGCTGTGGAGGGCTGGGCTGGGGTTGGGGAGGGTTGGGAAGGGGGCAGCAGGGCTGGGCTGGGGCTGGGGGCTGCGGAGGGCTGGGCGGGGCTGGGGCGGCAGCGGGCTGAACAGGTGGAGGAAGGGGAAGGGGAAGGGGAAGGGGAAGGGGAAGGGGTGGGGTTGGGGGGCGGGTAGTGGGGGTGGGGGGAGGGGTTGAATTTAATTTTTTTTTTTACATTAAAAAATAACTAAATAAATAAATAAATTTATAATAGTAAATCAAATTTTGAAAAAAAATATAAACATTGCCACCTAAGCTTTGTTTTTAAAATTTATTTTACATTAAATCAAAATATTTCCACCTCATCTTGCCAACAATGCATTAAAATGACACGTGTATTTTCCGGCCATTTGTCCTAAATGTGTCAAAAATTGTCAAATTATTGTCCTAAAATTGAAACGAGTAAAATTAATGTCCTAAAAAGCTCAAACCGTGTAAGTTACTGTCCTAAAATTGTATTTTTGCCATTGTATTAATATGGGATTGAAGTAGTTTTCGTAACATAACTTGCACATAAATCGAATGTCATAGATCTCTTTATTAAGCCCTATATTAAGAGAAATTAAAATAATTCCACCAAAGTTAGATATCTATACGAGTTACTATATGTATATGTTGAAAGCCCTATATTAAGAAAAATTAAAATAATTCCACCAAATTGATAACTTTATCATATTTTGGTGGTTGGCACATTGTTGTTGGGCTGCGCTAATCTTGTATTACTTGAATATGCTCATGCATCTCCTTGTTTGGTCCATACCAAAAAACAGAATCTCCTTCTTTGGTGTTACGAAAAATTTAGCTAGTTAATAAAACTTTTCATGGTTCACATCTAGAATTAGATTAATTAGTTTCATAGTATTTATCAGCTCAATTTTTCTCAATAAATACTGTCCAATCTCAAGTTCTTTTAGCATATTTCTGGCTGAATCAATCCAAAATATTTGCTTTATTTTCTATATATACATTAAAAATAAAATATATCTATATCTATGTATATATAAATATAAATAAATGAGACAAGAGCAAATAAATAAACATTAATGTATTTCAGTGTGCAAGAAAAATTTACACTTGACCTAAATAAGACGCAGTTCAACACAGCCAGCTCGACATATGCCCAATTAAATTCAATACAGCCAACTCAATCGCGTAAAAATTAACTAGAAGTATAATAATTATAGGAGTAGAAAGTTCTTAAATTATGAGTAGAAAGTTCTTAAATTATAAAAGATGCATTAACTTTAACTTTAACTTTAACTGATTAAGGAAAAGAGTTTGCTAAATTTTAAAACTAATTATCAAAATCATAATTTCAATGTTAATCATATTTATATAACTCTTTCTGTTTTACTTTTTAAAAAGTTTGGATACTTCATTAATAGTCAACTTTTTTGCCCTAACTATTTTCTTCAGGAATTTACACGTTGCACTCGGAAAAATATAACCTATCTTTTGCTATAGTAAATAAGCAGATTAAGTTTGGAAATAACTTAAGATGTATAGTTAAATAACACTTTACATATTTATTTTACCAACAACAGTTTACAATAGAGTTGTAGTCATACAATACTTAGAATAAATAAAAGAAAATTTTGACGAGAAACTGAAACAATATAGTATTTGATTGTCAGATTTAATTTTATGTATTTTTCCTTTATTATATTTTCTTACCTATTTTTGGCATCACAACTTAAGATGCTCCAAATAATTAAAGAATGTTTTCTGTATCTCTTGCATCATTTATGTAAACACTTATATTGCCACGCATGAATGAAAATACTTTAGAAAATAGATATTTTATCACTACGAGCCTTAGTTTTAACTTATGTTGCTACGCAAGAATGAAAATATTTTAAAAAATAGACATTCTATCACTATAAGAAAGTAATATTTGTGACACAATATACAAGCAACAATATAAAAGTTGTCACAAAAATTGTCACTACTAGAAAAACTGCATTTAGCTACGGAAAAAAAATTAGACACGGAATAGCCACAAATTTTAAAAAAGTTACGAAAAAAATTAATCTGTGGCTAAATTTAGACACAGAAAATCCGTGACTATTTTTTGGTGGCTAAAATTGGCACAAAATTTGGTGCTAATTTAGCCAAGGATTTTCGAGCCAAAGATTTATTTCGTGGCGAATGGCCAATGATTTAGCCGCGAAAATTCCGTGGCTATTTTTAATAAAAATATTTTCTTGAATCTAAAGTGGTTTGAACTCTAGAGTATCAAACCACTATACCACTTTAATTTTTTGTTTAAAAATAAGTTTTTGCTTTACTTAACTAATCTAATGTATGCACAATTCTAAATATAAATTATCTAAATAAATTTTTGTTATAATTTTTGTTTTGGCTATTAATTTATTAAATATCTGTTATAGTTAATAAATTACTTGTTCAATCACTAAATACTTTTTAATATAAAAAAAACCAAAGATTAGGAAAAAAAAATAAAGAGCTGGACCATGACATATAACATGATATATAGTGGATTTTCAAAATATTTGAAAGCTACAACCCGAATAAGATCTCTTATTTCAGATGGTATTTTATCTTTTATTTTATAATACACATTTATGCTATACAACTATGGGTTTAAATTTATTTTCTTATAGTTAAAATCTTTATAGTTGATGTATATTCATGCATTGAAGAAGAAAATGAAACACGTATTTGGAATATAAAACTAAATGTGGCTACAATCCCTCCGGTGGTCCTGATGCTACGTGTCAAACAAATGATTTCATTAAATCAAGAAAGTTATCCCATAATATAAAGTTGGACCTATATTTGATTGGACGTAACCCCTTGTCTATTATTCTTTTTAACAATAGAAAATCCATGGCCAATCTATTGCTAATAGCCACGGATGTTTTTAAAAAAAAGTTTTTTAATTTTTTTTGGCTACGGCTAATTTTTGCCACAGAAAATCTGTGGCTATTAGCCACGAATTTTCCGTGGTGAATCCATGGCTAAAATAATCCGTGACTAAAATTAGTCACGCCACTTTTAGCCACAGAAAAAATCTGTGGCTAACTGATTTAGCCATGGATTTTTTGACAAAGCCCGTGCCTAAAAGTTGGTTTTCTAGTCGTGTGTATTAGTGACAATATATGCTACTTCATCATTATCATTAAACTTATTTAACTCGTGATAACAACTTTTTATTTTGTCACTATATCACTCAATGATGTTAAGAATTTACATTTTAGTTATCACCTTTGACAATTAATGACATTACTGGTGTGACAACTTAATGATAAGAAAATTGTCACTACACTTTTGTGACAAGATTTGATTGTCATTTATAAGTTGTCACCATAATTGTGTCACTAATTATCAATAGTAACTACTTAGACACCATTAAGTATTAACATTGTGCAAAGCCTTTTTTGTGACACTTGATTTTTGTCATAGGGCACCCCTGTGCGAACTCTAATCAAATTGAAAAACTTTGTGAAATGAAAATTTGTATAAAGCGTCTTATGAATTGTGAAAACGACAAGCGAAGACTCCTAACTGATAGTGTACTTTACATGCAATATTTCTACATGTATGATAATATTTCAGGTTTGCAAATTTATTCTTTTAATCTTGAGTTAAATTTACAAAACCCTTATGTTAATTCTAATTAGCATAAAAAATCACATGTTAAAAAAATAGTTTGAAACCCTTCATATTTTTAAAAACTAGCACACTTCCCCCTGGGTTTCTTTTCTAAAAATTTGAATATCACAACTCCCATGTCTCGCAAATCAACCATAAATGCGCGTTAAATTAATTTTGAAGGTTAGAGTTTGGGGTTCAAAGATTTCTTTCCCTCTTCCATTTTTTGGACTAGATTTTTTTCTATTGCGAAGAGACAAAATATATTGTTATTTTTCAATTTTTTAAAAAGTGGTAAAATTGAAAATACGTACTCAACTTTTAAAAAAGAAACCCAAGGGGCGGTGTGTTACTATTTAAAAATATAAAGAGCTTTAGACTAATTTTTTTAATATAAGATTTCTTATACTAATTAGAAATAACAAAGGGGTTTTGTAAGTTTAACTCTAAAAGTTTAGTGTAGGATTTGGCCGGAGCTAGAAATGTTATAGACAGTTCCATCCTCTTAAGTCTAAAATTTCGAATTAGGTCACTAACAAGTTACATAGTGCAATGGATATATTTGTGAGCCAAATCTCCATAACTGAAAATATTTATACGATATCAAATTGCACAAATCAAACATTAATCTTAAGCATTGGAATTCTATAGTAGAAAGTAACAACCTAATACAAAAATGTACTTATGGAAAAAACGAGAAATAAAAAAATGGGCGAATTACACTGACCATCCTTGAATTTGGTTAATTTACGAAAAACCCCTTACTTTTTAAAAAATTACCAAAAACCCCCTAAAGTTATATCAATATTATAAACTTATTTTAATTTTCGAAAATACCCCTTCCCTCTTTTTGGGTGATTTACACGGACCACCCCGAGATTAGGTTAATTTACGAGAAACCCCCAGTGGTTTCAAAAATTACCAAAAACCCCCTGAGGTTATACTAATATTACAACTAGTACCTACTTAGGTTGACTTATCAACAATATTAATTCTTTTTTTTTCCCTCTGTAATATTGTTATCATAAAATTTTCATATAATAGATTTGAAAAAAAAAATGTGATTATTTATTCAAATAAATATTCTGAATTTAATGCATTAAAAGTATCTACCAACACATCAAGTATGTCATATTATCGTTAATACGGAGTAAATTTTAAGAGAAATGAGTTAGAGTCCTCAAGCTAAATAAAGTTTTCAAGTGCATTATTTAATTTTAATTTTTTATTTCAATCAATATTTATATTTCTCATTATGGATATATACAATATATACATATAATTATATTTTTCTAAAATATAAATTTAGCACATATTACATATATTTAGTATAAATTCATAACATTGAATTCAAAATATTTATTTGAATACGTAATCACATTTTTTTTCAAAATCTATTGCATGAAAATTTTATGATAACAATATTACAGAGGGGGAAAAAATTAATATTATTGATAAGTCAACCTAAGTAGGTGCTAGTTGTGATATTGGTATAACCTCAAGGGGGTTTTGGTAATTTTTGAAACTATAGGGGATTTTTCATAAATTAACCTAATCTAGGGGTGGTCTGTGTAAATCACGCAAAAAGAGGGAAGGGGTATTTTTGAAAATTGAAATAAGTTTGTAATATGGATAGAACCTTAGGGGGTTTTTGATAATTTTTAAAAAAGTAGGGGATTTTTCGTAAATTAACCAAACCTCAGGGGTGGTCAGTGTAATTTTTCCTAAAAAAATCGTATTCGGTTCAATAAACAGACACAAAAACGAAATGGAAAAAAAAATTAATAAATTGTAGATTTCGTTATGAATAATGCAAAATTAGTTTTTATTTTTAAAATTTTATTGATTTATAATTGAATCCGTGGAATCTTAACCCCTCTTTGACCCCTCGCATGTATTATCCAACCACAAATAGAAACTACTCTTTTTTCATTTTTGTTTTTTGATAATTATAAACTACTGCATTCTACAATTTGATAGTAGCTCTGTATATTTTTCTTAACAAAACAAACCTATTAATTGAACATCTATACTATTAATAAAGCACTTAGCTAGGTAATCGTCTAATAACTACTTTGGTGATTTTTGGTTATTTGATCTTTAAAATCTCTAATTTATCTCTCCTCTCTCCTCTCTCCTTTGCCACTTTTAATGTGTTTTTAATTTAATTCTTTTCTCCATCTCTCTCCTCTATCAATATGTATACATATACATATATAGATCTCTATTATCATTTTTCTTAACTTTTTCTTTCTTATATGTATTTGTTAATTTTATAATTTTTTTAGTTTAAACTATTTTCTATAATAAATTTAATAAATACATTATAAATAATTAAATATATATAATCATGTATAAAATCAAATAAATTTTATAATTTTATATTCAGAACTTAAATATGTAATGACATTATATTTTTACTATTTTGAACTCAAATCAAGTGCGCCCGACTAATTAGTTTTAGAATCCATTTAGATGGGCTTTTTTTTAGAGGAGAAGCACTTATTATTATTATTATTTTTTTTTTTTTGAGAAAAAGCACTTCATAGCAAAAAAAAAAATTTATTTGGGTGGGCTTTTTGAAAAAAGTAGAAGCCAAAAAAAAAGCAAAAAAATGAGTAGCTTCAAATAAAATAACCTTTCAAAGCTCTTTTAATTATTGTATTCAAACACAAAATTGTTCGACTTAAAGAAAAAGTTTTACTGTATATATAAAGTACCGCTCGAGAAACATATTTTTGTTTAAACCCATCCCAACAACGACCCTTAATTAACCATAAAATTATGGTCACAGGTTTGGCATGCAATGGTGAACCTTGTATAATGTATGATTATATTGGTACTGTATGGAAGACAAAATAGATTAAGAAAAGGAAACAAAAAAGGGTAAAACTTCTATTTAATAAATTAAAACCAACACAAAAAAAAAGAACTAAATTGTTGGACTAGATATTTTTTTCAATTTAAACTAGAACATTTTATTGCACAAACTTTTATCACAATTTCATGTTTGACCAACTCATCTTATACTGTACATTAAGTGACAATTCCTTTAACCTTTTCTTGGGTGTATAATTTTAAACTTCTTAAAATAACCCTACTAAAATAAGTGTAAGTATTCTTTAATTATTATTCTCTCTCTCATTTTTCTAACATACTTTTAATTTTTATTTCTATTATCTTTCCTCTCTCCTTTATTGCATCCATTTTTCTTAAATTTTCTTTTCGATTTATTTTTTTAAATCATAAAAATTTTCTTACTTGAAAAACTAATAGGCATGCCAATTAAATTTGTTTTGGTATAATCACAAAACGAATGTCCAATAATGCTTAAAAATAATTTAAATTTGTGTTTAAATAATAACAAAATTGATGGTGCCAAAATTTGGCTTTGACCGATGGATATTAGTCCCTCGATCCATTTCTAAAAATAGAAATCTTGATTGCTATAAAAAGGCTCTGAATGACAACCATCTTTCATCATCAGCAGCAAGGCAGGGAAACACAGACGTTCATACACACACAAGGGCAAGAAGGCAAGACTTGATGATTTCTTTGCTCTCAGCCCCCGCCTCGCGAAGAGTTTCAACGAGTCTTGCCAATAAAACCACAATGGAGGTGAAAAGGATTGTCTATGTTGCTCTCATCGCCCTCATTATTGCCGTCTCCATGAGCGCTGTCGCCGCTGAACATGATGACGCGTTCACCTCCATTAGAGTACCCGCTAGCATGATAGCTAAGGCGGTAACTAGTGCCACAAAAGCCGCAAAAAAGGCATCGTCTAAGAAGGCACCGGCCCCGGCCCCTGGCCCTGCCTCCAGTACTTCTAAACGTAGCGCTGCCACCGCTGCCTTGCCCTCTGTAGGAACCTTTGTTGGGACCTCAATCTTTTCTTTGTTTGCCCTTTACCTGCACTAGGTCAAACAAAATTGATCCTTATTTATAGGTTTGTTATATAGATGCACGACAAGATAGACATATATACATGGAAAAGTTCTTTCCATCCTTTTGTATTTATTTCCCCCTGTTTTTTTTTCTTTCCAATTTTGTTATTTCTAATCGAATAAATAAACGATTGAATGTTCTACTTTACTTTACGTATCGAGTTTGATTAGTTTTTTTTTTTTGTTAAATAAGTATAAATCTTTTTTCCTTTTTATTTTTTTTCCTTTTGGTACTAATCAAAGACTTATTAATGCACTTTATCCCTAACAATACTTGACTTATTGTTAAGGTTCTCAATTTGTCTCGTAACTGTTCTGATAGTCGAATATCTATGCCTCTTCGTACAGTTTTATAATGCTGTGGCAAATCATTTTGTCATGCTGCTTAGAATTACGGCTCTTCAGTTTAGCACTACCGTCAATTTCTTTCTTTCTTTTCTGGTTTTTTTTTTTTTGGAATTTTTTTATTTGATCAAATTGCGAAACAATTTTGTAGAATAAGTTCGTAAACGAATTTTTCAGTTATGATGTTGACCTTTTTGGTGCTATCAAGTTAATGTTTCGATGCTTTCAAAATATTTCAATTATTTTTAATTTTTGAATTTGAATGATTTCCTAACAAATATTTTTTCTTTTATATAATCACATGTTTTCATATGTATGGAAAGAATGCAATTGGATTGATTAATATCTTTCCATAGTTCCAATAATCACATGTTCTAAATCTTGATGAGATATTTAGATAGCACTCGATTGATTTCTTTCTATATTATTACTAAACACATGTTGTATATCTTCATAATTTTGGTAAGTTTGACTTAAAGTTATTCGAGTGCATCAATGACATTTTGAACTTGTCTAGTTCCAGTCTTGTGTTGGTTTGGAACTTAGTTTGTTCGGTTGAAATTAAGACCACAACGCTCATACCTTTTTTATCATCAATAAAACCGTTAAAATTTAATTTGTTCAACTGGAATTATGACGAAAACAACTCCTTCCTTTTTCTCAACAATATAGGTGTTGAAATTATGAGCACTTAAAAGTGAATTCTCATCCCTTTGAGATATATGTGAACAAGTGGGAGTCTTATCGGTGAAACGAAAATATTGGGTTCTATATAAAGATGTTACCATCATATAATTCTTGTTACTTGTTTTTCTTCTTAAGGGGCTTTTAAGGTGAAGAAGGAGATTTCAAGCACAAAAATTCTTGAAAGTGAGTTGAGTTGTGAAATGTTTTTGATGAGTCATACAGTTGTTGGCTGGACTGGAAATTCCAGCTAGGTGCTAGTGGACGTAAGTGTATTATACTGAGGTCTTGGAAGAAGTGCTCAATTGCAAACTAATTGTCAAAACCAACCACACTATCTCGCTTCAGTGGTTGGTTGGGTTGTTTATTGTTTCTCTCATTATCGAGAGTTTCTAACTATCAATTGGTATTTACTTGTTTACCAAAACTTATATTGTAAGTATGTTAATATCTTTTTGAGTGAAGTAGGTTTAAAACCCTAATTAGTGGCAGCTTAGGTAGTGGATAATGTTTCGGCCAACTACTATAAATTGTCATGTCATTTTATTACTTAACATATTTTACATCATTACTTTCATTAGTACTATCGTTGGTACTTATATACTAGTAACTATTTTTCACACAAAGCATTATATTAAAACATTTATTTATTCTGCCATGTTTTACAAAAATCTTGATAATGTTTTAAAATCTAATCCAACCCTTGCTCCCTTCTTAGGCGCATTTTATCTATCATAAGAAAATACATAATATTTTTTGGATGGTTGTTTTGAAAAATAATGTGAAAGTAATATTTAAAAAATTCATTTGTGTAAAATAGTTTTGAATTATAAGAAAACGCACAAAAGAAAATACGTCTGAAGGATAGTTTTTATAATTATCAAAAATAATTTTTAGAATTTATAATTGAAATAAGATAATTATATATCTTCAAATTTATTTAATGATTTATAATACTTTTAAATAAGGGATTTTTATTTAATTTGACAAATTGAGTATCATTATATATTGTAGTTTTTAGTTGAACGTTTTTGAATCAAATAACAAAATAAGTCTTTATTTGTAAATTTTAATAAAAAAATAATTATACGTTAATTATTTATTCTTAAATTTACTTCAATAATTAATATTATTGATTGGTAAAAGTTTATTAATAAAATTTAAAATATATTATTGATTGAATAAAATTTAATATTTTAAAATTTACAATTATTAATAAAGATTAAAGTAAAATATTTTTATTTTAAAATCTGAAACAAATTATTTATTTTTTATTTTATATGTTATTTTATTACATTCATTTCCTTTGGTTTCCTACAAATTATTTATAGTAAGTTTGAGTGTACAACGAAATTGTACTCCTTAGTTGAGTTGAGGAAATACAAAAGTATTTTTAGAAAACCTTTGAATATATTGTCAAAAATTCAATGTTTTTGAAAAATATTTTTCAAAAAAGAAAAATGAATTAGAACGACAAGCCAAACAGTTTTTTGTTTGTTGTTTTTGAAGAACAAAAATAATTTGAAAATTAATGGGTCAAACAGCCTCTAATTTCCCAATGAATACTGCAATTACAAATTGTATTATTCATCTTTTTGAAATCACAAAACTTTTCCCTCTAACTTACAAGAAATTTACTTCAGGTAGGGTTTCTATGGAAATGGTTGTAAATTTAAATGATTTTTTCAATCTCAAACAAATGTAATTTATGTGAGCGTAAACAGAAGAGGAGATGCACATCAGAAAAATCAAGGAAAATTGCAAACTTTGTTCCATATTACAAGTTTTTTTTTTAATTGTATTCCAACATTTATGATGTTCTCATATTGTGTCTCATAAAGTATAATTATTTTTTTACATTATGTGTCGCGAGCCAATTTTCATCAAATGTGTAATGGAAATACTATTGGTCATTAATATAAATTGTTGGTGGGATGACATGTTGCGTTTTCCGTTTAAACTTTGACGAAAATTGGCCTACTTGACATAATGCGAAAAAGAAAAAATCATGGTTGCCAGGATACAATTAAAAAATACATATATTATGGGACAAAATTGACAATTCTCCTGAAAAATCATTAATTGTTTTGCCTATGTTATTGATTTTCATCCAAAAGTTTTAATATATAGCTCTAGACATTTTAAGTAGTTTTAATAATTTCACGAGAAAGGACTGAACTTGTAATTTTAATTACTAATTTTTAGAAGAGGTCCCTTTACTGCCCCTAATACCTTATCTTAGTGAAAGATACAAAATATAAACAACATATTTTGTTCGTATTTTAACATATCCGATAGAAGAAAGTAAGCTCGCCACACGCACACACCCAAAAAAAAAAGGCATGGGATTTTAGTCAGATTCATCTGAAGAAATAGTCCTCAATTTTCAATTTTTCCGGGTTTTCGATAGCGCCACTAATTGAAATTTAAAATATTTTTTCAGCGAAATTTTTCGTTGATTTTTCTTTTGTAAATTAAGGGAAAAAAAATACTAAAATCCTCCTAAAATTAACATTTATATATTAAAACCTCATGAATTAGATTATATCTGAAAAAACCCACTCAACAATTCTTTTACTCCAAAAAGTCCATTTTTTTTATTTTTAGCCCTTTTCTAGAAAAAAATCACGCTTCAGTTTCTCATATTTATTTTTGGATATATAATTGTAAACTAGTTTTATTTACTCAAGCTATTTTATATTTTAAAAAATATATTTTTTAAAAAAAATAGTTTATGAAGATATTTAAAAAATTTTAAAATTAATTTATGAAGATATAGTACTTTTATTTATTTTATTTAATTTTAAACAATCAAAATCATATTCTCCGTATCTTCAAATTCAAGAAAATTATTCATTATTTTTACTTTTCTTGCAATTCAAAAAGTTTATCTTATTTTTCTTAAAAATCATACTTACTTAAAACATCATTGTGATAATTCAATTTAATAGCTTGCATAAATATAAAAGGTGAAGGGTAATTTAGTCGCAAATTTAGCTATTGGTTCTTTTAGAATGAAAAACTGCAGCAATGGATTTTTATGATTGAAAAACATTTTCATGGGTTTTTCAGATATAAAAATTAATTTTTAGGGGTTTATTTAGTATTTTTCCCTAAATTAATTTAAATTCTGCTGAAATTATTTTTTAAAATTAAAATATTATCTTAGCTGCACCACCTGAGAATAGATATTATCTTAGTACCAATACATACACATATATAAATTTTTAAGGATAGATATTGAACTTTTTGTCCTTTTCTTAGTATTTTGTTTGTTTTTTTTTTTTTTTTGGTAATAGCTTTTCTTCGTATTAGCAATATTTGAAATACGATGTAAATGCCTACTACATGAAACCTACAGATAATTTGCTCAATTGGAAAATGAAAACAAAAGAGAGTAATCAATTCAATTGAGAAAAGCAAGTTGCTTAGATCATGCATTTTTATACGAAACTAATATGTAAATTTAAGGGTTAATTGCAATTTTGGTCTCATAGGTATTTCTTTGTCCAATTTTGATCTCATTCATTTCAATGTTCTCAATTTTGGTCTCATATGTTTCAATTTTTTGCTATTTTAGGGCTTTTCAGAAATTCTGTTTAATTTTTAACGGTGAAGGCGCACGGATGAAAATTCGGCCTAATTTTGGTCTCATTGGTTTCAATTTTCTCAATTTTGGTCCCATAAGTTTCAAATTTTTGCAATTTTGGGACTTTGCAGAAATTTGAAACGTATAGGATTTAACGGCCACGTGAGGCGTGCGTGTCTTCGCCGTTAAATATTAGACTGGAATTTTAGAAATGTCCCAAAATTGCAAAAAATTAAAACATTTGGGATGAAAATTGAGAAAATTAAAACATATGAGACCAAAATCGAGAACATTGAAATGAATGGAACCAAAATTGAATAAAGGCATATTTACAGGATCCAAATTGCAATTAACCCTAAATTTAACCAAGAGGGAAAGAGCTATTATTGGATTCCTTGTAAAACCTTTTCTTTTTTTCCCTGATTTGGATTTCAATTCGTTTTATTGCTATAAGCTATTGTTCTATAATTTCTCAAGTTTAGTTTTGAATTTATTCATCGTGTAAATTTTGATGGTGAGTATTTAGATGGATAATTACAGGGTTCAAATAATTTGTATCCATTAAAATTCAATTGCTCCATAGGAGGTTTAAAATTTTAAAGGAGTATTCGGCATAGGTTTTATAAGAGATATAAAGTGTATTTAGCTCTTTATTATTTATCACTTTCCATAATTGTCAAATAAACGCAAAATAACTTCTTTTGCTTTGTAAATAGGGATTGTTATAAAATTCGTCCTTCAAATTTGAAGTGTTTGAATTTTTATTCTTTATATTTATTTTTTTTAGTCATTTATCTTACAAAACTTTCAATTTTAGTTTGATTTAGAATTGTTTTGCTAACCGGAGCTAACGTGGTGGGATAAATTGAGAATGTTCTGACTTTCCCACCATGAGACCGGCGTGACGCTGATTTTGGATGTTGGATATGTATTTGGTTCCTACATGGAGATGTTTTGGCATTTTTCTTGAAAAAAAAAAAAATTAAACAAAAGTCATCTCATATTTTTAAATTATATTTTACTATATATATATTTAAAAATATTTTTTTAATTTTTTTTAAAACCCTCCTTCTTTACTATCCCCCACCCCACCCCCTCCAACCTCTTTCTCGTCCAGCAAAACCCCACCTCCTCCTTTCTCATCCAGCACCCGCCAGCCTGTCACCCCTCATCACCTCTTCTTCCCAAATTAGTTCGTCCAACACCCCCCTAAAAATCCCCATAACTTTATATATGTGGTGCTGCAAGAATTTAATTTATTCACGTGATTTGTTTACTGTAATTTATTCATCTTCTCCCTCAAAGCTCTCTCTCTCTCTCTCTCTCTCTCTCTCACTGTGAATATATATATATATATATATACACATCCATACTATTATATATTTGAAGAAGGTCTTCTGACCAAATTATACAATTTTGACTAAATTCTCAATTTTTAGAATTTTAAATTAATTATAATTGTTTAGGATAATTATTTGATTAGTTTGCATTAATTGTTAATTTCTCTCTCCTAATTATTCAATTCTACGAACAATGTATATTTAATAATTTTTTAATCCTATATAAACTCTCTCTCTCTCTCTCACACACAAACAAGAATATAAAAATAGAATAAGTAATAATTTCAAATAATTACATAATAACATATGTGGATAAAGAAAGTTTTAATTAAAATATTACATAATGCCATACAATTGTTTCAATTTAAAAAATTAGAAAAGTCAATATGAACATAATGTCATTTGTAGCAAACATTTCCTCAAAAATTAGTAATTAAAAACTTTCAACTAAAACTTATGTAACTCAAACTTTCAAAATAGTATGATATGTCATATCATAATTCCAAAATATGTAAAAGAATTAAAATGTGGACATAAGATCATTTACAATATTTTTTTTTTCATCTTTTTATGTCTAATATTTCTTTGCATATAGTTTAACGTACACTACATGAAAATTTTATTACCTAACTTCTCTTTGTTCATTATAATATTTTTGTATTCAAATTTTCTCTGGGTATTAGATTGTTCTTTTTTATAAGAATTTATTAATTGTTCTTTATTAATTCCTTTTAGATTTTGTTATTTTACTTGTGGTTTATTAGATATAAATTTTTTACATATACATTACAGATTGTTATAATTACGTACAACCAATATGTTTATTATTCTTACAATACTTATAATATGCTTAAATTTGATGGATAATTTTTAAATGGTGATATTGATGATTTTTTTTTAAATCAAATAATTGTATTAGTTAATTGAATTTCTCATATTTATGTTTCTTCATCATGTTTCGAAATATTTTTCTTGAGAAAAGTCTAAGTTTGAATATAGACACAATACTATTTTTTTTTATTTTGCATCTTAATGTCGCTTTTTTCCTCCTAATTTTATTTTTATTTGTTTGTTCAACAATTCTCTTTTTTGTTTTATGAGTCATTCTTCTAATAATTAATAATAGGAATAAAATACAATGATTTAAACAATAGTAAGATACAAATTAAGTAGATTAAATATATTATTTTCTCATTCTTTATTTTGAATAGTGTGCCTATTAATAGATATTGGAAGTTTCATAATTAAGTTTTAGAAAATACTTTTCTTTATTACACCTTTATTAAGTTGGAATTAAATATATAGTCTACGCTCAAGAATTAACCTAAAATTTGAAAATAAATATATTTAAAATATTAAGAGGTTTTTATGATGATATTAATACATAATCACTTTTTCATTTCGTCAAAATATAAATACTTTTTTTATATGAGTGATCTATTTACTTTTTTTTTAATCTTATTTTTATAAATTTATTGTGATCAAATTTAATGTATATCAATGAGTTCTTGACGTCTTAATGATATTATATTTTTAAACTAATATCGGGCGCAACACGGGTTCTACGCTAATTAATATGTACCCAACTTCCCAAACAAACAAGCAATCAATGTGCGCAATCAATAAGCTCATATCAAGAGAATTATCATAAATGCTAACCAATCAATGTGATTATTTTCAAGAATAAAAATAAATAAATTCTAAAAATTCAGAATTTGATCAAAATTACAAACAATTGAGTCAAAAGACTCCATTCAAATATATAATAGTGTGTGTGTGTGTGTATATATATATATAATGCTTATCTAAGAAAGTCTTTTGACTACAATGTATAATTTTGACCAAATTCTCAATTCTTAGAATTTTAAATTATTTTTAATTACTTAAAATGAATTATTTGATTGGTTGGCGTTAATTGCAAATTTTTTAATTCTTTCTCCTAATCGTTGAAACCCACCAATTATTCATAATGATATTTTTATTATTTTTTGTACTATCAATATAATGTCCTTTATGGTAAATTTTTTCTCAAAAAAAAAAAAAGACATTCAATTCAAGTTTGTGTAACTCAAACTTGAAAAAAATGTCTTTTAATATGATATGACATATCTCAAATTAAATTATAATTTTAAAAGGATTTAAAAATAAATAAAATGTGGACATAATATTATCAACAATATATTATTTCATCTTTTTATCTCTATCATTTCTTTGTATACAGTTTAAACCGGAGATGAGGTACCCCCTGGTAAGAAGCCTGTGTCGTAGAAAGAAAGTCAGCAAACTGGAATACGAACTCTTCGGTAAGCCAATATATGAAAGTTTTATTATCCAACATTTTTTTTTCATTGTCGTATCTTTTATCTTTAATTTTTTTGATATTAAGTTGTCGACATATTCAAATTGTATTTATTTATGTTCTTCATTTCCTAATAAACCTATTTTATTTATTGTTGTTATTTATATAGTTTAATGCTATATGTACAGTATAAAAAGTTTACATCGAATACAACGGTCTTTGACTGCAATTTGATTAATTTTGATCTCTCAAATTTTTGAATTTCTTAATTAAAAAAATTGATTGAATATGTCTTTTGAAATAATAATAACAACATTTAAAAACTTCATTATCTCACTCATCCACTTACTTACCCACTAACATATCCAACTACGTGCTCCCACTTTTCTATGATTTTTGATTTCCACTAAGTAAGATATTTTATAATTAAAATATTCATTAAAAAATGAATTGAGATATGAAAGGAGATTATTTATCCAAAGAGAGAGGGAGATGGAAGGAGATTCAAAATGTTCACAACATCTAATATTTATCTTACGCAAGTTTAAGGCGAAAGGTTTCTTTGGAGATGTAAAAGAAGGTTCACAATATCAAGATACATCAAGAGTACTTGGTGATTCATAATTTTATTTTTATTTTATTTATATTTATATTTTTATAATTAATTTTTTTTTTGTAAACTAAATTTAATTTTAATTTATTTTACGATGATTTACATCTTCCAATATGGATAATATTAATCCATTATTTTATGATTTATTAACTTAAAGTAGCTGATATATAGTTTAACATTCATAATTTTAATATCTCTAAATATTTTATTTATAACTTTTGTTTGGTTCATATCTTTAGATTTTAACTTTTTTGATATGATTTTTTAACACGGCAATACTTTTCTTATTCCTTTTTAAATTTAAAAGATTTAACTATAAGTAAATATTATTATTTATTTAATTACGGAAGTGCATTGAAAATTATTTAGAGTAAACATTATTTTACATGAATAATATATGTTATTTTTATCTTTTTATGCAATACGATAAATTATGATATCCGTGCATAGCACGGGGTATATGCTAGTATGATAATATAAAGAAAAAATGTATGATAATATACAGTGCTTGTACAACTAAAATTCCTTTGAGACATTTCGAAGAATCTAGGCAACAATGACTGGAGAAATTGAGAAAGATGTATTAATCTCTATATACATCAACTCTTTTTACAGTCAAAATTATAATATAAATCTGGCTGATAATATCTGAAATTTCACAAAATTATGTCCTTGGGGTTGTGTGTGTTCATGCACAAACTGCGTACATACTTGAAAAACTAATAGACATGCCAATTAAATTTGTTTTGGTATAATCACAAAACAAATGTCCAATAATGCTTAAAAGTAATTTAAATTTGTTTTTAAATGATAACAAAATTGATGGTGCCAAAATTTGGCTTTGACCGATGGATACGAGTCCCTCGTTCCATTTCTAAAAATAGAAATCTTGATTGCTATAAAAAGGCTCTGAATGACAACCATCTTCATCATCAGCAGCAAGGCAGCGAAACACAGACGTTCACACACACACAAGGGCAAGAAGGCAAGACTTGTTGATTTCTTTGCTCTCAGCCCCCACCTCGCGAAGAGTTTCAACGAGTCTTGCCAATAAAACCACAATGGAGGTGAAAAGGATTGTCTATGTTGCTCTCATCGCCCTCATTATTGCCGTCTCCATGAGCGCTGTCGCCGCTGAACATGATGACGCGTTCACCTCCATTAGAGTACCCGCTAGCATGATAGCTAAGGCGGTAACTAGTGCCACAAAAGCCGCAAAAAAGGCATCGTCTAAGAAGGCACCGGCCCCGGCCCCCGGCCCTGCCCCCAGTACTTCTAAACGTAGCGCTGCCACCGCTGCCTTGCCCTCTGTAGGAACCTTTGTTGGGACCTCAATCTTTTCTTTGTTTGCCCTTTACCTGCACTAGGTCAAACAAAATTGATCCTTATTTATAGGTTTGTTATATAGATGCACGACAAGATAGACATATATACAAATATATACATGGAAAAGTTCTTTCCATCCTTTTGTATTTATTTTCCCCTGTTTTTTTTTCCAATTTTGTTATTTCTGATCGAATAAATAAACGATTGAATGTTCTACTTTACTTTACGTATCGAGTTTGATTAGGTTTTTTTTTTTTTTGTTAAATACGTATAAATCTTTTTTCCTTTTTATTTTTATTTTTCCTTTTTGTACTAATCAAAGAATTATTAAGTTACTTTATTCCTAACAATACTTCTCAAACCATTTAAATAAATATCCAAATTTTCATTTTACTAAACTCTTGTATTCTTGACTTATTGTTAAAGTTCTCAATTTGTTTCGTAACTTTTCTGATAGTCCAACATCTAAGCCTCTTCGTACAGTTTTATAGTGCTGTGGCAAATCATTTTTTCATGCTGCTTAGAATTACCGGACCGGATCCCCTACCCCATAATAGTGCCCCATCTCCTGCCCCACACTCTGGATGTACGACACGTGTAAGTCTTGAAGATTTACTTACCAAATTAGATAAGTGAAAAAATATAATTAAATGGATAAAACATCTAATTTGGTAAGTAAATCTTCAAGACTTACACGTGTCGCACATCCAGAGTGTGGGGCAGGAGATGGGGCACTATTATGGGGTAGGGGATTCGGTCCGTAGAGCTACGGCTCTTCAGTTTTATAAAAAAAAAGAGCTTTCCTCCCCCAAAATAATATCTTAGTGAAATATATAAAATATAAACAACCTATTTTATTCGTATTTTGACTTATCATGTATTCAATCTATTTTGAATGTTTGAACTCTTGCAATTATTTGCTCTTTTATTTTTTTTTCTAGTGATATTTTTTTAACCATAAAAAATGACATATCAACAACAGGCTCTAGAACAACAGGCTCATTTATTTGTTGTATATAGACATATTGGGTTAAATACACTTTGTACCCCTAGGTTGTGTTTGATTCTGTCTAAATTCGCTTCCAGCTGCAAGTGACAAACTATGAGAAAAGGGTCCAATCTGTCCTGTAAAGTTACTATTTTTTTAATTGGGTCCCATATAGTCCACGTTTTCAAATTATGTTTCATATTAAACGAAAATTCTCAAATTACGTCCCACATGGTATTTTGTGTTAAATAGATAATGGAAATAACATGTGACATCCGTGTAGCTATTAAGAGGTGTCAAAAATTAATGGCCTAATTATATTTTAACCACCTTTTTACTTGATATTTTCAAAAAAAAATAAAAAATCCTATACACAACAAATAGGAACAAAAACTCCTCACTTGGTCTCTCTCTCTCCCCCCTCTTAAATCTATATGTCTATATGGGTGCGTGTACATATATATACATACATACATACTTGAAGATAAATAAAAATAAAAAATAAAAAAGAGACCTTGTATTTGAATTTCATCGCTACTCATTTATAAAAAACTTTCACGTACAATGCTTGATGTAAAAGGAAATCTGTCTACACATACGGATGTGTGTTAGAGATTTTAAATATTTGATGACTCTCTTTTCTAATAACTTGAACTTTTAAATAAAGTAATCATTTAGCAATTGTGAGTCGCATTCGGACTCATTGAATTTTGTTGTCGGACTCAATAAACTACAGTACTTTCATCAATAAACTACACTACTTTCATCAATTAATTCCTCCTCGATAGTATTTTCCGTGTATATATGTCTATCTTGTCGCACATCTAAATAACAAACCTATAAATAAGGATCAATTTTGTTTGACCTAGTGCAGGTAAAGGGCAAACAAAGAAAAGATTGAGGTCCCAACAAAGGTTCCTACAGAGGGCAAGGCAGCGGTGGCAGCACTACGTTTAGAAGTACTGGGGGCAGGGCCGGGGGCCGGGGCCGGTGCCTTCTTAGACGATGCCTTTTTTGCGGCTTTTGTGGCACTAGTTACCGCCTTAGCTATCATCTTAGCAGGTACTCTAATGGAGCTGAACGCGTCATCATGTTCAGCGGCGACAGCGCTCATGGAGACGGCAATAATGAGGGCGATGAGAGCAACATAGACAATCCTTTTCACCTCCATTGTGGTTTTATTGGCAAGACTCGTTGAAACTCTTCGCGAGGTGGGGGCTGAGAGCAAAGAAATCAACAAGTCTTGCCTTCTTGCCCTTGTGTGTGTATGAACGTCTGTGTTTCGCTGCCTTGCTGCTGCTGATGAAGATGGTTGTCATTCAGAGCCTTTTTATAGCAATCAAGATTTCTATTTTTAGAAATGGAACGAGGGACTCGTATCCACCGGTCAAAGCCAAATTTTGGCACCATCAATTTTGTTATCATTTAAAAACAAATTTAAATTATTTTTAAGCATTATTGGACATTCGTTTTGTGATTATACCAAAACAAATTTAATTGGCATGTCTATTAGTTTTTCAAGTATTTACTCAGTTTGTGCATGAACACACACAACCCCAAGGACATAATTTTGTGAAAGAAAAGGAATTTTAGTTGTACAAGCACTGTATATTATCATACATTTTTTCTTTTTGAAAGAAACGGACGCATTATTATTAAGCATGGAAATAAAAGTACATCAGCCCAGTAGCACAAGGTGAAATATCATAGGTACCCTTAGCGTCGGGTAATGCATTTTTCTAGCTAAATTATCATCTTTGTAGATAGAGTGCCCAACTAAAATTAAACCATTTACTAATAAAATCCTTAAAATTAATTTTTCTATTTCAAAAACCCAAGAAAAAAAATTATCAATCTACAAAGCCAATTTCATGCAATATATTCTAACTAAAATAATCAAAAGGTAGTTCGGTCTAAAACTTAACAATCTTTATCGCCGTTAAGGTTGGATTTAACAGTTGGGTATTTTAGATATGACAATAACGAAAATGTATTTTTTAGATTAAAAAGAAAATCATAGAATTTTTTTGATATGAAAGTTAATTTATAAGGTTTATTAGTGCAAAATTGGTCCTTTAACTTTACCCGTTTGAGTTTTTAGTCCTCTAACTTTTGATTTTGCAAAAATACCCCATATCTTTTAGTTGTCTGGCAATTTTAGTCCTGGACAACTTGGACTTTCTTGTTTTCGGTTAAATCTTGATCTAGCTAGTTAAAATGCCTACACGTGGCGAGTGATGTGGGGCAAAATTGCGAAATTGGTCATTTAACTTTACCTGTTTGGAGTTTTAGTCCTCTAATTTTTGATTTTGCAAAAATACCTCGTATTTTTTGGTAGTCTGGCAATTTTAATCCTAAGCAACCTGGATTTCCCTATTTACGGTTAGGCAAACTAAAACAACCATTTTAAGACCTTATTAACGTTGTGTAAACGTGAATTAAGACTAATCTAGGTTCGTGCAACCCTTTTCATGGCTAAAAGAGTATAAAATATGAGTTAATGAACGAAATTCCACAATAAATCCATTTGTTTTGAGTTGTTAAAGCCTCAAATGAAGAAAATAAACATGAGTTAAAGCTCGTTTGAGTGTCACGGAGTTCCAAACAAACTAAAATAACCATTTTAAGACCTCTTAATAGCATTCATTGAACGTGAATTAAGATTAATCTAGGTTCGTTTAGCCCATTTCGTAGCTAAAAGAGTACGAAAGATGAGTTAATAGATGAAATTTCATATCAAATCAATCCGTTTAGAAATGCTAAACCCTAAAATGATGAAAATAAACACAAGTTAAATATTGTTTGAGTGTTATAGACACTACAAGAAAACAACGCAATAGCCATGGATTTTTAGCCACGGACAAAATCGATTGCCAACAGCTATGGAACTAGCTACGGATTTTGAAAAAAACGAAAACACTTAGCCAAGGATTTTTCCGTAGCTAAATATGGAAAAATCCGTGGCTATATAATTTTTTTTAAAATGTATATCTTAGCCACCGTTTTATCCGTGGCTAAATTTAAAAAAAAAATAAAAATTATCACGTTGGCCACGGATAAAATTGTGGCTAGTAAATACTTAATTTTTTTTAAAAAAATGTATATATTGCCCACGGTTTTATCCGTGGCTAACTTAAAAAAAAAATTTTACTACCTTGGCCACGGATAAAACCGTGGCTCGTATATATTTAAAATATATTTTTTTTATAAAAAATGTATATATTGGCCACGATTTTATCCGTGGCTAAATTTGGGAAATTTTTTTCTTTTCCTATTTTGGCCACGGATAAAACCATGACTAGAAAATATTTAATTTTTTTTTTGAAAATATATATATTGGCCACAGTTTTATACGTGGCTAAATTAAAAAAAAAATTAAGTATTTTTGATATTGGCCATGGATTTATCCGTGGCCAATAAATAATTTTATTTTATTTTTCAAAAAAATTGGTCTTGGCCACGGATTTATCCATATCCATGCGAGGAAATTTAATATTTTTTAACTCGGAGGGCTAAGCCATGGATTTTTCCATGGCTAAGCCATTTTTTTAATTTTTTTAAAATTTTAAATGGCTCACTTAAATCGCCCAATGCAACATTACGGGGCAGAAAAAGTTTTGAACTATTTCAAAATCATATTATTTTCATTGCGATTGTTATATTTTACCATATTATACGTTCAAAATTATAGTTTGCTTAACGAGAATACGTTTTTCTCTTTCAGTGATATATACGAATGACTTCGAAGTCCGGTGTCAATGTATGGTAAGGTCAACAAACCTATACAGGAATTATCAAAGAAATGGACTTTCAAGCAGATTGATTAGTTTTGAAGATGTATTACTCCAATCGTATGGTTCCGTCTAACCTAATTAACGAAAACACAGGATTCGTAAAAAGTCAACTTAAAATTTTGACCACTGGCCAATAAATAACTTTAATTTTTTTAAAACAAAAGTTGTGTAAATCCGTGGCCAATAAATAATTTTATTTATTTTTTAAAAAAAATTGGTCTTGGCTACGGATATGCGAGGAAATTTAATATTTTTTAACTCGGAGGGCTTAGCCACGAATTTTTCCGTGGCTAAGCCAAAGTTTTAATTTTTCTTTAATTTTAAATAGCTCACTTAAATCGTCCGATCCGACATTACGGAGCACAAAAAGTTTTGAGTCATTTCAAAATCATATTATTTTCATCATGATTATTATATTTTCCCATCTTATGCGTTAAAAATTACAGTTCCATTCCACTATTTTGATCGAGAAAAATGCTCTTCCGAATACGTTTTTCTCTTTCAATGATATATACAAATGACTTCGAAGTTCGGTGTCAGTGTATGATAAGGTCAATGAACTTATACAAGAATTATCAAAAAAATGGACTTTCAAGTAGATTGATTAGTTTTGAAGATGTATTACTCCAATCGTACGGTTCCGTCGAACCTAAGTGATGAAAACGCACGATTCGTAAAAAGTCAACTTAAAATTTTGACCATTGATCCGTGGCCAATAAATAACTTTAATTTTTTTTAAAAAAAAATTGTGTTGGCTATGGATTTATCCGTGGCCAATAAATAAGTATATTTTTTTAAAAAAATTGGTCTTGGCCATGGATTTATCCATGGCCAAGGGCAAAAAATTCCGTAGCTAAGTGTTTGTATATAAACAACACTAAGGTGACCCTAACCCCTCCCCTCCCCCCCCCCCCCGTCCCTGCACCGCCCCACCCCCAGCAGGCCCCCCCCAACCCATTCCAAAGACACGCCACACACACACGTTATTGTTATTTTTAGCTTTTAATTTTTATTTTATTTGTTGAGTTGTAATTTTAATTTTGTTTGTTGTTTTGGTGTATTTGGCATTATTTGTATTTGTATTTGGTTTTTAATCATGTACGTAATTTGTTGAGGTGAAGTTTAAATAAGATATGAATTATTATGATTTTTGTTGAGGTTAAATTTATTTCAAACAAGTTTAGATTATGAATTGTCATATATAAACTAATTTGTTTGGATTAGCCATTGTTTATGGACATGTTTAGATTATGTATTGTTATGAATAAATTTATTTGGATTATGAATTGTTATGCACAAGTTTGTTTGGATTATGGATTGTTATAAATAAGTTTGGATTATGGATTGTTTTGAACACGTTTGATTGGATTATGGATTGTTATGAATACTTTATGTTAGGGTTTATTTTGTTGTTATTGTGGGGTTAAAATTGGGTGAAATATGTTTGATAGGAAGAATATCGAACAATGTTTGAAATAATTTAATGAGAGATAAGTGTATATGTATTGTGCCATTAATGAAGCATGCTGAACAAATATTGAATGACAACCTTAATCTATCTAGATGTGAAGTGTAGCAGTGATGTTAACTTACCTTCGTTTTATGTTTACAGAATATGGATATACGGGAAATTCGAGATTGGATGTATAATAGGTTAACTGTTGATCGAAAAAATTACACCAAACAATTTATGAATGGTCTTAATCAGTTTATTCAATTCGCAACTACACAACCGTAGTATATAGCTGATAAAGACCTCATTAGGTGTCCGTGTTTAAAGTGTACTAATAGGAAATATAAGGATACTAGTAAAGTGCGTTGCGATTTGATGAAATTTGGGTTTCAGCCTGAGTATTGGTAATGGACTTCACATGGCGAGTTAGCTCCAGAAACTCAAAAAAAGGTCAGTGGTATGGGGTTGCCGGAGGAGCCTCTACCATGCGTGTTGAGTCTTCCGGCTCATGGACGGACTTGAATCCTTGGGTTGACCCCAAGATAGAGGAGCTCACACAAAAGATAAGTGATTTGGAGGAGAAACACAATCAGAAGATGGCCGAGATAGAAGAAAAATATTGTCGAGAGATCTACGGCCTTCAAAAGACTGTGTCCCTAATAGCGGCCAACCTCAAAAAACTCACGCGTAGATTAGCTCCGCGGCGTAAGAAGGGCTCTACTTCGTCTGCTCCTATTGCTCGGGATGAAAATGAAGCCGACGATCATGATGATAATGAGGAGGATGATGGAGACGATGATATTCCTACATTTGACTTTTGAATACTTTTATATATGTATTGTTGTATGAATTGTTCTGTATAAATTATTTTGGATGAATTGTTGTGTTAAACTAGTAGAACAATATTATAGTTGGATGAATTGTTTTGTATGAACAATATTATAGTTGCCATATGGAATATTAGTATGATAGTTGACATATAGTTTGTTGGTATATATGCTTGTTGTTATTTTGATTTTTGAAAGAAAAAATTACAGGCTATGGGGTGTATTAAAATCAAATTAAGCATGACAAAAAATTGTAAAATTAGCGACGTATTTATCCGTCGCTATATTTATTTTTTTAAAAAAATTATTTTTGGCCACGGATTTATCCGTGGCTATATTTATTATTTTTTTAAAAAAACGTATTTTTGGCCACGGAAATATCCGTGGCCATATTTATCGTTTTTGAAAAATATTTATTTTCGGCCACAGATTTATCCGTGGCCAAATTTATTTATTTTTTAATATAAATATATTTGGCCACGAAAAAATCCGTGGCCATATTTAATAATTTATTAATTTTTTAAATTATTTATTTCTGACCACGGATTTAACTGTGGCTAAATTAATTTATTTTTTAAATAAAATTAATTTTGGCCACGGATTTTTCCGTGGCTAGATTTATTTTTGTTTTTAAAAATATTTATTTTTGGCAACGGATAAATCTGTGGCTAGTTTTATTTTTTTTTAAAAAATATTTATTTTTGACCACGGATTAATTCGTGGCTAAGCTAAAAAGTTTTTTAAAAATTAAAATAAATTGGCCACGGTTAAATCTGCAGCCAACTTCGAAAAAATCCGTGGCTAGAAAATCCATGGCCAGTGTCCGTGACCCCATTTAGCAACGCCCAATTTGGCCACGGAATTTTTATGTGGCCAGATCCGTGTTTTCTAGTAGTGAGATTTGCAAACGGACAACAACTACCATTTCAAGACCTTATTAACATTATTTAAACGTGAATTTACACTAATATAGAGTTGCAAACAGAGAGAAACAACTATTTTGGGATCTTATTAACGTTGTTTAAGCGTGAATTAAGTCTAATCCAGGTTTGTTTGACCAATTTCGTGGCTGAAAGAGCGTGAAAGATGAGTTAATGGATGTAGTTCCACACCTAATCCATATGTTTTGTGGTTTTAAAGCGTAAAATGATGAAAATAAAAACGAGTTAAACTTCATTTGAGTGTTATTGAGTTACAAAAAGACTAAAACAACTATTTTAAGATCTTATTGTTATTGTTTAAAGATGAATTATGACTAATCACGTCATTTGTGACGAACACAATTATTTTATTATTTAGCTTTCCAGCTTCCTTGGCAAGGGGGAAATGTTGGAGTGATTGTTTCATAGAAGTTGATTGCGTTGCTCTTATATCCAAATTGCAACAGATTGAAGACTGTTCTTCCATATGAAATATATTTGTTGATATTAGAGTTTGTATGGTCTAGTGCATGTTATACATGTGCATCGAACAAGTTATACATGTGGTGTAGTGCATGTTATGCATGTGCATATTATATCTCAAACTAGCCAGACGACCAAAAGATACAGTTTACAAAATCAAAAGTTAGAGGACTAAAATCCCAAACAGGTAAAGTTAAAAGACCAATTTTGCAATTTTTCCCCACATCCCTCGCCATGTCTAGGCATTTTAACTAGCCAGTTCAAGATTTGACCGGAAACAAGGAAGTCCAGGTTGCCTAGGACTAAAATTGCCAAATGACCAAAAGATACGGGGTATTTTTGCAAAATCAAACGTTAGAGGACTAAAATCCCAAATAGGTAAAGTTATATGACCAATTTTGCAATTTTGTCGGGTTTATTAGTATGTTTTCCTGAATTCTGTTGTAAAGGTTTAAGAACAGAATCAAATGAAACAAAGAGCTGCGTAATTGCTAAGCAAAAGGTACAGTACCTAACTGAAGATCATCGAACCTCCCGAGAAGGAAATGCAGATTGGAAGGGTTTTAAACATATAGGGAGTGTTTGAAATAGTTTTAAAAAAAAAGCACTTTTTTACTTTTTGTTATTTTTAAGTAGTGGAGTAGTGTTTTGTATGTTAGCTTCTACTTTTTTGTGGTAAAAAAAATAAAATAAAATAAAATCTGGAAGCAATTATAAACCAACTTGTTTCTACTTCTTGGTATTTTTATAATTATTTGCAAGTTGATTATCTTACAATGAAGCACTTTTCGGCTTTTTTTTTTTATTTTCAAACACTTCAACTAGTTTTCTTTCTACTTTTCACTTCTTTGAATCAAACACTACTTATTTTTGCCGCTCAACTTTTTTCAACTTTCTTTACAACTTCAACTTCTCCATAAGCAGAAGCTTTTGCAAACACCTCATATATTTATGAGGGATTTTTACAAAAATCGTCTACTAAATTTGGGTGTTGAATTTTTATCTTTTACGTATGAATTTTTCAATTTTAGTTTTTTTTATCTTCCACAATTTACAATTTTAGTCTGATTTTGGACTACTTTGATCGTCGGAGCTGACGTGTCATGATAATCAACCGATTTTTTCAGCAATGCTTATATGGCAAATAATTTGGGAAGTTTTGATGATTTTCTCACCTATTAAATTTCACATTGGCCAAGAAAAGGCACGATTTAGTTTCTGTTCTTAATTGATACCATTTACATATCCTATGTTATGGCTAAATCGTGCTGAAAATTTTTCATATGGAGGGTGAATGCGATATTGGGTACCTCAAAATCTAAGTGACAATTTTTTTTTCAGGTTTTCAATAAAGGGTAGAGTTGTTCAATTACTCACAGTGTTCCCCAAACATCACAAACAAACAAATGAAGGTGTAGCATATATATCTAACGGGTCATATCATGTTATGTTGGTACATAGATTGAGCTGATATATGAGTTATTTATATCATTATATTATGTTATTATAATATTTACGTTTTCATATCTAATGATCTGAACGCCATAGAAATACATCCAACTTAAATGGCATTTAGACCATCTGTGGCCAACCTTAGCCACCTAATCTGGAAATTGGCAATCCGTGGCTAATAGCCACGGATTGGGTGTGGCAGAGCCGTGGTTCTTAGCCAATGGCTGACCGTGGCTAGGTCATGTCAGTTAGCCACGGATTGGCCATGATTGACCTATGGCTAGTCCGTGGCTATTAGCTACGGATTAGCCACGGACTGTCCATGCCTGGTTCGTATGACATTGGCAAATTAGCCACGGATTGTTTGTGGCTAATCCTTGGCCAATTTGGTAATTTTTCAACAACTTGCTACCTATTTTTTTTTAAGACCAGTCTTCTTCCTATTTTTTTTTTAAATCAAAACCACAAGAATTAAAAAAATACATTATTCATACCAATCATCCATTCAAAACCACAACACATCCATTCAAAACGACAATCACATATCGTCAAATACGAATTATAACAACAATTAAATTATAAAGAGTCCACATTGCAACACAAATTACAAACCGAATTATTTAACATCAATGTTTAAAAGTCATAATAATGTTAGTAACATTATAACAAAGAGTCAATGTCTAAGAAGGTCCAATGCCATAATCCTCATCTTTATCATCATTATGCTCATCATCCCGAAAGTAATATCGTGGGGTGTGCCTGGAGGTGGATCATCATCCTCTCGATAAAGTCCCACGAAAATTCCTCTGTTGGCTAAGGGTGGGCTACACATGCGATGAACCAGGTAACGGGTGTAGCTGATTTGGTAAAGAGATGAAATTGGTCTGGGTCAAACTTTGGACGCTCTGAAGTAAGGCATTGAGTGTGTGTTGCATCTCAGTCAATTCAGAGGTTTGTTTCTCCTCAAACCTATCAAACCTTTGCCTCAACTCAAGCGTCAATGGATCCTCCCATTTCGGGGGGTAAGTACAGGATCTTAAAGTCCCCGTACTATATGATGATCCACCTGATACTCCGTACCACTAACCATTCTTTGGTTTAGCCACTGTCTCTTTCCATACCTATAAAAGTAAATATAGTTATAACTTGTAGAATATATCATTCCTATCTATATATAATATTAGAACATTAAAGTCAAGTTATTTGACTTACATCGAGCTTAGATGATCTAGGTAGGGGCGTGCCATCAACAAATTCAATAAAGTAACCCGAACCTAAAAAAAAATTCATTCTTAAGGTCTGTTCGGTCGAGCAATAACTGATTGTACATCCAACTTCGACTCATACGAATATTATCCATATTTTGTAACAAACATGATTCTGTCATTTATTTAACACGAATATCCATATTAACCTTTGCCAACAAACATACATATACTCAACATATATCAATGAGATCAAAGCATATCTCATAAGCAATATATATCATCTTACAAACACGCATCTCATATTTAACATTATTATGTCACATTCTATATATATCAATATCATCTAATTACCCAACAATACTAATATATATACCACACACATTACAATAATATTAATTATAACAAAAAATTCACTACAAATGTAAAACATAATACTAACATGTCAATAATATATAAATACACCAATGTTCACTAATTTAAAATATACCTTAAATTTAGGAGCCTCCAAAAATTGAGAGTATATCAAACCTAACAGTTATTTCAAAAAATATTTTTAAAACTAAAAAAACAAAACATAAAAAATAAATAAAATTAATGGGGGGGGGGGGAGAGGGAGGTTGGGTTGGGTGGGGGGAGGGGGCGCAGGTGGGAGGGGAGAAAATGGGGGGTAGGCTATGGAAGGCGCGTGGCAGTCTCCTCTGGTATGGGGGAGGGGGGGGAGGGGAAGGGTTACCTTACCTTTGATGTGGAGAAGGAGAACTTGGAAAAAACTTTTCAAGTATAGTATATATAGGTACATTTAACCACGTATTAGCCACAGTCAATCCGTGGCTAAATCAAAAATATTTAATTTGCCACGATTCAGCCACGGTCAGGCCTTGGCTAAAGCAAATCAGTGGCCACACGGTCAGCCACGGCCTGTCCATGGCTAATAGGGATGGCAATGGGTCCAGGTTGGACTCGAACTCGGATCCGGACCCGCCCCATTGTTTTAAGGCTCCTAATCGGGTCTGAGGCCTTCATTTTAATACCCGAACCTACCCTGATTAATAATTTATATATATTTTTTTATTTATTATTTTATGTATATTTATATAATATACATCTATATTTCATACACAAAAGTATATATTATATAAATAGTTACTTAAAAAAATAAATATGATACTCTTGTATATAAAAATAGTTATATAACATTAATAATCAAATTATGATTTCAAAATATATGGAAATAAATATGCGATAACGATGTTTATTTTTTTAAAAATTAAAATATGTTTATAAAAATTTGTAAATAATTAGTGCTTTAGTGATACTATTGTTTTTTTTTTCATGTTTATACAGTTGTAAAAATATCAATTTTCTTAAAAACATATTTTTTTAATTATTTGAAAAATATAAACCGGGTTTGCTGGGTCCAACCCGGACCTGGCGGGTCCGAGCCGGGCTCGGGTCCAAAAAATCCCCGACGGGACGGGTCCCGAGTTTGGCCAAACCCGCCCCATACCCGCCTTGTTGCTATCCCTACTGGCTAATAGCCACGAACTAGCCGTGGCTAACACCTAGCCATGGGGAAGCCGTGGCTACCTCCTAGCCATGGAGGATGGTCCGTGGCTAACCGTACAAGTCCATGGGTAAAAGCCACGACCAAGCCGTGCCTAAGATCCATGTCTATTAACCATGGCCCAGCAACATTCTAGCCACGTCCTAAATATTTTGAGACTGAAAATCCGTGGTTGCAATTAAAATCTGTCGCTGATTGGTAATTTTACACTGAAATGTTATAAATTATCAAAAACATTATACATCATTGAATTATAGATAAAAATATAGTATAAGTTATGTCAATTGATCAATTATAAACTTTTAAAACCATATAATTGACTTGTGTATATATACACAAGTGGTCATAAACGTTGAAGTACTAAGGAATATATATATATATATATATAAAAAGGGATAATTACGTCTATACCCCCTAAGATTTGGTGTAATTACCGATATACCCCCTCACATTTGAATATTTACAATTAGACCACCTATAACATAATAATTTCTGAAACCCTGACGGTTTTCATGAAATTACTTTTTTACTCTCATTTTTGACCCTCCAAAAATAACCAAACTTAAGATTTTTTTGTTGTACCAAAAATACCCTCAATTGAATATAAATTTAGGGATAATTACGTCTACACCCCCTTAAGTTTGGTGTAATTACCGATACACCCCCTCACATTTGACGATTGTGAGGGGTGTAGACATAATTACTATGAGTCATTAGATCTTGATTAAAAGAATCAACAGTCCAAATTAATTTTTGAATATTAAAATATAATATTAAAATAAAAATTATAAATTAAATAACATATTACATATATATATGTACACACATCATATATATTATATATACGTATACATATACATGTATATAATACATATATATATAGACATAATAATACACATACACAACACACATATACACATACTCGCACACACACAAAGAGAGAGAAAAGGACAAACGAGAAGGTGTGAGGAGGCCGAATCTGACCGGGATGGACCATTGAGGAGAAAAAAAAACTTCAAAAAAAAAATCCGATCTTGACATCGTTGAGAAATTTGAGGTGAGATCCGAAGGTTGGGGGAAGAAGGTGGAGACGGGGCTTTGAGTTGGTAGGGGAGGAGAGGATGAAGGTGATTATTTGGGGTGAAAAAAAAAAGCAAATTAATTATTTTAATATTTTTTTAATTATTTGCAAGGAAAAAGGGAAAAAAATGAAAAAAAAAATTAGAAAGAACGAAAAATTTAGAAAAATAAATTTTTTTATTATAAAAAAGTATAAAAATAATATCATAACTTATATGTATATTTTAATATGGGATAAAATTTATTTTATAAGGATTATTTGAATGTTTTGTTGATTTTTTTTTAAACTTACATTTGCACCCGTAAGGGCATTATGGTCATACAAAAAGTCAAAAACATGCCAATTAATTTTCCGCTCACGAAGGGGTATTTTTGAGAGTTTGCAAATAAAAACTAATGTCCGTAGCCGAAAACTCTAACGGCCACTAACAGAAGGGGTTATTTGTTAACAGCGCTAACGTGGAGGGGGTCTAATTGTAAATAGTCAAATGTGAGGGGGTGTATCGATAATTACACCAAACCTTAGGGGGAGTAGACGTAATTATCCTATATATATATACTTATATATATATAGTATACTCCAATTGTGATATTATAATAAAATGGTAAAGTCTAAAAAAATAATTATGAAACTTAAGTTGTGATTTAACTCAATAGAACATCATAATATCGTCAAATAATTGAAACGATCATTGCTCATTTGAATTGATTTTCAGCATATAATCGTATCATTCAATTATATATCAATTTAAAAGACTTATTTGAGTAATAATAGTAAATTAAATGAGGGTTATTTTTTGTTATATATAATACAATACTTAAGAAAACAAATTAACACATTTGTATTCAAAGAAATCATTAAATCGGGCACAAATAACATAATTGATAGTAAAACAATTGAATAGCCACAGATTTTGTCGTGGCTAAATTTAGCCACGGAATATACCGTGGCTAATCGTGGCTTTATTTTTCAATTCATAAGAAAAAGGAAAAATTATTTACTCACGCAATAGCCACGGATTGGTGATGGAAAAGTCCGTGGCTAATTTAGCTACGGATATTTCCGTCTCAAATCCGTGCCTAGAATTTCTTTTTAACAAAATAAAATAAAATAGGCTACGCATTAGCTATGGATTGGCCACGAAAAAATCCGTGGCTAAATTTAGCCACAGATTTTTTCGTAACCAATTCGTGGCTAAGCTTTGGCACCACGTTGGCCAAGGACTAGATAGTGATAATTCATGTCTAATTTATGGCTAAATTTTTCCAATGTCATTGCGACTCACTGTAATCCATGACGAATCCATGACTATTCGCTCTTTTTCTTGTCGTGCATGAACACAACAATTGAGATCTTTGGTAAGTTGGCTAATGGAGATCCAATTGAAGGCGAGATTAGGTACACATAGTACGAATGGCAAGGTAATAGCTGAACGTGGTTTAACAATCCCCGGTCCCACAATATTAGAAGTTGACCTATCATTTATAGTTGCGGGAGAACTTGTGCTTTGTGTCGTCCAATTGGAAGCTGGAAAAAAGATATTTGGGTTACCCCGTCATGTGGTCTATGGCACCGAAATCAATTATTCAGTTTTTTGAACCAGAGATAGGACACGTCTTACCTGACTTGGCAAGTGCAAAAACAAGAGTATATTCTTTCAGTGATTTTTGATACAAAAAGAATTTAACATACTCGTTATCTGAGATCTTGAAAACCTCATTTCTTCTATCTATCACCATCTTTTTCTATTTTTTTTGTTTTTTTTAATAGGAAAATTACACTGACCACTCTTGAGATTTGGCCAATTTACGAAAAATCTTCTGCTTTTTCAAAAATTACCAAAAACCCCCTAAGGTTATATCCATATTACAAACTTATTTGAATTTCTGAAAATACCCCTTCCCTTTTTTTGGGTGATTTATACTGATCACCCTAAGATTAGGTTAATTTACGAGAAATCCCATGTGGTTTCAAAAATTACCGAAAACCCCCTGAAGTTATACTAATATTACAACTAGCACCTACTTAGGTTGACTTATCAATAATATTAATTCTTTTTTTTTTCCTCTGTAATATTGTTATCATAAAATTTTCATGTGATAGATTTGGAAAAAAAAAATGTGATTACTTATTCAAATAAATATTCTGAATTTTATTCAAATGTGATTACTTATTCAAATAATATTAATTAAATTTAGAATATTTATTTGAATAAATAATCACATTTTTTTTTCAAATCCATTACATGAAAATTTTATGATAACAATATTATAGAGGGGAAAAAAAAGATTTAATATTGTTGATAAGTCAACCTAAGTATGTGCTAGTTGTAATATTGATATAACCTCGGGGGGTTTTTGGTAATCTCAGGGTGGTCAGTGTAAATAACCCAAAAAAGGGGAAGGGGTATTTTCGAAAATTCAAATAAATTTGTAATATGGATATAACCTCAGGGGGTTTTTGATAATTTTTGAAAAAGTAGGGAGTTTTTTGTAAATTAGTCAAACTTCAGGGGTAGTCAGTGTAATTCGTCCTTTTTAATATGTATAGAAAGCATACGCTTGACCCGCAAAAAATAAGGAGTAGAAAACTCACATATCTTACAATAGAAGAACACTTAGAGAAGAAAAATGAAATATTGTGTCACCAACACCACAACACAAACCGACAGGACAACTTCATCAATATTCAGCAAACTTAGGATAGTTAGCTCTCACATGGACATAAATAATGAAAAATAGTAGCGATAGACACATAAATCAAAAGCAATGATATACCAACAAGGAATAGATCGTCACCAGCAGTAGAGCACTTCAAATGGTAGGGCGGTTACCGGATCAGATGGGCGGGTTACCGGATCAGATGGGCAATGGCTTAGGACTTCCAAAAACGCCAAGGCGACACCAGCGTTATCGACGGCAAACTGTTCAAGCGATCCACGCGCATTCCCGCACGGGCGCATGGTTTGATCGCGAATGATTCTGGTGGCACGTGTGAGGATCCAGCGATTGAACTTCAAGCACTGGCAACTCTCACGACGACGCTTCTCGCTATGCCGAAGGTGAGATGAGTCGATCACTCCATGGTAGTAATTCAAAAACCATAGATCTGAACTTTAGCCCTAATGCCATGTAACAAATTGCAAAAACGTCAATTTTTTATTCACATAAAGGGTGCATATAGTACATAAGTAACCTTTCTATCTAAGGAGTAAAACAAAAAAAAAGAAGCATATTGTGTTAGTATAATATATATATAGAGTATATTGCGTTAAGCACCCCAATCTTTGGAATGTTTTACACTTTACCACCCAACTTTTATCATTTGTGCGCCGATGGTACTTTTTCACTATTTTGATGGAATCTTTGTGGAATATTCGGACATATTCTGAGAAATATTTAGGAATATTCAATCAACATAGTGTAAAAAGTATTATCGTCGCACAAATGATAAAGATTTGGTGGCAAAGTAGCAAATTTATAAAGTTTGGGTGGCAAAGTACAAAACACCCCAAAGATTGGGGTGGTTAATACAATATACCCATATATATATATATATATATATATATATATGAATACATGCAAGTCTACTAACGAACAAAAAATATTATACATTTATATTCATGCATCACAAAAAAAAAATTAATAATTTTTAATTTCTTATACTATATGTATTTATATAATACACATGTACACAAATGTGTTTATAAGAATTATAAACATAAAAGAAAAATAAAGAAAAATTGAACATATAATGTAAAAAGAGGTACTTCCCCACTAGAGTAGCACCTAGCATTAAATCGACCTAAATAGTTCCCCACTAGAGTAGCACCTAGCATTAAATCGACCTGATATAGTTGGTTGAAGGTATTATTTTGAGATGTTTAAATAATTATATTTGCATACGTTTGATGAAACCAAAAAGTGTGATAATTACAACAAATTCTAGGTGGTCTAGTTCACCGGTACAAATCTTGGAACTGCGACAAATATGAAAGAAACAATTTTCAGATAATTAAATTTTAAAGATTTTGAAAGAAATTAATTTTCACATTGTCTATTTACTAAAATCAAAAATAACTATAATATATGTGCGAACTACATATAACTGGATTAGTTATGACTAGATTATATAATCTAATCACACACAAACAAATCTCCTATAAGTATTCGATCACTAAAATTTAAAAAGTGTAATATCCTACCTTCACTACAAGAAAATACTGTATTTTCGGTCAGATGTTCGGCGGATTTTCGGCGAATTTTCGGATATGTTTTTGGATATGTTTTTCTATGTGGTTTACTTGGCTACAAACTAACAAACTAACTTTCTATGTTTTTGGATATGTTTTCGACTACAAAAAATATTCGACTGATTATGTTTTTCTATGTATTTGGATAAATTTTATGTGGTTTATGAATCTATATGTAGGTTTTAATATATTTGATGTGATATTTACTTGTAAAAATTAAATTATGTTATTATTATAATATTTCAAATATATATTTTATAAAAATGAAGAAAAATATAATTAATTTGAATATTTGCAACAAAATCCCAATTTTAGGGACAAGATAATATTTTATTTCGAAATTAAGATTTATTAATAATTTGGGGCGGAAAATAATAAATTTTTTAAAAAAAATAATAATTATTTTCGGCGGAATTTCGGCCAAAATTCCGCCGAAAATTAATAATTTTTTTTAAAAAATAATAATTAATTTTCGGCGGAATTTTGGTCGAAATTCCGCCGAAAAATTATTATTTTTTTAAAAAAATTTATTATTTTCCGCCCCAAATTATTAATAAATCTTAATTTCGAAATAAAATATTATCTTGTCCCTAAAATTGGGGTTTTATTGCAAATATTCAAATTAATTATATTTTTCTTCATTTTTATAAAAAATATATTTGAAATATTATAATAATAACATAATTTAATTTTTACAAGTAAATATCACATCAAATATATTAAAACCTACATATAGATTCATAAACCACATAAAATTTATCCAAATACATAGAAAAACATAATCAGTCGAATATTTTTTATAGTCAAAAACATATCCAAACACATAGAAAGTTAGTTTGTTAGTTTGTAGCCAAGTAAACCACATAGAAAAACATATCCAAAAATATAGAAAAACATATCCAAAAAACATAGAAAGTTAGTTTGTAGCCAAGTACATACTAATCACAGTCTTCCTCATCAGACTCATCTTCATCATCGGCGACATGCTGAGCCGGCGGAAGGGTATAAGTCGGTTGCTGTGAGCCGTTTGCTTTGTTCTGCGAAATCATCGATATCACCTGATGCATCATTTCCATGATTTGTGAGTTTTGTTGGGTAAGGTGATCGACTCGATTCTCTAACCGCAAAACCGCGGGGTCGGAGTGGATCGACGAACTACCGGGCGAAGAAAAACTATATTGCCAAGGTGACGATGTTGTTTGATAATTTTGCCCGTACTTTCGGCCCTTCTTGGTAGGCTCCCCAGCAGCCTGATCAAACAACTCGTTCATGCTTTCTTGAGTTGAGGAATCAGATAAGTCGGCGTCCTGCATATCCGGACGATTTTGAACCAAATTCTGAAAATTATCCTGCAATTGTAAATAGGTCAATGTTAGCAATTTGAACCAAAAAATTAATTACGTTAAATAAATCTAACTTACATGAACTTGTTGTGGCGCCGGGTGAACCCATGTGCCTGCTTTTTTATCCGGTCCCTTATCTTTTTTTCTCAAGTAACAATCTTGAAGGACCTCACTTTTAAGAGCAGGCCTCTTTAACTTCCCCTCCTACAAGAAGCAGATCAAATTAAAAGAAAAAATAAACTCTTTTATTATACGTTAAATAACTAATACAAAAAGGTACCTACCAAGTCCATCCGACGCTCATATATCGACTTGGCCCCACCGCCATACGACGAACCTCCACCAACGTTCCTATTTATCCTGTTCTGCTCACTCTTCATTTTCCATGCAGGCGTGCCCCAATACGCAGTGAGCTCTTGAAATATTGGTTCGGGGAGCCACAGTGGTCGACCTTCCCCGTGACCAAAATCATTTTTCTAATATTGCGATACATGTCAACCATTTTTTTGGCCGCACGATTGTCAAAAGCTATCTTCATATGCCCCGTCTCCTCCGGCCTAAAACAAACATATTTCTAACAAAAACAAATAATACTTTATCACTCACATATGTTAAAAAATTAATGACATACTCAAATATAAATGGAATATACGCAGCCATCAAAATTAAGGTTCATACAATATTAGTTACTTTACCTGCCATTCACCGAACCATCGCAATCGAACATTTTCAGGAACCTTGCCATAAGTAAAGTATGGTCTGTCCATCTGGCTCTTTATGACATTCTCAATGTGCACACTACCACCTTTGCCAGGATAAAAACTACATGTGATATCAAAATTTATTGTTACACATGTACGACTTATTATCATTTCTATTTTTGGTACTACATATAAAAATTTAAAAATTAACTAACCGATTTGATCCAATTAGTGTCACCGTAATTTTACTATTCGGTGCAGGTGGCAGGTGTAGGCATCGCGTACGTGTCCTGAATTCCTTCGATCTCGGCCTGCGTAAGCTCGTCAGCCTCAGGCTGTGGTTGCTACTGTGGTAGCCGCGGGCTAGGAATATGCGATGTAACAGGAGGACTATGCCCACTAGGTATTGAAGGAGTATGCATAAACTGCATCGGAATGTCTGGTGGTGGACTGTGGCCGATGCGGGTGGAATGGTAAGAAGGGGAAGAGCCCGATAGGGACGCTGGGAAGGTGCCTAGATGGGATGACGAAGAACCCGGATTAGATGTCGGCATATCAGTTGATCTACCATATGAAATCTTATTTTTGCCACGCCGCATCTATATCCAAAAGAAGTTATACAAAAATAAAAAAGTATACATTTTTCGTATCAAAGATGGTAAAATACAACGATATTCCGATATAAATAATTGACGCATATAACCAATTAAAGTCAATAACGTATGTTAACTCGCTTCAGACACAATGAACCTAGTCACGCACATATATTAATGAAGTATATATAACTTTTTATTTTACCGTGCAACATAATTTAAGCATCACTGGCTTCAGCTTCATCACTATCAACCTCTTCAGTATCGTCATCTTCTTCGTCAGTATGTATAACCTGATTAAGCTCCCCTTCATCAACTGGAATTAATGTCATATTTTGATCACACATTGAGCCTACAACGTCATCAGTAGTGATGTTTTGCACATTTGCGCCATCGTCATTTTGGTACGCGACTTCCAACGCGCGTTCAACATCAACGCGGCGGGTCGCTTTACTTTTAATGACAGCAAGCCATCGCATTTTCTCTTTAAATTTTCCGGGATACTTAACAAAGTATACCTGTCGAGCTTGTTGTGTGATTATGAAAGGATCGTATTTTTTGTACCTACCTGATTGTTTTACTTCAACAATTTCGCATTCTGGATATACAATACGAGTTCCTTTTCGAGGTGTGGGATCGAACCACTCACATTTGAATAAGACAACCCTTTTTATTGGCTCACCAGTGTATTCCAACTCCACTATTTTATTCAAAATTCCGTAGTAGTCATCCTCAACGGCAGCATCCTCATAACTGCCTTTCACCCAAACCCCGCAATTCATCGTCTTTTTTCCTTGACACCACGATGAAGTGTGAAACTTGAAACCATTGACAAAGTATGTATGATATGTTTTCATTTTCCTATTAGGACCCCATGCCAATTGATTTAAGAAAAGATTCGTAATCCCATGTCCTGGATTATAAACCTGTACGATAAATAATCATTTGCAATGTTTAATCGTAGGTTAAACTTCATAATTAAATACAATATGTGAATTTATGTATTTACGTATGCCTTAAACCACTCATCAAATTCCGATTCAAGACGGTCGCTAGCTTCTGCATCACCAATTCGGAAGTAGGATAAAAAATAACTGCAATTGATTATGTAGTTAGTTACAGAAAGTTAAAACATAATTCCTTTTTAGAACACATATTTTTCGTACTTACTTAATGTAAGGTTTAACTTCTTCGCAATTTAAAAGAATGTGGTGTCTCGTAGATCTGTATTCTGCTTCATGTTCGAAATATCGTTCTACACATTTCCTTTGTAACCGACCGACTTGATTAAAAACTGACAATGTAGGTAGAATAGATTCATCTACCCCACCGTCGTCGTTCCTTCCGACTCTATTTCTTAATGTACGAACGTGTGATTTAAAGTAGAACGAACAAAAATGAGCTGTTTCACACCGCAAATAAGCCTCACATATAGAACCCTCGACTTGGGCTTTTTGCTTGACTGTTTTTTTAATTTTTCCTAGATACCTGTTTGAAAGTAAAAAAAATAACATCAATTTTCGAAAATTTTCATTAACTTATAATTATACAAAACGCAATGAAATTTCTTGATGTTATTCAATTACCTCTCGAATGGGTACATCCAACGAAATTGGACCGGGCCTCCATTTCTTGCTTTGTCGATCAAATGAACTGGCAAATGCTCCATCACATCGAAAAATGCAGGTGGAAAAACGCGTTCCAACTTACATATAATCACTGAAATATTTTCTTCCATCTTGTTCAAATTGGCATGCCTTAATGTGGTGGAACATAAGTCTCTGAAAAACTTACTTAGTTCAGCAAGTGGTTTCCAGACCTCATCGGGTAGGTCTTTAAAGGCAATTGGCAACAACTGTTCCATAAAAATGTGACAGTCGTGACTTTTCATGCCATGCAATTTCGCTTGATGTGAGTCAACACATCGACTCAAGTTAGAGGAATAACTATCCGGCATTCGAAGTTCTTTGATCCACTCACAAATCAGCCGTTTTTGTTCAAGACTAAAGGTGTGCTTTGCCTTCGGTTTTCCCCATTGGCCATTAGGCTTTAAGATCAATTGTAGCTCAGGTCGCCTACACATATCTTACATATCCAGTCTTGCATTTGCATTATCTTTAGTCTTACCTTGTATATCCATAACAGTGTTAAAAATATTGTCAAACACATTTTTCTCAATATGCATTACATCTAAATTATGTCGTATCAATAGATGCTTCCAGTAAGGTAAATCCCAAAAAATACTTTTCTTTGTCCAGTTATGTTCAACGTCGTAGCCAGCTGGTTTCCCTATAAATGGTTGGTCAATTATTTTCGAAAACCACTGCACATCATTCCACACCAAATCTCCAGTAGGCATCGGAGGAGGAGGATCCCTCTCGACTAATTTTTTTTAAAGTTCATCTTGTTTCTTCTGTATTGGTGATTCATGTCTAAAAATCTTTGATGACAATCATACCATGAATTCTTTCGTCCATGCTTCAACGTAAATGCTTTGCTTGTAGTCCATACAATACGGACAAGCTAGCTTACCTGCTGTTATCCATCCCGACATCATTCCATAGGCCGGAAAGTCATTAATAGTCCACATTAATGCAACACGCATAATAAAATTTTGCTTTGCATGTACATCATACGTGGATACGCCATTTTCCCACAGTACCTTCAACTCATCAATCAGTGGCTGCAAATATACATCAATTTTTACTTTCGGATTTTTAGGACCAGGAATTATGCATGTCAGAAACATATATGGCATTGTCATACACATTTCAGGAGGCAAATTATATGGCATCACGATTACTGACCAACAAGAGTACGACGCCGCAGATTGGGAATACGGCGTGAAACCATTAGCACACAAAGCAAGCCGCACATTTCTAGGATCACTTGCAAAATCGGGATATACTGCGTCAAAATTCTTCCAAGCATTCCCGTCTGCTGGGTGACACATAACACCATCAGGCCGCCGATGCTGTGCATGCCACCTCATGTGAGGTGCTGCGGTCGAAGATGCATAGATGCGCTTCAATCGTGGAATGAGAGGCAAATAATGCATCCTCATTTGAGGGACTTGTTTTGCACGCACACGCCCCCCGCTATCACGATATCGTGGCGCACCACAAAATGTACAATTCAACGCATCTACAGTATCTTTGTAGTATAACATGCAGCCACTAATGCAACAATCTATTTTCTTACTAGTCAAACCCAACATTTTGACTAATTTTTGTGCCTCGTAAAAGTTTGTTGGCATTTTATGCCCAGCAGGCATCACTTCTGACATCAATTAGATGATCTCGTCAAGTCCATCTTATGCAACATTATAATCACTTTTTATACTCAACAACCTTGCAGCAATTGAAAGTGGAGAATGATCTATACAACCAGGCCACACCTCTTGGTTAAACTCATTCAAAAGGTCAAAAAAATTTTGAGTTTCAATATTAGGTTGTTCCACAAAATCATCTGGTGTTTCAACCCCTACTTCTTGCCTAGCAGCGTCAAAATACATTTCAGCATATCTTTGCAATAGGTCATTCTGTGTACCACTACTTGATTCGCCAGGGAATTTTACAGAGGGTTGTACCTCATCATGATCAGTCCAATACCAATAATTTGGTTTAAAACCATTTGTTAACAAATGCACTGCGACATCATCCAATATTAACAGAAGACATTTTCTCTCGCACTTCTTACAAGGACAACGAATTTCGCCATACTTAATATAATCCGGACAACTCTTGCTGTGTTCTCTAAAGTTCATAACGCCCTCATAATAAGCTGGTAAAAGCCCTCCTCGACTAGGATAAGTCATTGTATACATCCACGTTCTGTGTTCCGGAATATCCATCTACACGCGCGTATTACTTTTATAAGTTTGGTGTTTTTAGTAATTTATTAAAAAAATAATCGAATAACCATTTTCTTCCCTTAAATAACATGTTACATTTAGAATTATGGTTCGGATCGTACAACCAACATCGAATACACGTTTCATATTTAACAAATAATCACGTCATCCCACAAACACAGCACGCATGATGTATATACTGAAAATCAATACACATAAAAAGCCAAAATATATTATTTATATATATATATACATCGAATATGTATCATTCCCTTATTTCTCCACATCACACAAGCACAGAAAAACCAACAGCAAGCAATGGGAAGGCTCCACCCCTTCCCCCAATTCCCGTTCTCCATCCTCACATCACGGACTAACCTACTATCTATAAACTATCTAATTATGTACATATATACATATATATATGTCAAGGTTAGCCGTACTTACCTTTGTCTTTGTTTTATATCCAAGATTCAATGCAATTAATTACCTACAACAAATACAAATTTCAAAAATTACAAAAATATCAAACACCTAACTTATAAATATTACCAAATAATCAAACACAATATGATATAACACATTTGGATTTAATTTTTGTTAAAATAATACACAAAACTGAAAACTTACAAAAAAAAATTGACGAAATGGCGGCGTGGAGGGGGAGGGCCGGGTAGGGGGAGGGGGAGGGGGGACGGGTAGGAGGAGGGAGGCCGGGGGGAGGAGGGGCGGGCCGGGAAGGGGGAGTGGTGGCGGCGGCTGGGGAGCGGCGACGGTGGGAGGGAGGGGCGGGGGAGCCCTTGGGGCGGAGGGGGGGGGGGGACGGCGCCGGGGCGGGAGGGGGACGGCGGCGGGGCGGGGGGAGAGCTTGGGGCGGTCGGGGGGGGAGGGGGAAGGGAGGGCTTGGGGGGGACGGCGGCGGGGCGGCTGGGGGACGGCGGTAGGCCGGGGGCCGGCAGCGGGGGGGAAGAAGGACGACGGGTACCGGAGGGTGGGGGAGGGAGGAGATGCAAAATAAGGGGGAAGAAAAGAAAATTTGAGCAAAATGTATATTAATATTTCGGCGGAAATTCCGCCGAAAATTCAAATTTTTTTTTTTTTTTTATTTTCGGCGGAATTTCCGCCGAAAATAAATTATTTTTTAAAAAAAATATATTTTCGGCGGAAATTTCGCCGAAAATAAATAATTTTAATTAAAATATTTTTATTTAAAAAAAATATATTTTCGGCCGAATTTCGGCGTAAATTCCGCCGAAAATAAATAATTTTAATTAAAATATTTTTATTTATTTTAATTTAAATAAAGAAAATATTATATTAAGTCTTATAATAATATATTAATTCATTAATCATTATTTTTTAGTGTTATTGTTAACTTATAATTATAAAATACGTAGTTTTAACAATATTACTCATAATCCGACGAAATGTTACCACCTTATAATCTTTGGACAAAAGTATAACTTTTAATATGTAGATTTATAAAATTGCAATTGCAATAACTTATTAATTGCAATTGCCAACTATTGTGCAATAACTAATTAATTTAAACTATATGATATGTATTATGGCCGGTGAGAATAGTTTATAATTTCCAAATATGTAAATGTTATTTTCTCGTTATACATTTCAGCCTTACCTATTCATTAAACAAAATATTATACGTCATTCGAAGTTATTACATCTGTCGCTACATCTCAGAACAACTAGCTTGTTCTAGTAACTCCTAACTTACATTTCGTATCACTATATTAATTTATTTTAATACGTCTCAGAACATATTTGTTACGTGACATCATAATAGTTAATATAATACAACTATATGATTTGTTATGAGACTTAGCGAAATAAAGGTTATATGAAGTCATAATAAACACAATCCTTGAAAAAATGCGACATATAATAAACACAAAAAATACAATACGCTTAATATGACACATTTATTGAAAACTATTTATACGCCACATATATATGATAAAACGTACACCGATAATTGAATTCAAAAAATAAAAAAAGGCAAACACGATTACAAATAATACAATACAATTTACAATTTAATTTAAAAAATGACTTTTAAATAAAAGCAAGAATAAGTCATAATAAATACAATACGCTTAATTTGACACATTTATTGAAAGCTATTTATAAAATATATATAACAAAACGTATTACGAAAAATAACTTCAACAAAATAGGAACACAAACATGATCCGAGAAAAACCATAATAATTATACTAACTCTTAAAAGCGGAAATTTTTTTTTAAAATATTATAATCTGTTTTTTATTTTGTATTTAAATTCAAATTTTTTTTATTATTTTTCGGCGGAATTTCCGCTGAAATTCCGCCAAAACAAAATTCATTTTTTTTAAAATAATTTATTTTCGGCGGAATTTCGACGGAAAGTTCCGCCGAAAATAAATAAATTTAATTAAAATATTTTAAAATATATTATAATATTATTAAAATCCCCTAATTTTAAAATATATTAAATTAATAAAATTTTATTTTTTTATTATTTTCGGTGGAAATTTCTGCCGAAAATCCGCTGAAAATTATTAACCGAAATTTTTTTATTTTTTAATTAATTTTTCGGCGGAAATTTCCGCCGAAAATCCGCCGAAAATTTGAATAATTAAAATTTTATTTTTTTTAAATATTTCGGCCGAAATTTCCACCGAAAATCCGCCGAAAATTATTAACAGTAATTTTTTTATTTTTTAATTAATATTTTCGGCAGAATTTCCGCCGAAAATTTCAAAAAAAATTTAATTAATATTTTTATTAATTCCCGCCGAAAGTCCGCCGAAACATCCGCCGAAAATAGCGCGTTTTCTTGTAGTGCTTTTAAATATGGGAAAAATGCACAGTACTCCCCTGTAGTTTGAGAAATAAGCACGCTAAATCCTGAGGTTTTTTAATTGTCAAAATAAACCCTCTGGTTATAAAAATCAAGTTTAACAGACCTTCTTGGCGTGCGGTGTTATACACGCGCGTTTAATGCGAAAATTGTTCATTTTCAGGTGTAAAATGATATTTTTACCCCTAGGTTTCTACATTATTACAATATATACATATACAATATATACATATATACATATTTATACATAAAACTTATTTTGCTTATATCTCTCTCGTTTATTGGCCAAATCAAGCGTGTAAGTAATGTAAATTGATCAGCTCGAGGAGAGGAACGTAACGGTGGTGATTTTATGGTGTTTAAGGCATCAGAGAAATGGCAGCAGCGGCGGCAATCGTGCGACGGCGATGGGTTGCCGGAATCCGGCGACTTTTCCGGCGCTGTTCAACTGGGTTTGGAGCACTTCGACATGAGGAACACAATGGTAGCCTCAATTTTGGGATTCGGTGGTTGGTGGCGGAGTAATTGCTCGATGAACATGAAAAGAGTGAGTTAGGGTTTCTATATATTTTTGTCTAATTAAATCCAATCGAATTGGATTTTGTCGATCCCAATTGAGGGCTTTTGACGGGCTTGGTGGGACGAACGATTTGGTGTATACTATGACCATCTTAGAGATGGCGGTCCGGCGGTCCGGCGGTGTTCCGACGGTGCTGTGGCAGTGGATAGTGGACAATTTGGTCATTTCAATTTTAAAATTGACAAATATGATTTAGGGGGTGGTGGGCAAATTTTTATAACCACAGGGTTTATTTTGACAATTAAAAAACCTCAGGATTTAGCATGCTTCTTTCTCAAACCACATGGGAGTAGTGTGCATTTTTCCCTTTAAATATTAATCCCATAAACTAAATCGATATCCCATTTTAATAATCACTAACCCTTAATGAATGCCCAACTTAATATCTTCGGTAAATTAACCATACTAAATCAGTCATTAAGTTCCGTTCCTTAGTATGATTTTCCAATTACATGAATCAAAAATCTACGTCTAATTGGCGCAATCAATATAAGATCCAATTAACACAAAAACGAAAGTACGATGTAGTCGATATCTATGAACTCAACCAAACATATATCAATATCAATGTACTTTAAAACAAAAAACAAGATTACTTAGGGATTCTTGATTGATCTTAATTCTTACCCATGGAAGCGATGTGCAAAAGTATTGCTGTGATTACATTGTTGATGATTTAGATTGTACCATATCATGGATTCATTTAAGAAAAAATATCAACTTGCATAGTATGATACAATTAGAACCGTTTGGTTCATAAATGGGTCCTAATGTCGGGTTTATAGAAGAATTTTCCATAATAACCCTTTGCCCCAAATGAAATTTTCATGACTTGTTAGGGTTTGACTTGATGTTTGCTGGATAATTTTATAATTATTTTTCTTTTTCTTTTTGGCATTTTAGATAATTTTGCAACTATGGTGGTAGTTTAATTGGTTTGGTTCATAATGTCTACATAAAATAAAAAGTTAAAAGATTAAAGATAGGGTTTCAATTAAACTCGTATATTTATAAGGTGTGGATGTGATGATAGACTCGCTCTTGAAGTTCAAAATAGAATTTCAAGGATATTTATAAGGTTTCAATTAAACTCGTATATTTATAAGGTTTCATCTTTTAGGCAATAGATACAGTTCAAAATAGAATTTCATTATAATAGAAGACTTTTATGGTTACAATCAAGGATTGTTGCATTTGTTCTCCCTCCCTTGCACTGTCTGGAAAGCACATACACGCACGCGCACACGCACACACTTATTTCAAATCTCATACAGAAGTAGAATGGGAAAAATCTCATTTTTAACCCCAAAACTTAGCTCTTTTTTTTTTTGTCCTGTTAATTATGATTTATGAAATTTAATCTTTTTTCTCATTTTTATTTGATAGCGTTGTGCAGATGACCATTGAGATAATATTTTCTTTTCAAACTTAAAACTTAATGGTTGCGGGCGAAACTCGTTTATTTTGTTGATCAAATGTTAATAAACAAATGAAAAATAATTAAATTTTATATATATCAAGAATCATATATGTGTGTTTATTATGTTGTTTCCTTAAATAAATATCACAGAAATCAATAAACAAAACTTACCTGTCTTAGAAATTTTCCGATTTCACTAAAATTTGTTCCTATTTATTTTCTTAAAGTTACACGTGTAATAAAGTATTAAGTGCTTCACAAATTAAATTATGAAATTTAACTCAGGCTGTAAATAAATTACCCATAAAACTAATAACCTCGTTTGATTTTGAATTACTTTATTAAGAAATATGAAAAGACGAAGGCTCCGTTTGGATAGAAGGATTCGGAACCGGTGGATTTATTTAAAAGTATTACTTCATAGTTCATATGTGTGTGCCTTTTAATTAATTAGAGATTATAAATAATTGGTTCGAGTTTAGATGAACTACGATCTAGAATCATTTAATAGATCATATGGGGTAAATCAACAGGTGATGTATAGAATGAGAAGACGCAAGATAAAACCGAAAAGATAAAAAAAATAATAATAATAATGATTAAAAAAACTCGGAGATTAAAGGATTAAAAAAATATTCTGCCAATGAAGCCTTACCTTACTGGTAAGGTGGAGGTCCCACAACCGTTAAGTCGTAGGTTCAAATTCCTGTTAATGCGTTTATTGTTCTAGTTGTATAATAATTTATTTCTACTATATAATAGTTTGATATCTGATTATTACATAACTGTAATAGTATATTCTTCATTTGAGAGTATTGATTGTGATAGTATTTATGCATTTGATTAAGAGTATTGTCCGTAATACTATTTTTTTTTTATTTTTTTTTGATACAATCATCTCGGGACACCCTATAGATGTCAACCGGAAAACACCCCCATACACACGCACACACTCACTCAAAGGGGAAGGGGTAGAGGACAAGAGGGTTCGAACTCAGGACATTCCTGATACCACTTTCGAACCCCCACCACTCGGCTCTGAGCCCAGTGGCCATAATACTATTGATGTATTCGATTGATTGTAACAGATCGCCTTCATTCAAAAAGGATTAAAAAAGCATTTTGAAAATACGACTCAAGGCTTCAATTGGATTGAGGGGTTTGGATTTGAAGAAAGAATTTAATTGGAAAGCTTTTAAATGACATCAAATTTGAGTCAGAAAATCCATTGCACTATGAATTTACCCAAACAAGCTTAGTAAATTATTTATTTAAAATTTAAAATTTATAACTTCGAATTCTTCAATTCAAAGACAATCTTTTTTTTTTTTTTTTGGTCAGTAACAATAGAAACAAGATGCATTCAGCCTAAATCATATGAGACCAACAAGGTCACCTCCTCACACGGAGGTGAGTCCCATATAACACATTCATTGCCTAATCATGTCCACGCTTGGCCAGCACGTCTGCACATGAGTTTCCTTCCCTTGGAGTGTGTTGTAATTCTGTTGTCCATGGTTTTCGCAAAAGATGCCTGCAGTCTTGAATAATTTGGCCGAGAGGATGATCTTCAATGACTGCTCCTGCAATTAAATTAATAACGACTTTTGAGTCCGATTCAATGACGAGTTTCTCAACACGCTTCTCCCAAGCTATGCGTAAGCCCTCCCTTATCCCCATTAGTTCATCAACAGTTATGGAGGTGTGGCCCAACTTCATAGAAAAGCCAAGAATCCACTTCCCTTGATGATCACGGATAAGACCCCCTTGCTGCTGCCGAGTTTGAGCTTTGACGAACGCTGCCATCCGTGTTCAATTTTAGCCATCCTGTATCTGGTTTTCTCCACTTTAATTCCATTTTTCTTTCTGTTGATCTCAGTTGCTTTTCAGGATAAGTAGCACTGGTATCGATGCAAAGGCGTCGGATGTCATTCACCACCATTTTCCAGTCATCCCACACCCCTTGGAACACCCCTTTCTTCCTTCTAGTCCATAAGATCCATATAGTGCAGAGGAAAACTGTGTTCCATTTGCACGTGGGCAGAATAATGTTGCTGAAATTTGCCTTGAGATTTTGCATGAACCATATCTGTTGTGGAATAGCCTTGAATTCTGCCCATTGTGTCGGTTGGATGATATGCCCCCAAACCTGATGCTCTCTAGGGCACTCTAGAAAAACGTGAGCGATATCTTCTCTCGCGGAATGACACGCCACACATATATCCACTTGAGCAAATCCTCTGTCAAATCTTAGTGCGTTGCAAAGCAGCACCTTATGGCTGTATAGCCAGAGGAGAGTTCCTATTTTTTCCGGGCACTTGAGCTTCCATATCCAAAGCCACTTACTTTGGCTTGATGTGCCTTTAACTCTATCAGACGTGAGCCAAGAGTACGTTGTCTTGCAAGTAAGTTTACCATCTGTTGCCCCTGACCAAATCTTTTGTCTTCGGCCTCTCGATGTAAAGGAATTGGCAGGCTGCAGAACGCTTCTTTGACCTCTTCCGGGATATTCGTTCGAACTTTAGAGAAGTCCCAAGCTATCTTATCCGAAATGATATCAGAGACCATTAACATGGCAGTCTTCTTCGCAAACTGAAGTGGGGATTTGCTCACATAATCTTCCTGTAGGCAGCCACGGGTCGAACTAAAGTGAAACATTGCGACCGCTACTAATTCTCCACACAAATCCATCCTCAATCAACTTCAAGCTTCTAACAATTTCTTTCCATCCCCGTGAAGCTTGGGGGGGTGGTGAATAGCTGAAAACATCCCTTCCCTTGAGATATTTATCCGCTAACACTTTGGTCCATAAGCTCGGGTCCCCTTTTGCGACCTTTCCCCCCAACTTAGCGAGGATCGAGACATTCATACTTCTGGTTTCTTTGATGCCCAAACCACCATTGGATTTGTGCCTCAACACCTTCTTCCATCCAACCAAGTGGATCTTTTTCGTGTCTTCACTATCACCCCAAAGAAAATCTCGATTGATTTTGTCTAATCGAGCACAAACGCGTGTTGGCAACCAGTTAGCATGCATTTGGTAGACCGGTATAGCAGACATAACGGACTTAACTAATGTGACGCGCCATGCCATGTTGAGATTCACCGCTTTCTAGCTTGAGAGTTTATTTTGGACTCTGTCAATAAGATCTGAGTAGGTGCCACTACGTCTATCCATATTAATCTTAACTCCCAAGTATTTTCCAAACTCGTTGGTGTGCCTCATGTTTAGGATATGACAAATCTCTCTTCTCACATTGAAGTTTGTCTTGGGTGCAAAGAAAATCCTTGACTTGTTCAGGTTAATCTTTAGCCCAGAGGCGTTGCAAAATCGGTCCATGACTTCTCGGATCACCTTAGCATTCTTGATGGTAGCTTTTCCACTAAGCACGATATCATCGGCAAAGAGGATGTGGGAGATTTGAGGACCTCCCTGGCATACCGGGATTGGTTTCCAAGACTTCGAAATCGTCACAGCCTCTTCTACCAAATACGAAAAGCGCTCCATGCATAAAACGAACAAATATGGGGAGATCGGGTCCCCTTGACGTAGTCCGCAAGAGGTTTCAAGAGATTGCAACGGTTCGCCATTCCACAGTATACGTGGCTTGACACAGGCAACAGCAACTCATAAGCAGATTTATAATGGTGTCGGGAAACTTAAAAAATCTCAGCGTTTCTTCCAAGAAGTCCCAACGCACTTTGTCGTATGCTTTCTCAAGATCGATCTTGATAAGCATACCCCCACTTTTGCTCTTGGATTTGTGAAGTGTGTGGACTAATTCTTGAACAATCAAGATATTGTTCGTTGTACATCGTCCCGGTATAAAACTACTTTGATAAGGGCCTATCAACGTCGTCATCATCGGCTTCAAGCGCTGCACAATAAGCTTTGTGATGGCCTTTAATATAACGTTACAAAGAGCAATCGGTCTAAATTCTGAGACAACACTAGGATTTGGAGTCTTAGGGATTAAGACAATGAACGAATCTCCAATGGCATCAGGGACGCATCCATTGTGGAAGCAAGATTTGATAAATTCAATGGTCGACTTGCCGATGATGTCCCAATACTTTTGGTAAAAGAATGCTTGACATCCGTCGGGTCCCAGTGCTTTGTAAGGGCTCATGAGTTGAAACACTCGATGGATCTCATCTGGAGTTGGTTCACAACACAGGGATTGAGTGTCTTCTCTAGTAAGGAGTCTTTGTAACCTGTTTTGGCCAAGGTGAGTTGCATTCGCCACTGGTGCTTCTTTAAACAATTTGCCAAAAAAGTCAAGGACATGAGTTTTAATAACTTCCCCATCTGAACACCATTGTCCATTAATTTTCAGCGTATTCACCTTATTTTTTCGCCGCCGACAAATGGTGGAAACATGGAAAAATCGCGTATTTTTGTCCCCAGCGGCTAACCAATTCACTCTTGATTTTTGATACCAAAGGAGCTCCTCCTGCATGAGAGTGAGGTTGTACTCTTCAACCAATTGTTGTTCCAAGGCCATTAGCTATGTGTTGTTGCAAATCTCCAAACGTTTCTGGATGCCATTGATTCGGCTAAGTAACTCTCTCTTCCTCCGGAAAATATTTCCAAAGATAGTTTTGTTCCATCTCTTCATAGTCTCGGGTAAGGTTCCGAGGGCAGGCAGAAAATCATTGTTCCTCTCCCAAATCGATTCGATGAGGCTCATGCATCCCGAGTGAGTGGTCCATGCAAGCTCAAACCGGAATGGCCTGTCAATTCTTCCTGAATCCAAACCGTGACAATAGGTTAATAGATAGGGATGGCAATGGGTCCGGGTAAACCGGGGACCCGCCCCGGATGGGGCGGGTTCGGGTCTAAAAATCGGATCTATGGGGCGGGTCATGGGTCTTAAATTTTTGTACCCGGCCGGGGCCGGGGCGGGTCCCGAGTCCAATATTACCCGCCCCGAACCCGTCCCGGTACTATTATTTATTTTTAATTAATTTATTTATTTTCCTAACATCCTAGGGTTTATCATGTTTATTCATTTCATTCATATTTCCTAATCAGATGGCCGCCTATAAGTACGAAGTGACAAACAAATATCTGTGAGTGAAGCTTAGTAATTTTTCAAGAAAAACAATCAAATGGAAAACCCTAAGGTTTTCTTCGACATGACTGTCGGCGGCCAACCCGCTGGCCAGATCGTCATGGCCAAGACCGTCGACAACTTCCGTGCGCTCTGCACCGGCGAGAAAGGAGTCAGAAAGTACGGCAAGCCCCTCCACTACAAGGGATCGAGCTTCCACCGCGTGATCCCCAACTTCATGTGTCAGGGGGGCGGCTTCCCCGCCGGAAACGGCACCGGAGGCGAGTCAATCTACGGGGCGAAGTTCGCCAACGAGAACTTCGTGAAGAAGCACACCAGGCCGAACACGAATGGCTTGCAGTTCTTCATCTGCACCGTGAAGACCGAGTGGCTCGACGGGAAGCACGTGGTGTTCGGCCAAGTGGTCGAGGGGTACAACGTCGTGAAGGCGATCGAGAAGGTCAGATCCGGCGGTGGGAGGACCTCGAAGCCCGTCGTGATCGCCGACTGCGGCCAACTCTCTTAGATCCATCTCGGGATGATCTTTTTGTGTTATAGATCTGATGATGATCTGTGGTTTTAATTTTAATTTGCTCATTCAATGGTACAGCTTCACTTCTCGTGATCGATTGTTAAAAGTGTTGGGATGTTTCGTCTACTGTGATTTTGATTAATCAACGTGCAGGGATGTGTTGGGTTATTTATTATACAACTATATGTTTTGCTTCCTATATATTCAACAATTATTTGATCTGTCGTAGTGCACTCATGTTCCAAGAGTCCATGTGAGGTCAACTGACTATCTACTGTGCACCGGGTAAATCGGGTCTACCCGGACCCGTCGGGTAAGGGGCGGGGTGGGGGCGGGTCCAAATAGGGATCGGGGTGGGGGCGGGTCCAAATAGGGACCGGGGTGGGTCCGGGTCCGGGTCCCCACAAGGGCAGGCGGGGCGGGTCCCGAGTCCTGCTAAACCCGCCCCGTTGCCATCCCTATTAATAGAGGACTGTGATCGGAGTGCGTCCGCGGTAAATTAACCACTAACGCTTCCAGGAACATGAGACGCCAATCTGTGTTCGCCAGTGCTCTATCTAAGCGCTCCTTAATGTTATAAACCCCACTTCTTTTATTGGTCCAGGTATATCTAAGACCTTGGCTGCCTATGTCCATGAGGCCACAGTCATCCATCCCTTTCTGTAAACTATTGCATCGATTCCAGTGTGCTCTATTTCCTCCTCGCTTCTCACCTATGCTGGCTATATCGTTGAAGTCTCCAATAGCCAGCCAAGGTCTCTGCACACTCGTGGAGAAACTTCGCATGGAGTTCCAAAAGTCGTTTCTCCTGCCCGTGTTCAGTGAGGCATAAATTCCCGAACAAATCCAACCAATCTCCATCTTGGGTCCGATAAGAGCATGAATAGACTGATCGGTTACAAGAATAATATTAACTTGCATGCGATCCGTGTTCCAAAGAAGCCAAATGCCTCCCCTTCTTCCCGAAGCAGGTGCACGAGACACATTACTAAAACATAATCGTGAGGAAATACGAATAGCTTGTTCCTCTCCGACTTTGGTTTCTAAAAGAAAAACAACTTCCGGACTATGAGTTCTAATAATTTCTCTGAAATTGGCTCGAAAGTGAGGGCTTCTCGCTCCTTGACAGTTCCAAGAGAGAATTTTCATTGGTAAAATGTAAAGAATGTCGGAAGTAACCGCAAAGCGTGGAGAATTACCGTGGAGATCCCATAGGATCTGATGGGTCATCGCCCGACTCAATCACCGTTGGCGTAATCGGTCCAAAATGCTGAGATTTACCTCCATGATCCCACTCAGGTGTGGGATGTTCCCCTGCTGGATTAGCTCTGCTAGCGCTCCCACTTGTCATTACAATGGGTTCACCTTCCCGATTCTGATCAGCTTGAAACTCAAGTCCAGGTGGAACCTCAGTGATGTTGTGTTCCTGTCGAATTCTTGTAGAAAGTACTTCACCCGGTCCTACAATTGGGGCTGGAAGTCCAGGTTCTGTTGGAGTCATGTTGTGCTGAAAATTGTGGGTTGTTTCGGAGCTTGGTGTGGAGTCTAACTTAGGGATGGATGCTTGGTGCGTGGTGGAGGAATTTTGGAGACTAATGGGTATTTCGATGAGTTGGGGTTCTGAGAAGGGAGCACGCAATTGACCGTTGGATGATAGGACCAACTCACCATTTTTACGTAAAGCATTATGGTTCCCGTCCATAGGGCTGGAATTTGCATGGGGTACAGAGTGTCTTTTTTTTTGGATTACTTAAGCCAATATTTTGGGGGTGAGCAGCTTTTTCTTTTGCTTGGGCCAGCTGTCCCATATTCAGGCATTCCATATTTGTGCTAACTTTTGCTGGGGCTGGTTGCATGTCAGAATGTTGTGCCCTTTCACCAAGCAGCTCATATTTGTTTTTCATTGCAGGTTTGTCCTCATGTGCTGCCAGCTTTCTGATATAGCTTTTTGGTCTGTTTTTCTTGGCGATCATCCAGTCGCCGTACTGTTCCTTTTCCAGGCGTCGTGAGAAGTCCTCCTCTGTCGGATTCCGGCTAGAATCCCCTCCTGTCGGCATCGTTCAGGTTCATATCGGTGGTGTTGTTCTCTTTACGGCAATCCGGAGTTCGGTGCCCTGCGATTCCACACTTGAAGCATATCGCCGGCAAATTCTCGTACTCCAACGGGAGAAGATTCCCATCTATCTCCACCGCACTTCGCAGAGGTTGTTCGAGGTCTATTTGAACGCAAAGCCTGGCGAACTTGCCCCTCGAAGCCCAATACGTGTTGTGATCAATTTTAATGGGGATGCCGATGCTTGACGCAATCGCAAAGACGGTCTCTTCTTCATAGTATTCAATCGGCAGCTCCGGAATACGAACCCAAGAAATGGTGGATTTAACCTTGTCCTTGGATGCCTGGAAATTTGGGCACCATTTTCGGGTGACTAGGTAGTGGCCGAAAATGACCCAAGGGCCTTCAGAGAGGATGAAGTCTGCTTTTTCATGGTCACTGAGTTTGAGCACAAAACAGTTGTGCCCCAAGTCTATCAGTTCAAACTCCCCTTGTAGCCTCCATAGGGTGTTGATTTTGGATGACAGGATGTTAAAGTTTATGCCCCTCCCAAGTAACTTGAGGATAATGGCATGGCTCCATGGGGACCGAATCTGTTGAACATACTCTGCGTCCAAAAGGATCCTTGGGAAGGGATATTCCTCTGTGGGACTGATGACTTTAACCTTTTCCATGTTGAGCATTCCATTTTTGGAGAACTTGACAGCTTTACTCTTGGCACCTCCAAGCAATGAATCGCGATAAGAGCGGCTGGTTTCTTTTCCAATACTCTGATGTTCAAGAGGGGAAGGAGACTCCTCCATGTGGTCGTCAGTCATGATATTAGTTTTTATCTTCTTTGTGCTGCGGAGTATGAGGTCCTCCTCTTCTTTGGATAGAGCTGCGTGGCTATGGCTGGAGTTTTCAGAGAGAGAGAGAAGCTCATGGCTGATAAAGTATTCAAAGACAATCTAACAGAATAAGTGCATACCGAATAAATAAAATGGCATGAAGAGTATTTAGAATAAGGCTATGATATTGTGACTTATAACATTAATCCTCTATCCTCTTAATTGGATGATGCCATGTGGATGCATCATTTAGACAATCTAGGTAATGGGTCACGTTTAGGTCCTATTAATAAAATGGGCTCAGGCTCAAAGGTGTAAACCGATCCCATTTGATTTGTTTTTGTGAAAGGGATTGCTCCAATTTCAACTGCACCCGTTTATCCCAGTCATGGAGCTTAAATTTAATTTTCAAGAAAAGAAAAAAAAAATATATTTATATTATTATATATTTGAGGAAGGTCTTTTGACGAAAATATGTAATTTTGACTAAATTCTTAATTTTTAGAATTTTGAATTAATTTTAATTGTTAATAATGAATTATGTGATTGAGTATTAATTGTTAATTTCTCTCTCCTAATCATTTAAGTCCACCAACTATTCATATTTAAAACTCTCTCTCTCTCTCTCTCTCTCTCTCACACACACACACACACACACAAAGGACATAAAAGCTGTAATAGTAATTTTCAATGAAAATATATATGGATAATGAAAATTCTAATTTAAATATTACGTAATACCATCAAATTAGTTATAATTTAAGAAATATTAGGAATGTAAATGTCAACACAATGTCATTTATGATAAATTTCTCCCCAAAAATTACAAAAAGCACTCAATTAAAACTTACATAACTCAAATTTCAAAAAATGTCTTCAATATGATAGGTCATATCACCAAAATTAAATTGTAATTTTAGAAGGATTAAAAAAATTAAAATATGGATACAATATTATCTACAATATATGTTTTCATCTTTTTATCTCTATCATTTCTTTTTATATAGTTTAACACTATGCAGAATTTTTATTATCCAACTTTTTTTTGTTCATTGTCCTATCTTTATCTTCAATTTTTTTGATATATATTAAATTGTCGATATATTCAAATTTTACTTATTTATTGTTATTTGCTTCCATTTTGGATTATATTATATCATTTTATATCATTTGGATATAAAAAAGTTTACATCTAATAAACTAAAAAAATGTATATATAATAAACCACAAATTGATTTTGGTAGTGGTCTTTGACCAAAACTATCTAATAAACCACAAAATGATTTTCACAGTGATCTTTAGCTGTAATTTGATTAATTTTGATCAAATAGAATTTTCTCAAATTTTTAAATCTTTTACTTAAAAATTTTTTTTGGCTAGGTCTTTTAAAAAATAACTAGCGTATTTGGGCATACTTTATGCGTGTGCAAAATAAAAATGAAATGTAACTTAATAAAAAAATTAATTTTTAATAATATAAACTTAATTTTCTGTATAATTGATTGATGGAGTATTTGACGATCAACATTTTGAAAAGAAAGCACTTTAAACAATTTTACTTAATTAGTTAATATTAATTATTTATTATTCTTTATTATATACATGTTTTAATTGATGAATGACATTTACAATTGCGAAAATTATTTAACATTCTCAAAATAATATAATTTACTAAGAACAAAATAAAATCAATTATTTCCACCAATATTAATATAAAGATAATAAGACAAAGCATATGCATAATATAATAAGGGTAATTTTGTCATTATGGTAACCAATTTTAGTAGAGTAAATGATGTTTTATAGAGTACAGAGGGGTAAGGGTTACAAATGGCATACTACAAAGGGGCCCTTAAAATATTCATCAGAAGAAGAATTGATATATGAAAGGACGTTATTTATCAAAAAAAAAAAAGAAAAAAAAAGAGATGTGGAAGAAGATTCAAAATATTCACAACATCTAAAATACATCTAACGCAAGTTTAGGACGAAATGTCTATTTGGAGATTATAGGAGGAGATTCACAACATTTAAGTTGCATCAAGAGTACTTGATGTTTCATAATTTAATTATTATTTTAATTTATTTAGATATTATGATTATTATTCTTTTATGTAAAATAAAATTCAATTTTAATTTATTTTATGATGCTTCATATCCATATATGTTTAGGTGCGTAAAAAAATATAGTGCCGCGTATTCTAATATATGTGGAAAATATTCCATTATTTTGTGTCTATTAATTTAGAGTAGCTCATAAATTATCATTCATAACTTTAATATATCTACAAAGTTTATTTATAACTTTAGTTTTGATCGCAAATTTAGATTTTACCTTTTTTTTTTATGATTTTGTTTGCACGACAATACTTTTCTTTTTAAAAAAATTTAAAAGCTTCAAATATGAGTAAAATATTATCTATTTAATTATTGAATTGCACTGAAAATTATTTAAAGTAAATTTTATTTTACACTAATAGAATATTTTATTTTTATCTTTTTATACATTACAATGAATTGTGATATACGTGCATAGCACGGGGTACATGCTAGTATATATATATCAAAATTATATAAATATAAATTTCTAGAATACTTATTGATTATTGTAAATATTGGAAAAATAGTCATCCTTGTAAGCTTTTTACCCACATCAATGGAAGTTTTCATATGAGGTGAAATTATTTTGCACCCAATTGCACAAGCAAAACCCGTGAGAATTTTCTCTCTTAAAATTGATATTTAACATGCACTTGACATCCTCATGTAATTTGTCGGTAACTATGTAGAATAAAGTTTCATCAAAAATTGTGCAGGATAAATTAATCGAAGTATTTGTCGGTAATTTGTTGATGCTAAGTGCTACCTAACGAGGAAGCGCTTCATTTTTTAACTTAACATGTGCCATTTTTTTATAAATATTTTAATCTCTATTTTGTTAGATTATTTTCTTTTAAAATATTAAATTAGTAAAATTTTAAATATACATATTCCTTTAGGATAACACACACACACACACACACACACACACATATATATATATATATATGAATACGTACAAATCTATTAAGAAAAGAAGTTTTTGTACAAATATATTTATGTATTACAATACAAATTTAAAATTCTATAATTTTTTTATATCATATGTAATATAGGACTTTTTAATTGGAGGGATTAACAGCTTAAACCGCGTTTCAGAATATGAAAATGTGATTTATGATTTCCTATATAATCCACCTCTTACTTAGTGGTGTTGGACTGCAATGTGCCTTGGAATTATGCAAATTGGGCTTTAAGGGAAATTCTTCTATGGATCGAGTGTATGCATCATCTGGTCCACATTCAATCGCGTGTTCTATATTAAATTTTTTATAAAATACATATCAGGCATGGCTAAATTTGGACCGTATGATGCATGGGTAGGACCCATACATCCCGATCCATATAAGAATTTTCCCTTTAAGAGTCCCACTCCATAGGTGATTGAGGCATGTCATTAAAACCTCCTTTTTTATGACTTGTAAAATGATTACTTAATCCTTCAATTTCAACATCCAATTACCATATGACTCTTTAAAATTTTTAGTTACTCAGCTTCCAAAACCATAGCTTGTTCAGCAAAAAATTTCTCCATTGTACAAGAAAGGGGCAAAATGAAAAAAACACTACGATAATATATTGAAAATTCCAATCATTTATTGCTCACGTAGACATCCAAAAACCTCTTCCAAAATACTACCCTTTTGCAATCAAACATCATACTCAAATTCTTGGCGTGTGAATTTCAACAATAATTGATATTAAAGAAAACTAAATTAAATTCCCTATCAAAAAGTCCATATAATACACATGTATATGGATGTATTTTTTTAGGAAAAAAAAAAGGTTAAAAACACAAAAAGTAAAATAAATAAAAGTTAAACATATAATATAGGGTTAATTACACCCACACCCATTGGGAGTTTATGAAGGTCCCAATGGTATCCCTCTTAGATGAAAAATTACGCCTACACCCCCAGCGAAACTTTGAAATTACAGATGCAATCTGTTCCGGTGGGGTTCCAAACAAAATATATATGATTTGACTATTTTGTCCCAGGTCTAGGGTTCCCAAAAAATTTATTCTAGAGGATGCCCTTGGTAATTTTACAGGAATCTTCATGTAATTTCATAACTTAAGACGGGGTGTATGCATAATTTTTCTCCATTTAAAAAGATGATTGTTTGATGACCATTAGAAATTTAAAAAATGACTATTGATGACCGTGAATTTTTTGACCGTTGGAGCTGTTTTTCTCTATATATATAGATGCACTTTTATAACTTCTGATGTGGTCGGATTTTGTCCTGCGGTACACGTCACTTCGTCCTGGGAGTAAGTGTCCGAATCCGGTCAGGTATATCCGAGTAAGGGTGACTGAATACTGGTCGGGTCCTGTTCTGCAAGGATGGAGCACACGTGAGACTAGCCGGAAGTGTCTCCGGCGAAGACCCTCCGACGCTCAAGTCAGAATTCGGGCAGGTGAACAGTAAATAATGTTCAGCGTATTAGTAGATAAAAGTTGTCTTACCCAATGACTAGTGTCGTCGTACTATTTATAATAATAAAAAATAGGTGGGCCGGGCCAGAATTAGGTTGGCCCAATCCCGTTGCTGGTAACGGGCACTCGTCAGGACGCGCTGCGGGCGCGTGGGGTGCGTTCCTTGTTCGAGGAATATTGACTCCGAGGAGAAAATATGGTGGACATCGAACATGTCGTTTCATCGAGGGGGTGTGGCGAGCTCTGGCCGAACAAGGCCGTCAAGAAAAAGACTGGGCCTGATCGGGATAGGCCTGACACGCGGCGATAGGGGGATGGCGGCATGTGCTGACCAGGATCCGACGTGTAAGCTGAGGAGGCGCGTACGTGGCCAGGGTGGATTTGGCCTCATCATTAGCCCCCCCAGTTCTTGGTCTGATCGATCCTCGTGATACGGGCAGACCGGAGACTGTTCGAGGAGATAGCGCCTACGACATCGCTCAGGAATTATCGGTCAGGAATTGGCGGTAACTTCGAAAATTGACCGTTGGGATGTGACCGTTGGTAATAAATGCTGGCGACTGTTGGACTTCCCGAGGAATACTTTTACCGCCCTATAAATAGGGGCTCCGGGCGTGACTACGGGCGCGTCATTTTACAATCGAGCTGAAGTTTCATTCCGAGCATAATCTGAGAGCACCGAGCACACGGGAATCATTTCGAGCAGACAAACACTCCTTTCGACCAGTCAAACCTAGGTATTCCCCTTTTTCCGAACTGTTTCTTTCTTGCTCTTCATTTTCGTTAAACAATCCCTAGATATGAGCCAATCCGTGGATAGCTCGGATAGTCAAAATAGGTTGGTAGGGTCCCCGACCGAAGGGGGTTTAAGCGACGTGAATCTGTCGACCTCCGTTGAGGCAGAAGCCTTTTTTGAGGGGGCATCATCTCGTTGCCCGGGCGAGGCGAGCACCAGTCGGCCCCGAGGGGGTGGTAAGAGCCCGAGCAGGGTTGAGGAGATGAGGCGGTGCATGGAGGCGGAGAGAGGGGAAGTCCTTCTTCCGATGGGCGATGTGCCAGTTCCCCCATGGAGGTCTGCTCCCGGAGAGGAGGGCCCATCCAGTCAGGCTCCTCCTCGGGGGAGAAGAAGGGCCATCGCCGGGAACCAAACCACAGTGAGTTGGGGAAACATCATCGCGAACAACACTGAACGGGATCGAGAGAAGATAATGAATCATTACATCCGAGATTCGTTCAGCGTCACCTGGCCGAGCAGGGAGGATTCCATCACGAATCCCCCCAAGGGGTGCATTCCCATTCATTATGCTCACATCGAGAACGGGCTCAGGTTTCCGATCCCGGCCTTCATCTCCACCATCCTGAATCGGTTGAACCTAAGCCCCATCCAACTGACCCCAAACTCCTATGCTTTGAAATGTGCCTTCGTCGTTTTCTGTCGTTGCACCGGGCACACCCCAACAGTGGCTAACTTTTCCGACTTGTATCAAGTCAACCATTCGAGCAGGTCATCCCCGGACGATGAGTTTAATTGCTTTTTCGTCAGCGCCAAAAACGGGAGAAAACTAATTGAAACGGCCTCATCGTCGTACGGGGCGGATTGGAAACAGAAGTGGTGTTACGTACACTCCGAAGAGCAATGGCCAGTTAGGAGGGTGCATAACCCGGAGGCGAGGAAGCTCTCCCTGGCCGGGCTGGGGTCGAGTAGTTGGACAAGGGAGTGGGTGCTCAGCCAGAAGGCCCTGGGTTTATTGAGCCCCACCTTCCTCACCCAGGAACATTTTCTAGTAAAGGCCGGGCTCTCGCCGGCCAGGCTTGATGTCGATCATATTACTTTTGGTATTATTTATTGCATGTTTCTACTCGAATATTCATGTCTCTATGCTCGATTATCTTCTAATCGGTTGGTTCTCAATTCCGCAGATCTCGGCGTATTAGGAATGGGACGCATGAGCTTAATCTCCAAGGTGGCCGGTGGAAGGAGGAGGCCATCTCCCCCCTCGGAGGATGCCCGAGCCATGACGGCGGCAACTGGTGCTCCGAGGATATCGGCGCAGGCACAGGCACCAGCTCAACCGGCCATCGATGTGGAGGAGACGCCTCTTGGCCGGAAAAGGAAAGCCCCGGACTCCACGCCACCGACGAGACCAACGGGGCCCGCTCCGAAGAAACCCGTCTCAAAGTCGGCCAAAGGCAAGAGGCTGGCTGATGGCTCCGGGTATTCATCGGAAGAGCTGGAGGTGTTGAACTATCCGGACGCCCCGGAACCTCGATTCGGCCCCAAATATGGTGACCTCTCCGACCGTAGCATCTTCGGAGGGACGAGCAAAAGGTTGGCGATGAGGAGTTTCCAGAACGCCGTTTTTAAGGCCGATCAGGTCAGCCTGTCCGAGATCGATGATGCGGAGCTGGCCTTGAGCATCGCCCAGGACATGAACACTCTTCAGCAAAGGGTGTTCCATGGCCTTCGTCGGCTAGAGGTCAGCCGGGCGCGCTGTGATAAGGCCGAGCGGGAGGCTCGAGGAAGCAGCCTCCAGGCGGATTTAGTTGAAGAGCGGCAGAAGAATCAAGTCGCTCAACGGGAGATCGCCGCAGCGCGGGGAAAGACTCAGGCCTTGGAAGAGCGACTCGAGAAGCTCGAGCTGGACTTCAAGACCAGGGAGTCCTCGTTGGAGCAAGAAGTTAGACTCCTGAGGGAGAAGGCCAAGGAGGCCCTCGTGCAGGGCGAAGAGAGGGGCCGCCGCTCGATGAGGACCGAATTGATGGCCTCGGTTCCCGACTGGGAGAGACAAGCCGTCAAGCGGTTCGTTCGAGGACCGATGTTCGAGTATGCTACCATCCTCCGCGGGGCGAACGATGCCTCCCTCGGATTTGAAAGAGCCTTCAAGCAGCTGAAGGCGCGCGGTGTTATCCCGCAAGATTTTTCCATGGAGGGGTACGGCATTGGTCTGAACGATGCCGGGGAGGAGGATAACGAGGATGACGAGGCGCTGCCGGCGTATGAGGGCGCAGAGTTCGCCCAAGTGATATCCATCGTGGAGAGGCAGGTGCGTAATGAGGAGCACAAGCGTTTGGGGGAGCCTCTCTCACCGGATGTGGAGCCCGACGATCCCATCGTCGTGGACCAAGACGGGTCACCTTCGCTGGCGACAAGTGCCCCGTCGAATGCAGGTGCGGCTGGCGCTGGGGCCGATCAAGCCGTGGAGGCGGCCATCGAGGAGGTGGCCAAGGAGATAGATGGCGCTTAAGCCATAGGATTATAGGCCGGGCAGGATGCCCGAGAACATGTATTTTTGTTTGTTTGTTTTTTTTTTTCTCTTTTTTGTGAACTTTATTATGATCGATGAAATTTGTGTGAATGGTTAATGGAATTTTTATGCCCATACAAGTGCCTGGTCGAAATACTATTTTCATGCTCATTTTTATTACTGGTTTCAGCCTCGAAATACATGTTATTTAATCCGGTAAGGGAGCATAAAATGTCCAATAATAAATAATAGTAAAAAGGAACTTTGAGAACTTTGAGAAATAACTTGATAATCAAAAATCGAGCTGGGGTGAATAAAGTTTGTGCATAAAATGGCGTGTTTTAGCCGGAATCTTATTCGATGATAATGATGTAATTATTAAAACAGTTGAAATAGAATGCTCCACGCGAGCTAGTTTTACACGCGATGTTTTTACTCGGGCCATTATCATACGTAGAACCGTCTGAGGTTCGTGGCGTTCCAAGGACGGGGCAGTTCCCTTCCCGACATGTCCTCGAGGCGATAGGCGTTGTTTTTGCAAACCTTGGTCACTTTGAACGGACCATCCCATTTAGGGTCCAACTTTCCCACCGGGTGAGAGACCTCGACCTTCTTGGTGACCAGGTCTCCGATCTGGAATGTCCGAGGACGGACATGGCGATTGTAAGCACGTGCCGTAGATACCCGGAAGTTGTCCATCCTTCGAAGGGCGGCACACCTTCTCTCTTCGGCGAGGTCGAGCTCGGTCAGGCGAGCGTCGACGTTGGCGATCTCGTCGAAGTGCGCAACCCTAGCAGATGGGTGCAATACTTCGGCTGGTATAACGGCGTCGGAGCCATAAACCAAGGCGTACGGGGTGTCGCCCGTCGCAGTCCGAGGAGTGGTCCGGTATGCCCAAAGCACGCCTGGGAGCTCGTCGGCCCAATTGCCCTGTGCGCCGGACAGGGCGGTCTTGAGTCCGTGGAGAATTGTCCGGTTAGTGACTTCGACTTGACCGTTTGCCTGAGGGTTCCCTACTGAGGTGAAACGCTGCTCGATTTTGAGGCTGTTGCACCATTCCCTCACCCGATGACTTTGGAACTGGGTTCCGTTATCGGAAATGACGACCCTGGGGAGTCCGAAGCGGCAGATGATGTTTTTCCAGATGAAAATTTTGACAACCGAGTCGGTGATCTTCGCAACAGCCTCCGCTTCGGCCCATTTGGTGAAATACTCGACGGCGACAATCACGAACTTCCTTTGCCCGGGTGCTTGAGGGAACGGACCGAGGATATCTATTCCCCATTGGTCGAATGGCCAAGATACCTCCACATTCACCATCGGAGCGGCAGGCTGGTGGACTAGATTGGCGTGCAATTGGCAGGCTCGGCATCTTCGGACGAAGTCGAAACAATCTTGCATGAGATTAGGCCAGAAAAACCCTGCCCGTGATACCTTTTTGGCCAAGGACCTTGGCCCAGTATGGTTTCCGCAACACCCTTGGTGTATCTCTTCGATAACTTCCCGGGCCTGCTGTGTGTTCAAGCACCGTCGAGGAGGACCATCGAAGCTTTTCCTAAACAGGCGTCCCTGCCCGTCGAGGGCGTATCGAGAGGCCTATTTCCGAAGTCTTTTGGCTTCGACGGGTCCCTCGGGGAGAATTCCGTCCTTCAGGTAGGTGATTAGTTCCGCAATCCAATCCTCCGGGGGCTCGACGGAGAGTATGCACTGTCGCGTCCCCGACCCGGTCAAGGGTGTTGGCGAACTCAACATGGTTATTCTTCTTTCTTTGGTCCCTCTCATCGAACTGGCTAGCTTCGACAGTTGATCCGCCCTATCATTTTCTGTCCGGGGGATTTGCTCGAGAGAGAACTTGGCGAATTTTTCTTTCAACTTGTTGACCTCCTCGAGGTACTTCGTCATCGATGCTTCACGGGCGCCGTAATTGCCATTGACCTGCTCGGCCACCAACTGTGAATCGGTCAAGGCGACAAGTTCGTCCACGCCCTGGTCGAGGGCAATCTTCATCCCCGCGGCGAGGGCTTCGTACTCAGCTTCGTTGTTGGAAACCGGGAATTCAAGACGAATGGCGAAATCGAGCTCGTTGCCCAACTCATCCCGCAGATAAACCCCGGCTCCCCCACCTGTGTTCGTGGAGGACCCATCGACCATCAGGGTCCACGGAGTTTTCGGTTCCGCTTCTGCCCTCGGGGCCACCTCTGCTAAGAAATCTGCCAGGACCTGGGCATGAATCGCGGTCCGTGGTTGGAACTGGATATCGAACTCGCCGAGCTCGACGGCCCACTTCACGAGCCGACCAGAGACATCGGGCTTGGCCAATACCTGCTTTAGTGGCTCACTGGTTAGGACCACGATGGTATGGGCCTGAAAGTATTGCCTCAACTTCCGGGCGGAGTGGACCAAAGCAAGGGCGAGCTTCTCGATGGCCAGGTAGTTCCGTTCAGGGCCTTGGAGGAGCTTGCTGAGGTAATACACCGGGTGGTGTACCCGATCCTCCACGTGCACTAGGACCGAGCTGACTGCATTTGGGGATACCGCCAGGTAGGCATAAAGGGGCCTCCCCGGAACTGGTTTCGACAGCAGAGGGGGCTCGGTCAGGTATCTTTTTACTTCGAGGAGCGCGTGCTGGCATTCCTCCGTCCATTTCCAATCCGGCACCTTCCTTAATGCTTTAAAGAATGGGAGGTTCCGATCCGCTGAGCGGGATATGAACCGATTGAGGGCGATTATGCGCCCTACTAGCCTCTGTACTTCCTTCACTGAGCTAGGCGGCTCGATGTCGAGGATGGCGCGAATCTTCGCGGGGTTGGCCTCGATCCCCCTATGGCTGACAATGTACCCGAGGAATTTACCTCCTCGGACGCCGAACGTGCACTTGTTCGGGTTGAGTTTTAGGCCGTATTTTCTTAGGATCTCAAATGTTCGAGCCAGGTGCCCTAGATGGTCGGACCCACGCTCACTGCGGACTATCATGTCGTCGACGTACACCTCGACGGTTCTCCCGATCTCTTCCCTGAACATGAGATTCACAAGTCTCTGATACGTAGCTCCGGCGTTTTTTAGCCCGAAGGGCATCACGAGGAAGCAATACGTCCCCGTCGGGACGACGAACGACGTCTTCCCACGATCCTCCTCGGCCATGTAGATCTGGTAGTAGCCTTGGAAGGCGTCCATCATGCTCATCAACTCGCACCCCGCCGTCGAGTCAACGAGTTGGTCTATCCGAGGAAGGGGATAGTGATCCTTAGGGCAGGCTTTGTTGAGATCGGTGAAGTCATTGCACATCCGCCATCGGCCATCGCCCTTGGCAACGACGACGACGTTGCATAACCATTCGGTGAACTGGACCTCCACAACGTAGCCTGCCTCGAGGAGCTTGTTGACCTCCTCCTCGATGATCCGGTTTCGAGCTTCACAAAATATCCTCTTTTTCTGCCTCACCGGCCTGAACGACGGGTCCGCGTTGAGGCGATGAACAATGACTTCGGGATCGATTCCTGGAAAGTCTGAGGCCTTCCAAGCAAAGACATCGGAATTTGCCCGGAGGAAGTCGACCAACATGACCTCGTGGTGCGGCTCGAGGGTCAATCCTACCCGGGTGGTCTTGGAGGGATCGCCCTCCACGAGCTGGATTGTCTTGAAATCTTCTGCTGGCGCCATCTTTTCTTCCTCTAGCCTCCTCCGCTTTGCCGGGTCGATTTCGGAGGACTCGGGGATGTCCATTCGTGAAGCGGCTGCTTCGACTAGTCGGGGTGTTGGAGGCTTCTTCCCTTCGACAGAGGCCGAGTAACACTTTCAGGCGTCTAGGATCCGACATGTGACTTGCCCGACCCCCGCGGGCGTGGGGAACTTCATCTTTAAGTGGTACGTGGACACCACCGCCCTAAACGCATTAAGAGCGGGTCGCCCGAGGATGATGTTGTAAGCAAACGGAGCATCAACTATTAGATACTGGACCATCATAGTCTTTCTTTTCGGGGCCTCCCCCAACGAGGTGGGCAGTTGAATCATCCCGAGAGGGACCACCTCGGAACCCCCAAAGCCGACGAGAGGGGTCTGCACGGGGGAGAGCGTGTATCCTCCTAAGTCCATCTTGGCGAAGGTGTTGGCGAAGATGATGTTGGCGGAGCTCCCATTGTCGATCAGGGTCTTTGCCACGGAGTAGTTGGCTACGTCCAAATTAATGACCATTGGGTAATCCGGTGTGTCCTCCAGTCCTTCTGTCTTCGCGATGTGTGCAAGATCAAGATCGGAGAATTCGAGTGACTCCGACGTCGGCGTCGCTACCTCTGATACGGTGTTGACGTGCAGCCTCTCATGGTAGTAGCGCTCTTCGATACGGTATCGGGCCTGGTCGAGGCGCCTCTCCACCTGTCTTCTTCTGCTCTTAGTGTCTCCACCACTAGGTCCTCCCGCAATGGTGTGGATCATCCCCCTGACCGGGAGGTTATCCTGTGTGGCAGGTTGTTTGTCGTCCCGACCGGATGGCGTGTAATCTCGTCGAGGAGAGCGAGACCGAGTCCTCTTCAGCGGCTCGTGTTCATCGTCCATGGTGGACGGGGAGTTACATCGGCGGCTTCCCTCACCCTGGCGACCCTGTCCTTGCTTTTTCACGTATTTCTTGATCTCCGGACGGCCCAGGTCGATGAGGCGCTGTATTTCTTTCTTGAGGGCATAGCAGCCCTCGGTGTCATGATTTCCCACTTGCTTATGGAACGCACAATATTTATTTCCTCTCGGGGGGGCTCCGTCCGCGTCATGGATCTTCCTTGGTCTTCGGAAAACCGTCGGGTCGCTGGCGTTGATTGTGGCGAAGATCTCTTTCCTCGACATGACCAACGGGGTGAGCTCGTTGTCTCGTCGTCGGTCCTTCCTTTCCCCGACCTCTGGCCTCCTTTTAAACCTCATGTCCTCAACATTCATGTGTTGTTGAGCGATGGGCATGACTTTCTCCATGGTGGCAGGGCGCTTCCTGGCCAAATGGTCCGAGCATGCTTGATTTCGGATGGCCCCCATGATTACGTCGAGGAGGAAGTCCATCTGGACGCTTTCGACCTTGAGCAGCTCGGTGTTGAATCGGTTAAAGAAGTCCCTCAGAGACTCACCCTCCTTTTGCCGAATCTTATGCAAATGGGATGGGGGCAGCTTCGCTAGGCTTTTCGTCTGGAAATGGTTGACGAACTTTATCGCCAAATCGGCGAAACTTCTGATCGAACCTGGGGCTTGGCGGACGTACCATTGCGAGGCTACTCCCTGAAAAGTCGTAACCAGCAACTTCGCGGCGAAGTCGTCGTCGATCATGTGCACGCGCATGGCGTGTTTGAATTGTATTAGGTGTTCTTTGGGATCCGCTTCTCCATTGTATCGGGGCAGGTCGGTCGGGATTCGGATCCCTCTGGGTGCTCGGGCTCGTTGAAGGTCTGCGGTGAGCGGGTCTGCCTCGTCCGGCACAAAGTATCGCTGAGCCGACCCCTGTCCGGAGCGGTGAGATACCTCCTCGAGCTTCCGGTTAAGGTCTTCCATCCGATGCGAAAGTTCCCCAACATCATCACGGGATCTTTCGCCGCGGCGGACCTCATCGATCTTCCTCTGGATCTCTGTGGCCTGGTGGGAGATTTCCTCCAACCGCTCTCTGTGACTCCGTGCAGGGTGTCCGGAGGATGCCCCCACAGAGGATTCGTCGACTTCCTCCGCCAGTCGAGGAGGTGGGGGCCGTCTCTCTCTAAGGACCTCCCTTGTCGGGGGGATCCGTTCGCGCACCCGCGCATCATCCCGCTCGGCGTCGGTTGCCCGAACACCTCGCGGGGGGCGAATTTCCTCCCTCATGGGATGAGGGTCTTCAGCAGTGGCAACCGGGGCGGGGACTGGGTTCATCCGCCTGATCTCGTGTAAGAGCGTATTAAACTGATCCGCCGTTAGAACGACGAGGTTCTGCCCGGCGGGAGGGGTAGGTGCTGGCCCAGTGACTTGCGGAATGGCGTGGGGTAGGTTGGTTTGAGTCTCGGGGCCCGGATTGGTGGTGGATTGTTGGGCCATCGACTCTGTTCCAGTCCTTCGCGTGTTTACCATTTTCTCACTTGCTCGAGTAGGACCCTTCCTCTAGCGCCAAAATGATGTGGTCGGATTTTGTCCTGCGGTACACGTCACTTCGTCCTGGGAGTAAGTGTCCGAATCCGGTCAGGTATATCCGAGTAAGGGTGACTGAATGCTGGTCGGGTCCTGTTCTGCAAGGATGGAGCACACGTGAGACTAGCCGGAAGTGTCTCCGGCGAAGACCCTCCGACGCTCAAGTCAGAATTCGGGCAGGTGAACAGTAAATAATGTTCAGCGTATTAGTAGATAAAAGTTGTCTTACCCAATGACTAGTGTCGTCGTACTATTTATAATAATAAAAAATAGGTGGGCCGGGCCAGAATTAGGTTGGCCCAATCCCGTTGCTGGTAACGGGCACTCGTCAGGACGCGCTGCGGGCGCGTGGGGTGCGTTCCTTGTTCGAGGAATATTGACTCCGAGGAGAAAATATGGTGGACATCGAACATGTCGTTTCATCGAGGGGGTGTGGCGAGCTCTGGCCGAACAAGGCCGTCAAGAAAAAGACTGGGCCTGATCGGGATAGGCCTGACACGCGGCGATAGGGGGATGGCGGCATGTGCTGACCAGGATCCGACGTGTAAGCTGAGGAGGCGCGTACGTGGCCAGGGTGGATTTGGCCTCATCAACTTCATTTGATATACATTTAGTTTAGAGTATGCAAATATGGCTTCTTCTAGCTATTCTTCTAGTGGTATGAGGTTAAAGTACAAGAAAGATGGATAACTTGAAAAAACAATGTGGCTTGAAAACGAGTATTATGATAGCGGATACGGATTATTTGTTCGGTGAATTTGGACGTACTTGTTTATGTTGATCAGGTTGTTAATTTGATCAGGACACTATACCTATTTTGGATAGTATTTTGGCTAACAAGACATAATGGTGATTTAGGATGTACTTGTCATGTTGATCGGGTTGTGATAGGACATGATGGTGATTTTGTCTGACATATTATGGTAGGGGTTGTGAAAAGCTTTTGGATGTTAGAAGGTTGGGCGTTGTAATGCTTTTGGATATCCTTTTTCATTTCAAGGTTGTGTTAACATGGTTATAGCTTCTTTGGTATAACTATGCGAGTTTTGACAACAAATAGAAAGATACTACAATATTGGCAACAAAAGGAAAGATACTACATTATTGACAACAAAAGGAAAGATAATACATGATTGACAACATATTGGAATAGGAAAGATATATACTACATCGTTACAACAAAAGGGTACAACAATAACACTATTTAGTTAGTGACAGACTTTAACAATTTGACAAAATAAGAAGATAACAAGTAAGATGAGATTAAGTGCCACGAGCTTTTGCACAACGTTGCCCCCATAAACATTTTTGGGTGGAGCTTCTCGACGAGTAGATATTACAGCCTCATTCATTCGTGTGGCGTCACATGTATATTTATATATGTATATATTTTTATATATTTTATACATTAATTTATAATTTAAATTTAAATCTTATAATTTATACTCAGCAATCAATTTAGACCGTTCAATTTTCAAGTTAAGATCCAATGGTTCCTGATAGTAGGGGCATAATGAGTATTTCATCACAAATTTAACGGCGTTAAACTAGAACTAAGGGAACGGAAGAGTATGCATAAATTTGAAAAAGCGGCAAACCCTCGCCCCCCCCCCCACAACATTTGCCCATCTAAGCACTTTACCCCCAACCTTTGTGGACTAGCAAAATCACTCCCTAATCATTTTAAATATCACGACATCACCCTCTAATATTTTTTTTAAGTAATTGTAAGCAAATATTCCGCCTGAGATTCCAAAACGTGCGTCTCACGTGATTTGGGGAGGATAAATTCATCATTTCAACACTTTAAAAAAAAAGTGTGAAATAAGCGTTACACTTTCTTTAAGCGTTACTCTGCTTTTCTAAATAACAAACCAAACATCCCTAATCTGTTCCCTAGTTTTCAGAAATTAGAGCAAAGAAAAAATACCCATCTTCATTACAATGGAGGTCGTTCTCT